>CM076583.1:197822252-198422252 GCA_034641835.2 Pinus albicaulis | reverse complement strand
AAACTACTGTTCCTTTCAAAAGGAACAACAGAAGTGTTGTTCCTTTAGAAAGGAACAGCAAAACAAACGAAATAAACAGAATTTTTTTTCTTTTTTTTTCTCTTCCAAAGAAATCAGATTTCACGAAACAAACGATGAAGAAGTAAAGAAGTAATATTAACTGAATGTATAAAAACAAATTCCATAAAACAACAATCAAAAACTGAAAAATGCTTTATGTACAAAATTTAAAAAGAGAAGTGATTTATCAAGCTGGTGCCAAGGAGGAATTCTCCCCTTCAGCAAGAATTTCCATTGTAGAATCTTCCCAAAACTGTTGGTAAAAGGATTCCTGAGTGAGCGGTTTATGATACAATCGTACTCGATGACCGTTTAACTTAAAGGAATGTCTAGATCCGTCAATGGTAACTAATGTAACAATGCCATTATCATGCACTCTTTGTATTTCATAAGGTCCGAGCCATCATGTCTGGGGTTTTCCTGGGAAATCCTAAAACCTGGAATCATATAGGAGTGCCCAATCTCCTTCGTGGAAGATCTTTTCTTTGATATGGGCGTCATGCCATTTGGCTCTCTATTGCTGAATTAATGCTGTGTGCTGAAGAGCAGAGAGCCTAATTTCATCTAGCTCATTAATTTATTGCAGTATTTTAGCCTGGGCTTCATTTAAATCTAGACCCACCTTTTGAGCTGTTCGTAATGTTTGAATTTCGAATTCTATAGGAAATATGGGTTCCTTTCCAAATACCAATTGGTATGGTGAATATCCTGTGGTAGGTCTCCACATTGTTCGATATGCCCACAATGCTTCTCGCAATTTGTAGGCCCAATCTCATCTATGAGAGGCAACTATTTCTTTTAATATAGATTCGATTACTTTGTTCGTGCTCTCTACTTGGACATTGGCTTGTGGGTGATACGGAGTCGTAATCTTGTGCTGAAAGTGGTAGTTTTGCAATGTTTCAGCTAATTTTTTACCTACAAACTGTGGTCCTCCATCTATGATTATGTCCCTTGGGAGGCCATAGTGCACAAAGATTTGGGAAAGAAATTGTACTACAGAGTCCTCTGTAGCTTTTGAAAGAGCTTCTGCCTCAACCCATTTGGTGGCATACTCAGTTGCAACTAGGATGTATGTTTTTTGGTTTGATGGGGGGTTAATAGGACCAAAAAAGTCAAGGGCCCAACGTTCAAACGGTTCAATCACTAGTTGAGGGTTTAGAGGCATTTCATCATACTTCCCAGGGCGACCTGCCCTTTGGCAGCTATCACAGGCCTACACGATTTTTTTTGCATCTTTAAAGATAGTAGGCCAATAATATCTTGTTCGTAAAACTTTATGGGCAGTTCTACGATATGGAAAATGTCCGCCACACTGTCCATCATGGCATGCTTTCAAGATGTCAAATACCTCATCCTCCCTAACGCATCTCCTTATTTGCATATCTGCACCTGTATGAAATAGGTAGCCTCCAATCCAGGAGAAGTGGGTACTACGATGTATTATTTGCTTACGTTCATTAAGGGACAGATGTTTAGGTAATTTACCTATTTCCAAATAGTTCACTATATTAGCATACCACGGTGTTCTGATAGTAACATCGAAGATATGTTCATCCGGAAAGTGGTCTTCAACTGCTTCTGTATCTGTTGGCTTTGGCATTCTTGATAGAAATTCAGCTACAGGGTTCCCTTTCCCAGGTCGATCTCTGATTGTGATGTCGAATTCCTGTAGTAAAATCAACCATCTTGTCACTCTTCCGTTTGTAACAGGTTTATTTGCTAAAAATTTAATGGCAGAGTGATCAGTGTATAGTACTACAGGATACCCAGTTATGTAATGTCTAAATTTGTTTATAGCATGAACTACAGCTAAAAATTATTTCTCAGTCACAATATAATTTAATTCAGCAGGAGATAGATTTTTGCTAATATAGTAAATTGCATATGGCTTCTTGTCTTCCTCCTGCCCAAGTACTGCTCCAATTGCTGTGTTTGAGGCATCAGATGAAATTTGGAACAACAAATTCCAATTTGGGCCCCTCAGCATTGGGGCTGTTGAAACGAGCTTCTTCAAATCATTAAAGGCATTGTCACATTTATCTATCCAAATGAAATCAACATTCCCATTCAGTGCATATAAAGGTGCAGCTATTCGAGAATAATGTTCTATAAATATTCTATAGTAACCAGAAAATCCAAGAAAGCTACATACCTCTGTTTGTGTAGTAAGTGTAGGAATTAACAAGAGTATTTGAATTTTAGCCGGGTCTACTTGAATTCTAGCTGCTGAAATATAATGCCCTAAGATAACTCCTTCAGTCATCATCATAAGAAACTTTTCGTTGCTTGAGAAAATTCTAGTGTCAATACATCTTTGCAATACCTTTTCTAGGTTTTCCAATGCAGGCTCAAAGTCATCCCCATAGGGTGTGAAATCATCCATATATACTTCAAGGCCTTCATTTATTAAGTCTGAAAAAATGCTGAGAATTTCCCTTTGGAATGTAGCAGGGGCATTGCATAGGCCAAAAGGTAGGACTCGGTAGGAAAATGTCCCCCATGGACAGGTAAAAGTAGTTTTTTCCTGATCTTCAGGTGCAATCTAGATTTGATTGTACCCACTGAAGCCATCGAGGAAAGAGAAGAATTTCTTCTCTGCCAATATGTCTAATACCTAGTCAATGAAAGGAAGGGGAAAGTGGTCTTTCTGTGTTGATTTATTAAGTTCACAGTAATCTACACATATCCTCCACTTCCCATTCTTTTTTTGTACTACCACTAGTGGGGAGACCCACTTGCTATAAGATATTGGGTAGATGAAATTAACATCCAATAGTTTTTGTAATTCATCATTCACAATATCTTTAAGGTGAGGATTTAGTCTCCTTTGAGGTTGACGAATGGGTCTTGCATCTTTTTCAATGTAAATGTGGTGAGTACACAATTGAGGATCAATTCCTTTCATATTGGGGTAATCCCATGCAAAGGTTGCTTTGTATTTTCGTAATAATTGGACCAATTTCTCTTCTTGTTCAGCAGTGAGATTTTTATTAATATTTAAAGTTTTTCCTGGCTCAATTTCTACAACCTTGCTATTACTCATAGAGGTAGTAGGTATTGTTTGATCAGGAATATCTTTAAAAGGATCTTCTTCTTCTTTATTATCGAATTTTTCTTTGATCATGTGACATTGCAAATGAGATCTAGTTTGTGACTTATTAATAAAATTATTAATGATATCATCCTCTATTTGATCTTTAAAATCAAGAGCATTTCCTATAGTTAGAGGTTATCTCATATTCTCCATAAGATATGATGCAGGTGGTTTTCTTGTTTTTATTATTGATAGACTTGGCTGGGCTGGGGGATATAGGGCTAAATTCTTGACATAATTTCCCCTTTTAATTGTCATGTTGCCTTGTCGGCATCCAATATAGGCATCGGCAGTTGCCAACCAAGGTATACCTAGAATTAACGGATGTCCATGTAGTCGATTCTTTGGATTGATAACCAGAAAGTTAGCAAGGTATTCCCAGGAATCTATAGATACCATTACATCTTGTAGTATACCTTCTGGTTTGACTACCGATCGGTCAGCCAATTCCAACAAGGTTGTTGTTGGTTCCAGTGATGTAATGCCAAGATTTTAACAGGTGGTGGTTGTTAAAATGTTGATTGCTACCCCCAAGTCAACTAAGGCATTTGGAAATGATTGGCCATTGATCTACACTGTCACTATAGGATTTCCTGGGTCTTCATATTTGATGGGTGTTTCCATTCCTGATAATAAGTCAGATAAGGTACCGACTATTTCGACAGTAGGATTGGTTTTTGTTCTCCTCTTTGGCTTCTTTATGCATAATTCCTTAATAGTTTTTGCATATATAGGAATATCTTAAATAGCTTGGAGGAGAGGGATTTTTATACACAAATTTTTTAATTCTCCCAGAAGATCAAAATTAGGTTGTTCTAATGGACGAGGTATAATTAATCGTTCTAGGAATGGTGGAGAGGAAGTTTTTACTTGTTGTTGACTTCGTTGTTGATTTTGTTGTTGAACTTCCTTCTCACTTTGTTCTGTTTGTTCTACAAGTAACGGATATTTAGTGTGGACATCATTGTTTCTCTCTGTTTTGACTATGCGCCCAGACCTTAATTGAAGATCATTATACTCCCTCAGTTCAGTTTCTACTTCTGGGGGTTCCATGATTTGAATAGACTGAACTGGCCTATTGTTTGGGTTTGGGTTGGGTTGGGCTAGGAGTTGGGGTCTTAAATTGGTCTGGGGGTTTGTATAAGGAGCTGGTAGTGTAGGTTGAGAGAGAGGAATTGATCCAGCTGGCTAATTTATAGGTTTTTGCCAGTTTGACTATCAGGCCTGATTCTGGGAAGTAGAAGGGGACCATTGCATAGGCTAGAAAGGTGGGTAGAAAGGAAAGCTAGGCCAATTATTTTGATTTGTTTGATTTGGCCAAGATGTGGAAGGAAATGGATGTTGTGACCAATTAGGGAATGATGGTTGATTCTGCCACATCCCACTATATTGTTGAGCATTATATTGAGGAGGTTGAAAAGAAAATGGATCATTTGGCATACTTGATGGTTGTGGCTACCATTGTCGGTGCTAATTAAGCGGACATACCACTTCTGATTCTTCTTCTGCCTCCTTATAAACTGCTTTTAGGCCAGGAAGCGAAGGACATCCTTCTATAGGGTGATATTTTGTGCAAATGGCACAAACTTTAATCACATCCAACAGGCATTCTTTGTGGCTGTGCTTCTTTCTACATCTAGGACAGAATATTGCCAAGTTCTGCTCTGCTTCTGCCTGTTTCTGTTTGGCTTGCATAATATCGAACTGTGTTGTTAGAGTCTCAAGTATGTCTATCTTAAAGTCTTCTAGCAGATTTCCAATATATGCACAAGTCACACCTTCATTAGAGGTCTTATTTTCCCTTGTGATTATATCACGTTCTGCTGATTTCAACCTTGTATTTCCCCTCGAACTCCTGATACACAAATCAATGATGTTAGGATAACTTTCCTGATATATATCACCTTTTCCCATAATATTCAATGTTTCAACCCATTGATCTTTCATTCCCCTAATTAATGTGGTTTTCAAAACATTATCAGGTAAGGGTAAAGATGCATAAGGAGATCTTTGAAGATTATATTGAAACTGTTCCACATACTCTTCCAAGGTGTCATTTGGTTTTGCTGTCATTTGGAATATCTCATCTTTTAATTCCCGAGACCTGCAATAATCTTGATATTTCTTTAAAAATGCAGCCTTCATATGATCCCAATCAGTTATGACACCCCCACCTAATCCCATAAACCATCGTAGAGGTTCCCCTTTTAATGTAGAGGGGAATAGTTTTAGTTTTTGGGCATCGGTGGTGTAATCGTATCCTCTGCACAGCACATCAAACTCAAATAAAAATGCATCTGGGTCCTCTGATGTTAAGCCGTGAAATGTAGGAATATGTTGAAGAGGAATAACTTTCATGGGTGCATTGACTGCAGTATCTACTATAGGATATTGCAGCCTAGAGGTCTGCTGTTGATTCTGGTTTTGGTTCAGGGCCATTTGATCGAAGATATGCCAATATCCCTCTGGGATTTCCAAGGAATTTCTAGGTTAACGAGCAGGGGTAGGAATGGCTTTGACAGCACTCCCTTTTTCTGGGATAATAAGTATTTCCTGTCGACTTACTGTTTGAGGTGATTCAGGTCCTTGGTTCTAAATAATTCGAACAACACTTCCCTTATCTGGGCTACTTATTGTTTTGACAGTTTCAATAGGAGATTTCAAGTCTATGGTTTCTCTCGTTTCCCCTTCTCCTTCTCAAATATTGCTAGCGTTCCCTTCTTGAAGGAAACTTATGCAAGGATTCTCAATTTATTGGGAATCTTGCTCAATTCCCTCTTTTTGACTGTGTATATCAGCAAAGGCTTCAGATGGTGACTCTGTAGCCTGAAGGGAACTAGTAGGCTGTCTAGAATTAGTTCTTTTAAATCCTACTGATGGCTGAGATTCAGTTCTTTTAAGGATTTTGTCAATAAAGGTTGTGCGCCCAAGGGTCATCGGTCCCTTAGGTTTTTCAGTTTTAGGAGGAATTTTGTTTCGCTTAGTTGATTTATTCATTCAAATAAACAAACCTTCATTCCTACCTAAATAAAGAAGCTTACCTACTTCTGATGTGAAGCAGGCTGCGAGCAAGTGTGTTTCTTGCCCAGTGCACAGATTCTTACCTTTCGTCTTTAATACCCAATACTCCGCAAGCAGAAGAAAATCAGCTGTGCATTACTCCTTTAAAATGGCATACACTCTCCCCGGCAACGACGCCAAAATGTTGGGTCATAAAAAGGTATCTTTTGAACACCTAATTAGCCTACATTAATCATCAATCTGGGAGCGTATTTTTATTTCAAGAGTGTACTCTGTCTGAGGCTGCAATTATCTAAGAGCAATGTTGTGAATATGTAGTACAAAATAACAAATGCAAAGATAACAAATGATCGAAAAGAAACCTAATTACAGTGACATGAACGGAGAGATTAAACTACTTCAATCTTGCAGAACATCGATCAGGGATGTAGTAGCAGTAACTCTTTCCCTTAGAAATTGATGCAAGATGACCAATCTGGGGACTTGGAAGCAAAAGCCTCTATCCTCTACAGTTGGAGATCTTGAAGCAATTGAAACGAAAGCAGATTCAATGAAAGCAACTTAAAACAAACTCAATCTGAAAAGGAACAGCAACATGTAACTACAACTCATCTGTTTTCTAATCAAATACTATGAACAAGTAATGAACAAAAATGGAACAACAACGTGAAATGAACAGCAATTACAATTCTAACATATTCAAGGCACTAGATTTCTATGCTTCAATTCTATATACAGCTTCTCACCACGCAAAAACCAATTATAACAGATTATAAACTAAAGGAACAACAACTCAAATCAAATACAAGTCAGTGAAGCTTTATGGTAATAGCAAAATAATCAAACAACGAATTATTCTTATTATAAAGAAATGAAACAACAATGACTCTGTATTTGATCCGATCAACAATAAACCAATTCGAACATTAAACACACTCCACACAATAGTAAACAAAGATTAAAATACAAACAGCGAAGTGATTCCACCAGAGTCAGGCCCTTAGCGCCAGTGAAATCCTGCTAGGCTAATTCAGAACAGCAGAAGGTAAATAAAATGTGTGCTTTGTATTAAACCAACATAAAGTTTTACAGAAAGGTTTATCTCAAAACAAAGAGTTAATAGAACAGAGAAAATGTAAAGTCTTTCAACCGATTCCCAATAACAATAACAATTTTTCCCCTTGTCACTAAAGGACGTGGCTTTATATATCAAATCTCGACGGACCAATCAAGGAACAAGATGAGTTGGAACAGCGATCACTCAGGATCGAAAGATCCTGAGGGATTCGCTCCTCTGTGTTTAGTCATCGTTATGTCTGTGCTGACTGAGGCTGAGTTGTTCCCTGTCTTTTTTGGGCTATTCGTTCAGATCTCCTTGCCTTTGGCGGGATATGATTCAATGCTGATGGAGCAGCAATTAGATTGTTCTCAACCCTGCCTTTGGTACAGTTGTTCACCTCTCCGAATTCCTGTTTGTCAATCAAAAAGTAACCTTTAGTCACCTTTTCGTATTAAACATAAACCTTTCCAATTCTATTGTAATTCCTATGATAAATTACCTTTCCAAGGCGAACAGGAGTATATTTATGGTAAATAATCAGTAAATATACAATAATTTCATAACTCTTTCACTGCCCAACAACAGTCCCTAGAAGAAAAAATTCCTTCATTTTTTACACATGTATCATGGTTTAGGAGCAATGTCAAAAATACAGGTTTCCCAGGAAAATTTTTGCACTGTTGGAGTGAGCTTGGGAAAATTAGGTTGTCTCACAGCTGGAGTGCCCAAGTGACTTCCTTGATGCATCAAATGACAACTATATTTGAAGTTATTTCCAATGAGCTATCATGAGCTCAATCTGGATTTGAGGAAGGCATCAAAAGTCATCTGCAACAACACTCTGCATTTATGCACCATCATTCAGCACTTTTTCACCAGTCTTGGAAAAATAAAAATTTTACAAGGAAAATCTACTTGAATCAGGGAAAAACTAGTATATTTAGAAATTATACAAGTTACGCTTTCCAACGAGCTATCATGGGCCCAATTCCAACACCAGGAAGGCCTAGAAATTCCCTCTATAAAATGGTGATGAACTTCTAGGAGGTCATGCTGCACTCCTATGCGTTCAGGGTTGCCGAGGAGGACCTGACAGCCTGTGTTGCGCTCCTGTGCATTCAGGGCTTCCCAGGAGGACCTGACAGCCTGTGCTACGCTCTTGTGCATTCCAGTGTGCCCAGGAGGACCCGACAACCTATGCTACTCTCCTGTCCATTCAGGGCTACCTAGGAAGAACCGACTACTCATTCAGAGGAGCCCGACGCTGCGCTCCTGGGCGTGCAGAGGCTGCTCAACAGGATGTGAAGAAGCCACCCAGCTAGCCCTTGCTACATTCTTGTGTCTCTTTGTTTTAGCTGTGAAATTTTTGAGATATCTTTTCCTTCTTCATTAACCTCTCATTTTCCCTCCATAACATCTCCCAAGCAGATCATGGTTTTGTTTTCAAAGGCAAGAATGAGGACAAAGAAGATGAAGAAAATCATGGTAGTGAGCACAATGAACATTATGCCAGTAGTAATGAGGCAGAGTTTGAAAGTGAGGATAGTAGGCAAAAAGTGTAGAAGAAGGTAGTGACCCCACAGAAAATGACAATAATGACATCCAAGAGACAAATGCAGAATTTGATGACATGGCATACAATGAAGATGCCTCTAACAGTGACCCCACATATATTGCAAGCATTGACACAGAGGATGAAGAGGCAAAGGAAAAAACAGAGGCATATTATAAAGATGAAGACAGTGAGCTTGATAAAGGGAAAGATACAAATAGCAGCCACGGAGCAGAGGCAAATTGTGATGGTAAAAACAAAGATTATAAAGATGAAAACAGTGAGCACAATAACCATGGTCAAAACAGTGATAATGGAGAAGAAAATTATGAAAGCAAAGATAGTAAGCATAGTAATGAAGATACATATGTACAAAGCAATGTGAAGACACCTCTAATGTTGGAAATACAGAGGATGACAATCATGAAAATATTGGTAGTGATACTAGCATGAGAGAAAATTAAAATGCCTCTCAAGAAGGCAGTCAAGAGAAAAGTGAGGAAGACACACATACAAAAATCATCAATGGGAAGACAAACAGCCCTAAGCTCACCAATGATCAAGGTATTCAATTGAAACATGTCAAAACTTGTACTCTCACTTACCAAACAGGATCAAGGCAAATGTTTGTTGCCTCCAAGAGGCAAGGGACTTTACTATCTACATCAACTCAGCCATTGGAAAAAGGGAAGCAAAAGGTAAAGGAAGAAAAAGAAGATCATGAGGTGGAAAGAGATTTTGAGATCATTCATGTAGATAGCGATGAGGAAAACGAGGCCAGAATTACAAGCATGCTCCTCCAAGACATAAATGCACAAATCAAAGATCCCCAAGCACATTTGGGAAGGGCCAATAGTGTAAATAATGCCCTTTGACTTAGAGGATAGACAACTAAGAGCACAAATGGAAATTTATGAAGCAAGAGCCCTTAAAGCCGGGAAAGAAGCCCAAAAGGCAAAAATGAATATAAATGATTTTATGGGCACTTATGAGGAGAGTAGTGACGAGGGAGGTCAAACTAGAAGGATACCTAGAACTATGGGTCTAAGGAAAGCATTGGCAAAGAAAAGAGAAGAAGAATCAGCCCAGGCACAACAATTTCCCCTCACTGAACTCCTTCCATGGAAATTGAGCATGATAGGGAATCATGGCTTGAAAGGGCTAACATACACCTTGAAGCCAAGCTGGATAATGCCAACAAAAACTTGGACTTGCAGAGGAGAATGGATAAGCACTATGCACGAAGAAACCAAATTGTCAGGAAAAAACTCAAAATTTCCCAAAATGAGGTCCAAGCGCTAAAGGAGGAAAAGGACCTAGCTAGCCTTGGAATTTTGGCCCAATCTTCTCTACAGATCTCCCAGGACCCATGAGGCACTCATCCACCAAATTTGGGATAAATTGAACAAGTTTTTAATTTTTTACAAATTTTGAGGCTAGGAGTGCAGCACACCCTGTGCTACGCCTTTTCCCAAGGAATATTCAGGAGTAAAGGTTTGCATTTTTGGGTTCCTCATCATTCATATAGCATGCTCAAAACGTTTTAGCCCAATTGCAGTTGTTTTGGTCCCCCAAAAGGGTCAAAAACACCCATTTTTTCACCATTCTACCTTCTTTTTAGGACATGTGTTGTACTCCTAGGAGTCTTGGAATTTTTATTTTTGGATAGGTTTCAGAGGTCAGATTGAAGAAATAAAGGTAGATCTGGAAATTCCACTTCAAGGGCTTTCCAATGAGCCATTACAGAGCCTTTTCCAACATCAGGAAGGTCCCCAAAACACTGCTACAAGAAGACCTATTTTTCCTGTCTCTGTGTTGCGCTCCTGGCATAAATTCAAATTTTGACACAGTGTGTTATGCTCCTATGGTTGAAAAGGCAAAATGTGTGTTTAGAATTTTTTTATATGCTTTTTTGGGCCTAAAAGTCAATTTAATTGCTATTTGTTTCGATCTTGCCCTTTGTATATGCTTATCAGTTTGCCTCAAAGTTCTTTATAGTTTAATGAATGATGTTTAGGAGTTCCCTCTTCATTTATTAATGCTATTTGTCTCTCATATTTTTTCAAATCTTGAAAGTAGAATCATTGAAGTTAAATAATTTGACTTTATTTGCTCCACTGGATTGCATATCTTGAATGTGTATTTGTTTAAAAGTATTATTATTGAGTAAATGGTGTGCCCTACCTCATGACTAGTATCTTTTTCTTATCAGTATTCAAGATCTCTGTTCATACATATTTGAAAAAATATTCTTAACTTCCCTTTGCCCTACCTTGGTTCCCAAACTTAATATCCATTTCACCTCACACCTAAACTTTAAAGATCCATTAACTACACTAGACTTTCCCTGTGATGTACCCTGATTCATTATCGAGATATCAATGACTTCATAGTCTCCATAGCCCAATTGATTTGATAACCTCCCACTCCACCTATCCTACTTTATCATCTTACCCCAACCAAAACAAACAACAAACCTACATTTAACAATTATAATAAAATCAAACACTTAAAGCAAACAAGTTCACATCCTTCACACAATAGAGAGAGCCCTCTCTGAGTCCAGGAAGGCTAGGTCCTAGGACTCCAAAGACTGGTCTGATGTTACCCTGTGCATTTGGTCTACCAATCTGCTAAATCACGGGACACTAACATAATGGAAATCATGGTGGGACTTTGAGAAAATAACATCCTAAGTCCTCCTTAGAATTTCAGAAGCACTCATGTCAAGTAGTATCTATTGATTTATCACCACACTAACATAATGGTGATCACGGTGGGAATTCGACTCAAAAACATCCTAGGTATCCCTTAGGAACTCTCAAATCTTATTCAAATCATAGAAAACTCAAAATTTTCGGCCAAAGAGTAGAATCTGGTTGTTTCACCATCCTAGCAAAATGATGACTCAGCTGCAGGAAACTCATAAAAACCTTAGGGCTAGATAAAGGAAACTTAGAAAAACCAAAAAACATCCCTAGATTGGTTTTTGTGTACTAGTGGTGGACCATAGACACATATCATCAAAACAACTAAAAAACTACACCTAGTGACTCCACTAGCCTCCAGTAGGCCTATTACTCCACTAGTTCTTATAAACTCCCCTAGGAATGCATTAAGCAATCCAAATCATGCTGATGGTGGACAACAAAGTTGAAATCATTCCACCTGGAAACTCCACAACTCTCAATAGACCTAAAGACTCCACTAGTAGAGAACTCTATACTAATTGAAAAGATTCAGTAACCCTTTCTGATTTACAAACATGTATCCAAGGATACAAAGGAGATATGCTCCAATGAGTAGAGATCATATCCCTAGATTCGCACCCAAAATGCCTAAAATAAATTGGATAAAAAGCCTACCTATATTTCAAGATGAAAAAGTTGATGACCCCTTGTTACATCAAATTTCATATACACATATGGAGGTTAAAGGTTGAATGGCACGAGGACTGCCTCATGAAAATGTTTATGGCAACATTAGAAGGTAAGGCAAGAAATTGGTATGAATGGCTAGAACCTGACATCTTGTTTTCCTTGAAGGATTTCCACAAGGTATTTTATAAACACTATATAGGGTGTTGTCCATCTCTATCATTAGCTGAAAATTATTGTGATCAATCTGAAGACCTCATACAATGCCTTGTGAACATTGATAAAGATTTAGGAAATTGGCATCCTGAAGATTTATTAGAATAACTCCATTCATTTCATTCTCAAGGTTGCTATCATGACAGCCTAGAGGAGTTAGTTGAGGAAGAACCCAATCAAGAAATAGAGGAAAACCCACAGGATCTCTCTAAAGGCACAAGTGATGGTTCAACATCTCTTCTAGGTGAGGCTCAAGAAGACATTCAACCTCAAAACCACCTTCACAAGAGAGAGAACTGTTGTACTATTATCCAGAGGAAGAGAAAAATGCTTCCTCCTTTAACTGAAGAGGAAATAAATCAGATAATAAACACATAGCCAACCTCTAAACCTTCATGTGAACAAAACATTTATGTTCCTCCTACTACTAATGCCATCTACCATAAATCAGAAAGTAAACTTGTAGATCAGTTCAAAAAAGAACAAACTAGTAACCCAATATGTTTGATTGGTGAGATTATTTATGTTAATGATTCACCAAATTTTGATTAGTCTGATGATGATGATGTTGTCCAAATAGAAGCTAATCTCACAGAGCCATCAGTAGTTGTTTTGTGGGAAGAAGATCAATATCATCAGCTTGAAAAAAGTAATCAGCCAATACAAGTCACCTATGGCATTGATGAGGAAAGCCTTGAATGTTTAGAAGTAAGTGAGGAGTCTCTAACTCTTTGCTCTACTTCACTTCAGTACATGAAAAATAGTTTTCATGTGATTGGAAATGAGCAGTCTTTTAGTTTTGATGATGAGGTTGGGAAAGCTAATGAGTTTCTTGAACCAGCTGTTAATAAAAAGCCTTTTCCTGAAAGGGATGAGGAAATAATTTGGGACACGGAATCCTCTTCAGCTTCAGATTTGCAACCAACAAGTCCCATTGAATTTCAAATTGCAAATGAAGGCTTGGAAGTTTACAATCTCATAAGAGTTGTTGCACTTCTTTCCCAAGAAGATTTACCACCAATAAATATTCCTACTAAGCAGCATGATGGCCTTCACACTGAATTTTTCCCACTCAATCAAAGCATATCAGGCTTGCTAGAGGATAACATTGCAATATATGATGAGTCTACCAGTTCAGATGAGCATGAGGAAGAGGTGGAGTTTCTTTCCCAAAAGAGCCTCAAGCATAGCCAAGTAGAAGAAGGAGTAGTCATGAATGAAGCTTATTTCTCAAGTCCTCAAGATCGGGTATCATTCCAAGATCCATTTGTTGTTTTCCTTGAGAAATGTAAAAGAGGAGTGTTTTTTGCCAAGAACAGTTTGATGCAAGGTTTAAAGAAAATTTTAGGCACTACTGTTCATGCACAAGTGAGGTGCAAGTGGCCTTTTGATTTCTTCAGCAACCTCAAAGAGATGAACCAAGATCACCCATGCAATAATCTACTTGACTAGTTATATTGGAAAAGAGAGTTCACCAAATAAATTTCTATCATGTATAGGTTAGATTAGGATAGATAGGCATGCAAAATAAGCTCAACCCTATGAGCATCTTTTTAGTTTCAGATTGTTTTGACAAAAATGAAAACGCAAAAACACATAGAAATGGAAAAAGAGGGGAGATTTGAAAAGAAGGTACAACCCCATACTCAAAAAAAAGTGACACTAAAAGTGTGCAAGCCTAAATGCCACTACTTGTTCTAAAAAGAAGGTCTTGTTCAGTCATCTAGCCTAATCATGGCTAAGCATGTTTTAAATTTATTGTTGATAGGTTAGTGAAAGAATATTGGTCAAATCATTTAAGCTTGACGTGTCAAAAGAGAATAGATTAGGAATGAAAGATACGGGTTCCACATGCTTAAATCTGAACCAAAGAGAAGGATAGGGATGATTAACTAATGACGAAACCCAGCCCTTAATGCCTTATAATTTTGTTTTTTATGAAATAATGTTTATGTGCAGCTTGTCTCAATGCCACAACTCATGATGAATCAGATTGTCTAATCCTAGTTGAAATCATGTTTTCAATTTCATCTCTGCATCTTAGAGAATCAATTCTTCCAAATATCTTAATCTTCGCAGTCAAATAATCTAGGTAGAGAATAAAAGAGTTCACTAGCTTAATCTGAACTCTTGGAAGCAATAAGGATAGAAGTAGATAGTTTGTTTTCATTTACAAAATAAAAGAATGTCAAGGGTTTGCTAGTTCAAGTGCACCAAAGGAAGAAAAAAGGTTAGGCAAGTAGGTTGGGTAGGTATGGTCTAATCATGTTTTTAGATTATTGAAATCACAACTTCAAGGAAGCATCAGCAAATGAAATAAGAAATGTATGCCCAATGGATGAGGCACTGATCACCATAAACCAAAGAACTGAAGTTTTGGACACCTCCTGAAAAGGAGCTTCCCTCCCCAAGTGGAGCCACTGTTAGTCATCAGTAATTTTTTTCCATTGTAGATGACTAAATGTCTATCCTAGATTTATAGAAACAAAATTCATGAATCTTGTGAGTTATAGAAATCTCACTGTCTTCGTTGTCCTTAGGATACATTTTTCATTGTTCTACTACTCTATCATGCCACAATCAACCTATCACTCACGGAATATCCCTCATGGACTCATGCCTCTCATCTCTGTCCCATTTTCACACTCATAAATCTTATTACTCTATTTGTCCCTTGCCTATGAATCCATTACCCAAGCAGGGTTTTTTAGGGCAATTTCTCTTGGTGTCATGACCTCCATGGTTAAAAAATCAACAAGGCTTGTATCCTGATGCTCGTACACCTCCTCCTATCCTTAATATACCTTTATAAACACTTCCCATCACTCTTATCCCTCAAACTCATCATTTTTCCCATTACTACAATTTGACAATTTTCGAGACTAGGCCTGTGTTTTTCCCATTTGGACACTTTCCCTCGCTCAATTCTTTAAATTACACTTCCCCATACTCTCTAACATCTAATCCTATCCCTAAAAAGTTCCCCAAGAATTTAAACAACTCTTAACCCCTTCACTCCCCTCCCTCTACAAGACAGTCCTAAATCCCCTACACCAAACCCTAATTTCCTCTTCCAACTAAGCTAGGTTTTGCTATGAAAAGGAGGCAAAAGAGAAAAGGATCCATATGGTAGGTAATATTATAAATCATGAATCCATACCAACTCATAAACATCATGCCTCCATCTGTTTCCAGGAATTATTTCCAAGAGACAAGCCATGTGTCACACCCAAGGCCAGTTTTTCTTCAAACTGTGTTTCTGACCAAAAAAAGATGAATTTGAAAAACATGAGAGAGGTTTGTGTCCATCCTAGGCCCGAGAAGAAAAAACTCCTTCAGGTTTTACACAGGTATCATGGTTTAGGAGCAATGTCAAAAATACATGTTTCCCAGGAGAATTTATGCACTGCTGGAGTGACCTTGGGAAAATTAGGTTTTCTCACCACTGGAGTGCCCAAATAACTTCCTTGATGTGTCAAAATGAAAACTAGACTTGAAGATATTTTCAATGAGCTATCATGAGCTCAATTTTGATTTGAGAAGGGCATCCAAAAGTGGTCTGCAACAACACTCTGCATTCCTGCACCATCATTCAACAATTTTTTACCAGTCTTGGGAAAATCAACTTTTGACAAGGAAAATCTACTTCAATTAGGAAACAAATGATATATTTGGAAAGAATAAAATTTAATATTTCCAACACACTATCACGAGACCAATTCCAACACTTGTAAGGCCTCCAAATTCCCTCTACAAAATGGTGTTGTGCTCTTCGGAGGTGGTGTTGCGCTCCTATGCATTTAGGGCTGCACACGAGGACCCGATAGCTTGTGCTGCTCTCCTATGAATTTAGGGCTACCCAGGAGGACCCGAAAGCCTGTGCTCCACTCATGTCCGTTTAGGGCTGACTAGGAGGACCCGACAGCCTGCGCTACACTCGTATCCGTTTAGGGCTTCCCAGGAAGATCCGACTGCTCATTTAGAGGTGCCTGATGTTGTGCTCCTAGGCATGCATAGGCTTCCCAACAGGATGTGCAGAGGCTGCCCAACAGGACGTGCGGAGTCTATGAAATTTTTGAGAGATATTTTCCTTCTTCATTAACCTCTCATTTTCCTTCTCCATATCATCTCCCAAGCAGATCGAGTTTTTTTTTCAAAGCCAAGAATGAGGACAAAGAAGATGAAGAAAATCATGATAGTGAGCACAATAAAAATTATGCCAGCAGTAATGAGGTAGAGTTTTAAAGTGAATATAGTAGGAAAAAAGTGTAGAAGAAGGAAATGACCCCACAGAAAATGACAATAATGACAGCCAAGAGACAAATGAAAAATTTGATGACATGGCATAAACTGAAGATGCCTCTAACAGTGACCCCACAGATATTACAAGCATTCACACAGAGGATGAAGAGGCAAAGGAAAAAATAGAGGCAGATTATAAAGATGAAGATAATGAGCTTGATAAAGGGAAAGATACAAATGGCAGCCAAGGAGCAGAGGCAAATTTTGATGGTAAAAATAGTGATTATAAATATGAAAACAATGAGCAAAATAACCATGGTCAAAACAGTGATAATGGAGAAACAAATTTTGAAACAAAAGACAGTAAGCACAGTTATGAAGATACAGATGTACAAAGAAATGATGAGGACACCTCTAATGTTGCAAATACAGAGGATGACAATCATGAAAATCTTGACAGTGATACTACCACGAGAGAAAATGAAAATTCCTCTCAAGAAGGCAGTCAAGAGAAAAGTGAGGAAGACACGAATACAAAAATCATTAATGGGAAGCCAAACAACCCTAAGGTCACAATTGATCAAGGTATTCAAGTGAAACAGGTTAAAACTTGTACTCTCACTTACCAAAGAGGATCAAGTCAAATGTTTGTTTCCTCCAAGAGGCAAGGGACTTTGCTATCTACATCAGCTTAGCCATTGGACAAAGGGAAGCAAAAGGTAAAACAAGAAAAAGAAGATCATGAGGTGGAAATAGATTTTGAGATTATTCAAGTAGATAGTGATGAGGAAAACGAGGCCAGAATTACAAGCATTCTCCTCCAATATAGAAATGCACAAATCAAATATCTCCAAGCACATTTGGGAAGGGCCAAGAGTGTAAATAATTCCCTTGACTTAGAGGATAGACAACTAAGAGCACAAATGGAAATTTATGAAGCAAGGGACCTTAAAGCCCAGAAAGAAGCCCAAAAGGCACAAATGAAAATAAAGGAGTTGATGGGAACTTATGAGGAGAGTAGTGATGAGGGAGGTCAAACTAGAAGGAGACCTACAACTATGGGTGTAAGGAAAGCATTGGAAAAGCAAAGAGAAGAAGAATCAGCCCAAGCACAACAATTTCCCCTCACTGATATCCCTGCCATGGAAATTAAGCATGATAGGGAATCATGGCTTGAAAGGGCTAACATACACCTTGAAGTCAAGCTGGAGAAGGCCAACAAAAACTTTGACTTGCAGAGGAGAATGGCTAAGTACTATGCACGAAGAACCCAAATTGCAAGGAAAAAACTCAAAATTGCCCAAAATGAGGTCCTAGCGCTAAAGGAGGAAAAGGACCAAGCTAGCCTTTGTATTTTGGCCCAAGATTCTCTACATCTCTCCCAAGACCCATGAGGCACTCATCCACCAAATTTGGGAGAAATTGAACAATTTTTTTTTTTTTCCAAATTTTGAGGCTAGGAGCGCAACACACCCTGTGCTATGCTTTTTCCCAAGACATATTCAGGAGGAAAGGTTTGAATTTTTGGGTTCCTCGTCATTTATATAATATTCGCCAAAATTTTCAGCCCAATTGGAGTTGTTTTGGTCCCCCAGAAGGGTCAAAAACACCCATTTTTTCACCATTCTGCCTACTTTTCAGGACATGTGCTGCACTCCTGGCAGTCTTGGAATTTTCACTTTCTGGACAGATTTCAGAGATCAGATTGAAGAATTAAAGGTATACCTATAAATTATACTTCAAGGGCTTTCCAACGAGCCATCACGGAGCCTTTTCCGACATTGAGAAGGTCTCCAAAACACTACTACAAGAAGACTTATTTTTCCTGTCTCTGTGCTGCGCTCGTGACATAAATTCAAATTTTGACACAGTGTGCTACACTCCTGTGGTTGACAAGGCATAATATGCATTTAGCAAGTTTATATATGCTTGTCAGGGCCTAAAAGTCAATTTAATTTCTATATATGGCCGAAAAAAATATTTGTTTAGATATTTTTTGTGCCTTGGGCCTTGCAAGGCCTCAAGGACAATATAGATATTTCTAATTAGCCAATAGACTTTTAGATGACCTATTAGGCTTTCCTCCTCCTTGCTTATTATATATAGCATGAGGATTCATTGTAAACATGGTATTTTGATGTGTTTAAGAGCAATACATGGTTTTTAGAAGTTGAAGAACAATCTAGTGTTATGGAGCTTGTGGATGATTTGCCTTGGTTGATAATGATGAAGGCTTGCTTGCCGGATTCCTAAGATTAGTTAATGGTGAAGTATCTCTTATTTTTTCATGTTTTTCTTGTTTGTCATATGTCGATCTTTCTATATTGCAATGTCTCAGAAGAGTATAGGATGAGAAATGTTGTTAGAGGCACCTCAGTCCTCCTGTTTGCTATTGTCTTCATGTTTTCTTCTGCTGAGTTAGTTTAAGGAATTCTTAGTTGCTCCTTAAGCCCACCTAAGCTTGTCTATTTCATTATTGGATTAATATGCTAGTTTAAAAACATGATTCATGGTGAGCCCTACTTGTTTGATACTATCTAAAGTCTGTCTTGAAATCTCTCTTTGATGTATTGATTGTTAGGTTAAGCCAAAGAGGTCTTGTTTCGATCTTGCCCTTTTTATATGCTTATTAGTTTGCCTCAAAGTTCTTTATAGTTTAATGAATGATGTTTAGGAGTTCCCTCTTCATTTATTAATGCTATTTGTATCTCATATGTTTTCAAATCTTGAAAGCAAAATCATTGAATTTAGATAAGTTGTATTACTTCATTTGCTCCACTAGATTGTATATCTTGAATGTGTATTTGTTTAAAAGTATTGTTATTGAGTGAATGGTGTGCCCTACCTCATGACTAGTATCTTTTTCTTATCAATATTAAAGATCTCTCTGTTCATAGGTATTTGAAAAAGGATTATTAACTGCCCTTTTCCCTACCTTGGTTCCCAAACTTAATATCCATTTCACCTCACACATAAACTTTAAAGATCCATTAACTACACTAGATTTTCCCTCTGATGTACCCCGATTCATTATCGAGATATCAATGGCTTCATAGACTCCATAGCCCAATTGATTTGATAACCTCCCACTCCACCTATCCTACATGATCATCTTACCCCAACCAAAACAAAACAAAAAAACTACATTTAACAACTATCCTAAAATCAAACACTTAAAGAAAACAAGTTCACATCCTTCGCACAATAGAGAGAGCCCTCTCTGAGTCCAAGAAGGCTAGGTCCTAGGACTCCAAAGACTAGTCTGATGTTACCCTGTGCATCTGGTCTACCATTCTACTAAATCAAGAGACACTAAGAGGCGACAACTTAAATTCTTTCCTGTAGGGTGAAAGTTGTTTATGTGGAGCGTGCTTGCTTGCTTCCTTGCAACTTGACCAAAGGTGACAACTTAAATGATTTCCTGTAGTGTGAAAGTTGTTTATCTGGTGTTTTCTTGCTTGCTTTCGTGTAGCTTAACCAAAGGTGACAAATTTGACTTTGCTACAAAAATGTCAATTGATAGCAGATCCCTCTGTGTAAGCAAGCACCCGAAACCTGGTGGAAGTTCGAGCAACAATGGAGGGCTTTAATGGGGAGGTGCTATGTATCCCCACAAACGTAGCACCGCGAGAGAATGAAATGAAAGAATTAGAAGTGATGGGAAATGATAAAAGTGTGACATAAGCCATTTTTGTTGTAGAAGCCATGGCGAACACATGTCTGTATTCCACTCTGAGTTGAGCTTCTGTCCACTGATCCATAAAAGAATATCTATCTAAGTTCAAGAGGAAAGTCTATAAATAATTGGCGAATCAAAGCCCATGGAGGTAATGGAGGAGTTTCATCCACTGCAAGTTCCATCTCTGTGTAACATTCCCATTATTCGAACAAATCCAATGTCGAGAATAAAGCCTTCACCAAGAACAAAGCTAGTGCCTCTTGAATAGATAAGGAAAAGAGTAAGGTTGTCGAATGAAGATTTGCATGGCTGTATAGATGTCAATTGTGCAAAGTTTTCATAGGTGGTAGTGGTGGCAAGGAGTTTTCACAAGTGGCAACAGTGGACACATCTTACCCACAACAGTGACATCAACCCAGTAATATCCTGGTCTCCCATCTGCTAGCATTTGATACTCTCAAATTAATGTTATCATTAGTCTAGCACAGAGAAAAAATAAATGACAAAAAACAATATAACCTATACTTACACCTTGGGAAGAGGAAAAACCACCAAATGACTTAGACTATGCTCTATATCCTCAACAAACATTACAAACTAAAAAATGCAACGACTATAAAATATATATAATGTTAAGTCTTACGCCTCCGATCGCTATAGTCTTGACAAAGACTAATAATATCACCATTAAAACATGAAAAATATTCAATCTCACAAATTATAATAATATCAATACTTAAAAAAACAAAAAAAAATATTAAAATAAATATAAAAAGATACAAATAAAAAATAATAATAATATTAATACTTAATCAAATTTCTTTTTAAAAGCACACCAAAAGAACAAGTACAAAATTATATACTAAAATAGCATAATTCTTTTACTTGTAATTCAACCTAGTTTCTAACCAATATTACTACCTAACAAAACTAAATCGTTCTCGAAACGAATCAGATAAATAATACGATATGATCAAACTAATGTGATATGGAAACCATTGTCACTAGTTAGGCTCGGGTATTATTAATAAGAGAATAATAAAAATTAATGGGCCTTTTTATTATCCTTGGGGCAGGGAATAACAATTTGAAATAATTATTTTTTTACCAATAATCAAATTCAAATTTGTCATGTAACTTTATAAAAAAAAAAAAATTATTTTTTTAATTATATTAATTTTAGTTTTTTTTGAATTGTGATTGGTCACGGGAGCTTGTTTCTTATTCCGCAGTGATGTTGCTCCGGCCGCCAAATCGTTTACAGTACGGAAATAATAAGAAAGCCATACTCAACGGAAATCTTGACTTCACCTCGGCGATTGCACAAGACGTTCCATACGGTAGCCATTATTATTCCCATGACATAAAATGTGGAATTGCCTAGGCTCTACATTGTAGAAAATTAGACCAGAAAATATGGCAACATTATCTCATCCCAATAATCCAAAGAATAATATCATGATATGATATATATGTAGAATTGTTTGAAGCATAAAAGGTGGAATAGCCTAGGCCCTAAATTGTGAAAATTAGACAAGAGAGACAGGGAAAGGAAACAACTACACTTTGTATATTGAACCTTCAACCCTATACTATCCCCACTCTAATTTAATGAAATAATTTTTAAATTATATATATATATATATATATTCCAAATTTGTTTAAACATTTTAATAATAATTTTTTGATAATGAAATTCTTTTGAAAAGTTATTATTTATTTTATTTATTTTGTTTTATTTTTGGAAAAAAATCAAACATAAAATTTTTAATTCAATAATTTTTAACTTAATTAAAATTTAAAAAATTAAAAAAAAAAAATTGACATTTCAAAAAATATAAAGAAAATAAGATTTTAATCAACTTAAATAATAAAAAATATTAAGGAAGAGTAAACATTATGACCAACTTTAGTTTAACTAAACAATCCTAAAAAAATTGACTCTTAGTTATTAACTGCTTTGTTATGGATGTGTATCTAGTTATGTTGAAATATTATTTTTATATGTTCAATTATAGAGTTTCTCTATAAATAAAATGATCTAAGAAGTTCTAATTGAATAGTTCATTTAGCACAATACTTGTTAAGGTTTTACAAATGAGGTAGCAAGTTAAGTAGGTTTGAGTATCGAGACAACTTCAAAGTTAAATGAATTCAACCAAAGGAGTATTGAGATGAGTGACCAACCAGCATGTTCTAGTTATCGGGTGGAAATCCCAAAAGTGATGATCGATGCTACATTATTCATTTTTCAAGTTTGAATCTCACTTCACCCTTCTGACCATCCCTTTATTCAATCAGTGCTAGGAGGACTATTCAAAATCATCATAAATTGATCATTTGAAACTAATAGTCATAGACATAGGTCTTAAATTAATGACTCACTCTATGTATATAATCCCAAAAATAATATCTCATACCATTCAAAGTTAATATTCCCTTTTTTTCTAGTGTATATTTCAAACTAGTGAACCATCTTTTACCTAGTTGTTTTTTATCCTAGACCATCTTTAATATGTGCTCTTGTAACACAACCACATCCATGAATACTATTGTATCTACATATCTGGTATAGTCCACTGCATATGAGATTTTCTGGAAAAATGAACCAATTTCCATTATATCTTTATTACTTTTAACTTTAATTTAACTATTTTAAACTATGTCCTTTTTCAAATCTAAGAATTCATTCATACATTTCAAAGTTCAATAATTAAACTAAGTGACAGTAAACACTAACCATACAACTTTATTAATGCTTAAAAATAAATTTTTATTCTTTATACTTATTTTTTTATTTTTCATGCTTATAAGGTAGTGGTGAGTGAATTCAGTAACGCAATTAATTGCTTTCTCTTCCTTTTTATTCAATTGTGTTGGCAACCAAAGTTAGATTCGATATATATTATTCACTCATTATAAAAAGGAATATTGGAAAAATCAAGTTCAACCATATTTAATTGCTTTCTCTTCCTTTTTATTCAATTGTGCTTGCAACCAAAGTTAGATTCGATATACATTATTCACTCATTATAAAAAGGAATATTGGAAAAATCAAGTTCAACCATATTTAATTGCTTTCTATTCCTTTTTATTCAATTCTGCTTACAACTAAAGTTAGATTCGATATACATTATTCACTTATTATAAAAATGAATATTGGAAAAATCAAGTTCAACCATATTGGAAAAATCATGCAAGTCTCTTTTACATTACACATATTTAATCATAATTTGTATATTGTGAAGTTATTCAAAAATATCATAATTTTTAATTAATTTTTATGCAAAGTTGGGTAGGATTATCGTAATGGATAAATTTATTGGCCACTTATTAATTGAAGTGTTAATCATAACTTTTTATATATTGAATAATGTTTAATATAAAATAATATTTTATTTTATTTATATAATAAAAAAAATTGTTTATTTTAAATATGATGGGACAATAAGGTTATGAGGTTTCATTGTTGGCTTATCTCTTTCCAATTTACGTTATTTCAAAGGTGTTCCAAAATTTCATGTGAGATACCTTAAATTTCATATTTTTTATCTTTCCTATCTAAACTTTCATTTTTCTAAATATATTTTTCATTGTATTATATATAAACTATTTGTTTTTGTAAAATATGCACCTACGTATTATTCCAACCATAATTTTCTCACCACATGAATTGCCTTGGCACCACCTAAACCACCATGTCAACATACCACTTAAGCTATCTTGTCAGGTCACCACATGAGAAACCTTAATAGCCGCTTAATCATTGCTTAAATATGCTTATGCTCGATAATCTCACTACCTTGTTGCTTGAATATGCTTGATAAGCTTAGAGTGAGGAGGTGTGAAAGCCCAATATGAGACCGAAATTGATTTTGCGCTCTGAGAGAGAGTTATGGGTGGTCGTGGAATAATAAGAATCACTTTCAACATACACTATAAAACAACTCATGATAATAGGAAAAATATAACGTTTTCAAAAGAAACTATAACGAAATTATAACTGTGACACATACATTAAAGCACAACACTTTAGGAAACATTTAGACAATAGAATGGAATTTGATTTCGAGTAGAGAAGAATAAGAGGTAGAGAACAAGGCTTTAAGCATTTTCCTAGGTAAGTTATTCAAAATTAATCTATTCCCTATTTTTAAAGGTATGTCTTAGAAAATATTTTTATGCTTATTCATAAGTTATGTGTTACAAAATAAATATCAACAATACTATTAATATCAACAAGAACATTATATATTTTTCGCAAAACTAACCCATTCAAAATATAACTCTAACATTTATTTTATTTTGACTCAAATAAGTGCAACCAAAATATAGAAAGAATAAAAGACATGAAAGGATATTGGGTTCTTTACCTAAATTAAAACACATTCTTCATTATTTATATCCCATGCAATGGTAGGACTATTCTTGGTGGGAAATAATCCCTAAGGCCAGTGTTGAAAGCCCCAATAGAGCGAAATAGATCATTCAGCAAATAAAACTAAATCCAACATGTCAAATACTCAAATTATTAAAATTGAGATTAGGAATGTACCCTAGGATCCTACGTTTGAAGATGTTCCCAGAGGGTTCAAAACCTTTGTTTCTCCCAAGATGTGCAGACTTGGAAATCAATTACAAAAGCATAGATAGAGTATATAATTCAAATTTCATGCATAAGAATATGTTAGATCGTCATAAATATAACTTTATACTATCTTTCATAAGATGAAAACATATATTAGGAACACGACATGAGTTTCTTTATTGATGAATAATAGTAAGTACATGATTGATACAACCTGATCAAGGCCAAGGGCATTGAAAAATCCTTCCTCCTAATTCGTCCAACCCAAGAAATGAATACAACCTCTCTAATAGATGCAAGGAGATGCTAGATAAGAGGATTGAACATATTTGCAAAGGAAACCATGGTTTCTTAAAGACTAGGAGTTCAAGATGCATGGGAAAAGAATACTTGATCTAGGGGAAATCGAGTATAATGTCGATATCTCTCTTCTTCATTATCCATTAGGCCTACCCAAGGGGTGTATATATACCACCTCATATTGTTTTTTTCAGTTAGGCCACAGACTCCTGTAAGGGGGGATCTCAGTAAAACCCGTAAACCTTTCCCAAAATATAGTTATTTATTTATTTTTTCAAATTTTAAAAAGTATACACAGGTATAGTGTTTTTGGATTCAAGTATGTATGAAATTTTGTGTTTTTTTTCAAATTTTAAAAAGTATACACGAGTATAGTGTTTTTGTATTCGAGTATGTATGCATTTTTGTGTGGGGTGAATCGTGTATGGATTTTGAAATATACTTTTTTAAGATAAACTTGAGTCTGCAAAGGGTAAAGGGACTACCCAAGGCCATATAAGAGCATCAAGTCTACACGAGTGTTGAATGATGCTATAACAACTATGAAAATGTATGCATCAAACAAGACCACGTATTTATGGGAAATATTTAATAAAATTCAAAGATCACATAATTTAACCAGATCTTACTTACGGGTCCCTGGAAATTTCCCCATTGCAAATTATTGGTGGAGCCCCTGTGTCATTCATAAACCAAAAAAGGTAGTAAGTACACCATCACTTCCTAGAGAATATACATGCATTTTCAACTATACCATCCTTTGAATTTGTAGTGGTTGGCACTCGATCCAACTTCATATCAAAACTACTCCAACACTCTCAACTTCAAATCAAGACTACTCCAACCCCTTCAACTTCACATCAAAACTGATTCAACCCCATATTGCTATAAAAACTTAATTCAACAAGAAAATAAATTTGTTTGGAGAGGGTTTTTAAGGATGCTTTAGTGATCTTCCTTTCATGTTCAGGAGATAGTTGAGTCTTCAGTTATTATTCATTATTCTTCTATGATATTAGAAATATTTAGTTTTATTTTTTTACGATATTAATGAAAGTTAATTGGGCATAACCAAATCTGAGAATCCATCCCGATTTTATCATGCCAGATCAATTTGTTGTTAGTATTATGAAGGAATTTGGTAGAGCTTATGATTTTTTATTGACAAAGATAATTGGAAAAACTTAAAATAAAAAACCAAATTAAAATTTCATTAGAAAAACTCATGAAAATTCCATGCAAAAATCACCAAAAAGGACCCTTTGGGGGGGATTTTGAGAAGGTACACTAGCAGATTGATGAAGCCCCGACATTGCTTCTGAAAAAAAAATTATTTGTTGTGGAAATGGAAATGGAAAAAAATAATTAAAACATCCTAAATGTGTTAGCAACGCTATTTGAAGTGACATATAATAGAGGAAAAATAGCTTTGAGAAGGTAATGTTGAAAGAGGAGTATCTATCTGAATGGTTTGACCTTTGGTGTTGTAACTATAAACAAGCATAGGGAGGGACCTAGCCTAGGAAAAAAATATAATATGCAATGTTATCTAGGGACTAGGATAGGAAAAAAATATTGTATGCAATATTCACGACATATAACTAGGGCATCAACATGACAAGTTCCGTAGCAGGTGACGAGATCACAATCTCATCTGGAGGTTGAATTTATTGTGGGAATTTAGCAACAAAATTTTCAACAAATATGATTGCAGGAGTGTCTATATCATTTCTTATGGTGGAAATGGACTTAGCATCATTAAAAAGCATTGGTCACCCAAAATCCTAAAGCTTGATAGCTATAACTTATATTTTCAAAATTTTCTCGTATTATTTTCTCAAAATCATACAAAAAAATTTATTGTTTTAGCAACGAGTGATTGGGTTGCAAAGTCCTATGATATTAACATTGTATATCATATTCCCATTCCATTTTATTTTATTTATTTATTTATTTTCACTTTAAAATAAAAATTACAAATTTTACTTTACCATATAAAGTGTTTGATCACTATAATTTAAAGAAATGACATATGGAACTATAAAATTGTATAATTAATTTAAAAATTCATATTATAAATATTACTTCAATATTTCCATCCTATATCAAGCATTGGCGTTGGCATCAGTAGACTGGATTCCGTTGGATGAATTGCTTTCTGCCATAGTTCCCTATGCTTTGTAGCTCTGTTAGCCTGTAAAGAATCAAACTTATATTAACATTCAAACTATTTGTCGACCTATAGGGTTCAAGTTACATTTTCAAATACTTTGTTTTTTAAGTTTAGAGCACCATTCGATTAAGGAGTATCTTTAGCTCTTCCCAAAAAAAATTGGTTTTGCGAATTTATAAGCTTATAAACACTAACTCATTTTTAACTAGAAACCTCTTATTACCACTTCCTTAAGGAAACATACATCCTCTAGCATGTTGAAGGAAGTGGTCGTCTTCACTTTTTTATTTCATTAGGTCCCGGTTTTATATGTTCTACCATTAAAGTTTTAATTAATTGCAATATTGACTTTATTGCATATTTGGTATAAAATTGATTGGGGCAGTTGGAAGGTGCATTATTGCATTCACCAACTGACGTTTAGAAATGTTCTCTTATCAAACTTCATCGGCAGTTCATTCCTATCACATTTGGGTTACGTATAAAGTTTTCTCATAGCAAGTAATTATTTGGGTAAGAAATTGGTCCAAGTCTTCAATACTTAGAAATATGTTTTTACTTTAATCATGTTTTTCCCAATATCATAATGTTGAATGGGGTATTGAAATTTGGAAATTCGTGCACCGTGTTAATTTGATGTTTCAGCCTCGGTGTGGAAATACATTTGAGCATTGTTTTTCCTTGTGTTTAATGATTAAATGTGTTAAATACATTTGCGCATTTTTTTTTCTTATATTTAATGCTTAATTGTCTTAGATGCAATTAGATGTTATAGTTTTATATTTAATGCTTAATTGTGTTAGATGTTATAATTTTAAAAGTGCTTAAATGTGTTAGAGTTTATAGTTTTAAAAGTATTGATGTTTTAATTTTATTGTGGAAATATGTTTAAGTATTTTTGTTTTCAGATTTAATTTTTAATTTTTAAATAAGTTAGATATCATGATTTTAAAAGTAATTAGATCAATATTATTATTTTTATATAGACTTTTCTAAATTAAATATTTGTTAGTATAGATGGTACATTTAGAAACGTGTTACTATTTAGTTCAAATTTAATAATTTTTTAATCTTGTTAGACTTCTCATCTTTATATGATCATGTGATAAGATGCTTATAACAAAATAGGTTAGTAATTTAGCGTCTGCAGATTTAAACTTATTTAAATCTTCTAAGTTCTCCCCTGAAAGAAATTTTTGATTATTGTACACTCTTACATTTTCTTTCTTTCATATAGTTTGATTTATTTATGTTGATAAAATCTATGTGTTTAAGAACACTTTTTCTATCATATAGCAATGTAATATTTTTTATAAGCATATTTTTCTCATGTCATAGTTTTTTAAACCAATTTTGATAGCCAAATCACTTCATGATAGGTAATTTGGCAATCAAGTTTCAATTTCCATTTTTTTCTTTTGGAATACCCTCTCATCCATCTATAAATAGTTTAAGTTCTAAATATCATATAGAAAATTTCTCATCAAAATGCTTTTCAATAATGATTAGTTGTGCAACATCTTTTCATACTCAACTAAATCATTATCTCTTTTGTCCAACATTTTAAACTTCTTATTCATAGATCAACCAATAAAATCACCATTATCCTCAATAAATCTATAAAGACATGATTATCATATATGTTCTTGAAATAACATTAAAAAAAAAATATAATGTGGATAACCTAATTACTACTTCTTTACAAATTGCCCAACAAAAAATCTATCCCACTTTCTTTTGATTCCCCCTTCCGATATCAAAAACACTTATTACATTTTCCATTTTCCTTTTGATATTTATTTCCCAATCACTATAATTATATTCTATAATAAAAAATAAAACCATTTCTTTAGGTATCACATAAATGTAGAGATATAAAAAATCAAAAACATCAAATTAAACAAAAACATAGCCATATATATGTAACCCTACTTATTACCAAACACGTAATTGATTTACATATTTTAGTTAGAAATAATTAATTCCTACTTGTCTATGGTTGTAATTCTCCATTTGAGGAGTTTGTTCCTACATAATAGGAATTAGCTAGAATATAGTTTCTCCTAGTTTAGTGTGTGGTTGAGAGAATCTCTCAACCACACTACTGTACGTCTAAGATAGAATTCCTATCTTGAGACTTTTGCTTGTATAAATATGTGTGTAATTTTCTTCATTAATAATATAGAATATAGAGTTTACTGTGTGCTATTTTATCTTGGTATCAGAGCTTCAGAGCCCGTAAGGGCCTCTGGCCCTTACTGGGCATAGGAAAATAAATTATTTATATTTGTGTTAAGTTTGTTTGTCCATTGAACTCGTGCGAGCTCCTGGTGAGGATGTTGTACAGAAGTGGAGCGCTGGCGAGTGCCGATCTGGTGATGTTTTTTTTCCTCTGGAAATTCAGCGAGAGACAAGGGGATCTAATTGTGGCGACAGGTGGAGGTGAAAAATTCATGCCAGATGTTTCCGAGCTGGAAGGCCTTGCGGGAACTATTATCCATGCGATTGATTACAAAAACGTTCCCCTCTGAGCAGGAGTGCTTATCACTGGTCTCGACTGTTTTACTTTCTTATTTCTAGAAAAATATGGAGTGAGGAAGCTGGAGACCCTGCCACTGTACCAATCGATTGAGGAGCGGATGCTGAGAAGTGTTGAAGCTGCTCCTCAGCCTTGATCGTCGATCGAACAACGTTGAATGGTAATTTGCTGGAGGTTGCGTTTTGGAGAAGGCCCGGAGGGAGAAACGTAAGGCAACGGTGTGAGAACCTTGATCACCGCAGAATTGAATCCATCTTTGGATCGCAGCGCCAGAGGAGATCTCTGTGAATTTCATTGAAATTTCCATGAAATCGAAGTTGCTCGCGTGAAATCCGTGGAGGAGGCCAGGACTGTGTGGTAAGTTGCTGGTGCGTTGTAAGCCGAGGAGAAGACCGACGGAGGCTGCAGTCGCGCAGTGATCTGCGTGTTGGACGGGGCTGCATTGGCTCTCGTTTTTCGCTGATGTTTTTTTTTCTAAGAGAAAGACTGAACTTCCTGTGCCGTCTTTTTTTTTTTTTCTTTCTTGTGGATTGATGATGTACTACTTCCACGGGTCCGGATGCCAGAGAATTATTGACAAGGAAGAGGCGTGGTAAGACTGCCAAGATCGCTTGCAGTCACGCTGGTCATCCCGAGGTCACGGTGATGTTGATGTCGGGATCTTCACCCGCCCCGGCATTCTCTTCAGCAAATCTTATTACCACTATTGTTATTGTATTCCATATCGTGATCTGAGGTCCAGGAGGCCCTGTTTGGAGTGTTTATTTCATTAATGGCAATTTCATTTGCATGGATGTTTATTGAAACAAAGCCCAGTGGAAAGGAATTGCTGCTAGCAGGCTGTCAGTGTTGTTGGATGTGTTATTATGCCCCATTCGAAGTGGTCGGTATGGCAGAGCCGCAGATGGTTGTGACCGTGATCAGTCTACAAGTCCTATGTATCATAGGCGTCCAGTGAGGGACAGTCGTAGGCTGTTCAGAGAGATGGACCAGAGTTTCTTCCACATTTGACAAAATTTGCAGGAATAGGGATCGGACACCCCTCACAGGTATCGTTGGTGAAAAATAGTTGCTGTTATGTTTCGGAAATAATCATCTTTGGGCAGAGATAGAGAAATTAAGGTGAAGAGTTTATTTTGTATTTTCTTGGAATCATGTTTTAAAATTATTAAGCCTTATTGAGCCTAGCTAACTCAATGTAGGTAAAGTTATTTTGTTAGAATTGGCCAATCTAACAAATGACAGGTCAGCATGGAATTCCAAGAATTCATTTGACAAAGACAAGGATGCCCAGGATACAGGAGAAGATGTGGTAATGAAGCAACACAACGTTTATGGTGGACAACAAAATAGATGTTTGTTTGAGTTAGTGTGGTTTGTGGAATAGACTCTCTAGTATGTTATAAGCAAGTCCAGTTGTTGTAATGGTCATTGTATGTACCCAGAAACTCCAAATGTTGAAATATGGAATGTAAGCCTGGTAAAGGCATTTGAAAGTTCGTGGTGATCTTAAAACCACTTTGTAATGGTTTATGGTTAGCCTAAAACCATCTTTTGTCACTGTAAAGTGATGATTGGTGGTGATCCAGAAACCATCTGTAGAGCCTTTGTGGTTGGTTGCCTTTGTGGCTGGATTGCCTTTGTGGCTAAAAGTGCCTTTGTGGCTGCGTGTACACGAGAGCTTTGTGCTCGGGAGAGCAGGTGGACTGCAGTAACACCTGGCTCAGTCTCATATGACTGATCGATCTCTGAGAAGAAGGGGGTTGGTGTGCTTTCTTAACTGACAGTCGTGCTGAGAAGCGCAATTGGCGCAACTGTTCAGTACATACTCGTGCCAACACGTCAAATCACGGGAATGGCGCGGAAGCGCACGATTTTTTTTCAGGAAGACGCCAACTCAACTTCATGGGGGTCCGCAGGAAGCCTCATCTTCGTTTGACGATTTGCGGAGAAGCAGATCGGAGAAGTTGCGGACCTATCCGGGAGAGGCAGATTGGAAGATCCGCGGGAAGCCTCAACTTCGTTTGACGATTTGTGGAGAAGCAGATCGAAGAAGTTGCGGATCTGTCCGAGAGGCAGATTGTGTTTTGGAGGTTCTGCACATGCAATTCAAAGCATCTTCACTTTAGACATTCCCTATTAGTCATTTCACTATTTTTCTCAACTTAAGGCTACTATGTTTAAGTGAACCAAATATGCCTACGGGCATTTTATGGGGATCCCCTGTCAACTTATTATTATCTAAAATATCAATATCATTACAAAATCATTTAGATAAGTTATTTATCTATGTATATAATATTATAATTTTATTTACAATGAGAATAATTTTATTTTATTTTATAATTTTGTGTATTAAGAATAATGAGATTTTTTATAATGAAAAAATTAATAAATACATGTTTAACTATGCATATGATAATATCTCATATAAAAAATAAAAATATTGTTTTTCAAGTATATTTAAATTTTAAGTCTATTAAATATTTAAATCACTAAAATAAGATAATTTATATTATTTTTCTTTTGTAAAGCTCCACATTATATTACTACACATAAAGGTTGCATAGCATAAACAATGGTGTTACTCGTTTGCAGAAATGCCAGACCAATAACGCAAATATAAAGTCTTGAGGTTATGAAAGCCCCACATCACTAAGGAGTGGAGTTTGCTAGACCTGAGAACATGGCAGAGGAACATGCTATAAGTTTCTCAAGTAATGCAGATAATTGATAGAGGGAGACACCACATGACCAATGAATTAAAGCTCCTTCGTTATCAGCTAAGAGAGGAAGCCTCTTCAGGTCACGACTAACCACTATGATGTACCATAATATGCAGAGGTGGAAACCATAATGCCATTCGGCGCATGAAATCCTTGGCTAATACATATCAAGTGAAGTTTCTTTGATTACCCACTTTGTCACGTGACGTGGGGATCATATTAATTTATTTTATTACAACATTAATTTTCATTTTTATTTTTTAAATATTATAATTTCTTTAGGATAATTATTATAATATCCAGTTTCTAATTATGATATGAATCATATAATTTTTAGATTCATGAAGGCACTTCATTCATATTAGTGATCATCATTTATCATTACTTTTTGGAAGGTCAAACAGTGGAATAATATGCAATTTTAAATAGGTATTATTATATATATTTTGTTTATTTTGACAATGTAGTATTTTTCTAGATGATCATTTACATCTATGATATTTTTTATAAAATATTCTTACATTTTGATTTTGGTTTTAGCTTCTTCTTTTTTTGTGTTTTTATTAAGAGACATTAAGGGACAAGCAGGTTAAAGATGTATAGTTTTTATGATAGATAGCATTGAAATATTTTACTTTCATATTCAAGAACTTAATTTTATCTAAAAATTTATTTTCATAAAATTATTTATTTATTAGGTCTTTAGTTTTCTCATGATATTTAGTTTTCTAAAGAACTATAAATATTTTTAAAAATTAATACATTCTAAAAATATAGAGGTAAATTTGGAAGTTGAACTCAAACCAACATCTTGGTAACAAACAAAATGTTAGGGTCAAAATGATCTATACTGGATCATTATATTGTTTGTCATCCATATCGATGATTTTGGGGTTGAAAAATCAAAGAAAGTATAGAGTAACAAAAAGGTCTTCTTTTCTCCAAAACCAAAGACTAGTCTTACTAACTTTATCATAAAAAATAATTTTAAAAATTGAACAATAAAGAAACTTTTGGAACATATACATACCATTCAATTTGAAAAAACATGCATTGTTACAACTATGATATGGGAGGCCAAAATCCATTAAACCTAGAAATGACTAAGTAAAATAAATAAAAGGAGAGGAGGTTCCTATTTTTTTTTTGCTCAAAACTCTCTAAACCTAACATGTCTTCTATTTCCTCCACTATATATGAACTAAACATAGGAGAATTTGGGGCATTTAAAGAAAATGATTTACCTTTAGCCACATCCTTGAAAGACACTAGCTATGAGGATGAAGTTACTCCATTTCCCACTAGTCATCTATGCAAATGCAAAGGCCATGCTATAGATGAGTCTTTCTAAAACTTATAGGTAAATATTAGGAGTGATCATCAAGGTGTTTATCTTAAAAAAAAACATTATTAGTCTATTAGGTTTCACATTGAGTGTTGCAATTTATATTTTAGAACTATCACATAATTGTTGGAGTTCACCTAAAAGAGTAACGAATTTCCTATTATAATTGTAACCATGATTTGAAAACATCCTAAATCGTAAAAGTCCTGTTGTATTAAGGCTTCTCTAGGAAATTTCCTAATATCATGCATTTTATCAAACATTTGGTGAATGGGCATCTCAGTAAAAATAATTCTTATAGAGATTTTTTTTTAAACTTCTTTGTCACACATGAAGTCAAACACTTCATTAGCATCCTTCTGATGCAAGAGAAGATGGTACTTGTACATGTCATTAGAAAAATAAAGGACAATGTATGTACTTGAGAGAGTGAAGGGTTGTTCTTACACAACGTAGGGAGCTACAACTACCTCAACCACAATGTGAATGCAAGGGAAAGGATGAGAAAAAAATAGACCCTATTATATCCCACCCCTCCAACTCTCCAACATCGAAGCTTGCAGTTTTCCATTGCTGATCAATGGAGCATACTAGCATTCCCTCATTAAGAAAATTCATTTCAAAATTGAAAGATCCAACTTATCTCCATGCCACATGATAAAACATGTAAACAAATGATCTTCTTGTAGAAATATAGGCCATAAAATTGTTCCCACATGTTATATTCAGTAGGTCAAGGAATAATTGGGTCCATTCTTACCAAAGAAAGAGTTAAAGAGACCATGTTTCACAAGCATATTTGAATGACCATGTTTAATTTGTACAACCACCCTGAAATACATTATATCAAATTTTCAAAACCAATTTCATACACAGAATCATAACTCAATTGTCAATTGATAGTAATGATAGCTATCACTGCACACTATTTGTGAATGGATGTTTACTAATCACCTTTCTTCACAGAAAACAACACCACTTAAAATTACATATTAATGGTCCCTAAGAAAATAGATTTCATACCAAATACCTCTAATTATTAGGAAATAACATATTTTCTTATGTTAAAATAAAATAAGCTCTTAGACAAATAAAAATAGTTTTGAGTCTTATGCCAAAATCCAAATCCATTTCCATCCTAAATTATATACATTAAAAATATCACTTATAATCATGGATGAAATAACCTTTAATGAAATCATATAACATTTACATTAGTTAAAACTAGATATCACTCCCTATTCTAACATAATCTTGTAACAAAAATATTTTCTTATAAAATTTATATAAGTCACTCTCTCATCATTAAAACATCTTATATTTTTAAAATTACTTCATCTTACCTATATTTACGCCAAGGCATCTTCTTTTCTATCTTGGGGTGAGCAAACAAAGTTCACTCCAGCCAATGAGAAGCTTTGCCTATCGCCCTTCCAACCAATTATAATTTTACATTTGGTTAGTCCTCTGTCGAATGAAGTCCTGATGCATTGGCACCGACTCTGGTCATTAGGTTGTCCCGGGGCTTCCCAAGGAAATTCGTCTCACTCACCTTCAGATGTTGCAGGAGCACCCTTAGGCCACCACCGACGACGACACACACCAGTTTTGGCTCTAGCAGAGGCGTGGGAACAAACAGAGCTGGAGGATCATCGCCAACACCTTCTACGATATGGAGGCAGAGTTTGTGGAGAATTTCCATAGGGTTAACAAAAATATACGAACAATCGACCCCCTGCTACCTCTAGAGGAATTTCAAGATCAACCGCGCAGGATCGCCCCTATCGTCGAGATGGGGTTCAATACGGATGAAGAAGAGTGCTTGGAGTGGTTGGACGTGCAAGCAAAGGCATCAATGCTTTACATTTATTTTTTCAATGAGAACTCCATATCGAGCGCTCATATTGAGGAGCTAGCGATGGAATTGGTGGCGAGCGAGACAAATTTCATGTGGGTTTTGCGGACCCCTTCAGACACTAGATCGAAGGTGTTCTCATTTCTCGTCGGCTCTGGACATTCTTGCCGAAAGATTTCACGATTGTATGGTGGAGAAGAAAAAGGGGTTTATCATTCTGGGTTGGGTGCCACAATTGAGCATCCTGGCGCATCCTGCTACCGCGAGCTTTATGTCGCACTGCGGATGGAACGCATTGATGAAGACAACAATGATGGGAGTTCCCATGATCACATGGCTGTTATATGCAGAGCAACACTTCAACTCAAAATTTGTGGTGGATGAGATCCAAATCGCACTAGAAGCTCCCCAAAGAATCGACTAGAATAGGTTGGTAACCGGAGACGATGTGGAAATGATTGTGAAAATGTTAATGATGGAAGAAAAGGGACGGGAATTGAAATAAAGTGTCAAATAATTGAAGGCGAGCGCCAGAGCAGCAGTGGCCGAGGGCGGATCCTCCGCCAAGAATCTCAACCTGTTCATCTCCAAAATCATATCTCTATAGACACAACACCATTATTAAATTTGTAATCTCCGTAGGCATCGCACCATCATCAAATCTGTAATCTCTGTAAGCATCTTATTTGTTTCCAAGTGAGTTTTATCAAATCTGTAATCTATGTAATCATCTTGCTTGTTTCCAAGTGATCTTAGTAAAACTTCGACATTGTTTCCCTCCTTCAGCCCGTCTTTCAATTATAGTGATTGTGTCAAATTAAAACTAGCAGTTACCCTAGAAGGTGCAAAGAGAGGCCGATAGGATTATTATCTTGAAGTATTAACTTGAAGTAATTGTAGTTTTTGACATGAAGAAAGTCAATGATAATTTAATTTCTTACTTAGTAAATGATAGAAAAGAAATGCCCATTTGAAATAAAATTTGAAAAACCTGGAAAAATAACCATTCTCTATAGCAATTCCAACGTTTTTAGAGGGTGAAAATAAGTCATTCAAAGTTTGTTTCCCTCGTCCAGTTACAATAAAGACCACATTATTTGGAGTCTTATTAATTGATTGCATCAGCTAAAACATGAAAACGTTGCATAACCTACATTTTCATTTCTGTTTTGATAAGCACAAAAATATGACTCCACAGATATAAGTCCCTTACAAGTTGAAGTTGTCATTTCTGCACATAACATTACAGCATAGACTTTCAATAATCTTCTTTCCCAATAACATTAGAGGCACTGATTCCATCCAATTGTCAATATTTTATGTCATATACATTATTGTATGGATAGATAGTCATGTTGAAGAGTTTGGAATGCAAAGAAAAACATTGCAAAACTTTGCACATGATTTAAACTTTTGATACAATGAAAAATAGAATGTCCTTTTTTAGCAACAATATTATACATACCATATATGGTGAACCCCTATAGTTTTCCACTCCTCCATATAAATATAACAATGGAGAGCCTCAATATCACTTGTAGGAAGCAGATGAATTCTAACAGCTGTGCTCTTATCTTCATTCATATGAGAACTTGTACCCTTGTTGGTGCTTTGTTGATAAGGTTCCTCTGTGGAATTTTGAACATATGGACTAGTTACCAACTTAAACTGACCATGTTTTAACTGATTTTTTACTTTCCATTTCTGCCTCAACCTTATAATCAGCTTTTGTGCTCCAACCACAAGATCTTCTCCTGGTTTCAGTCCAAAAACATATGTCAAAGTGTAATGAATTTGAGATGTTTGCTTCTCAGCTTCGACTAATATTTGAAACTCCCTCTACCCTTGCTCAGAGCCTTCAAACTTTTCTAGCAGAGCTTGCACAGTTTCCTGTAAAGAAAACCTCCCATGTCCATGAAAAAGAAAACCCAAGAGAACAAGAATTCTAGCATATTTTTCATTAAGAGATTTACTGGTTAGCCTAAATTGATTGTCCTTCCCTTCCTCTAGCTTGGTGCAGGAAATTAGAAGCACTTGCAATAGAATAGCAAGTAGTCAGAGGCATCTTAGTGAAAGTTGCACAAAAATCTTATTGGAATGTAAACAATGAAATTCATTCACATAAAGATAAATCAACTTAACCGATATCCAAAAGAGGATAAAATGAATTGAGGAAGTGGCAAATTATGGATACACTTTTACTTTGATCACTTGCTTTACAATATTGAAGGATCTATAGATATTACCTGAACATGCGGGGTAATATATATACCAGTAAATGGAAGAACTGCACATAAATCTTTAGTGATCAATATGATTACACTAATAATAATTATTCGTAACTAAACTAAATAGCATAAATGAATCATTAACTCAACATTTGGTTTGTTATAGCATACTACTACTTGTTTTCACAGACCCTAAACTTTCTTAAATTAGCCCTCTTAGAAGCCCATTGGACTAAATTTTCCCAATCTAGAAAACAAACACTTTTTTCGCTGTTTCAACCACACAAAAATATTATAAAAAATTATATTTAAATTTTGTTTTACAATTTGAAAAATTACAGTAGAGAATTACTCATTTAAAATTGTCTTTTAAGTCTGATAAACCCCTGTTTACCTATATTTACTTAGATTTAAATTTTTATCTACAATATCTAATTTCTAACTTCATATTTGATATCAAATTTTTAGTTAGCCTAAGGAAATTTTGTTGTTTTATCATCTCTTAATAAGATAAAAGGTATATGTGTAAATTTAGAAATTCACTTGCTACAACTAAACCCTATAACCAAATTTATCCTAAGTCCTTGTTGATAGGGAAAAATGTCCCAACAACAATTAGGGGTACTCTCCAATATGAGGTCCCAACTAGACCTCACACTGTTTGGGATGAGAGAACCATCCGGATTTGGCTCAGTAACCATTCTCGATTTTTGGAATGATGTGAGATGTCGAAAATATACACAACAAGGATATGTGGGTCCTAGCATATTTTTTGTAATGCACTAACATGGAAAAAGGGCAAGCTAGCTAGCAGTGAAAGATAGAAGAGAATTAGGAAGCAAATGAGCCAGTGAAAACACAGTTGCACAGGAAAGGATGAAGTTAGCTATAATAAAAAACAACAATAAGTGTTCAAATTGACAAGACAAATAAAAAATAGTCATAATTTAAATCTAACAAGTTCTCATACATGAAAGTACAAAAAATGAAAAAAATAGTATTTGAGAAATACCATTTAACTTTCAGAGTAGTCCATAACCTCACAACACACACATACATGAATTGTTAATGAAGACTCAGAAACACGGACACGATACATGTGATCATACAGTTCCAAAAATGGCCTTTCAGGCTTCTTAATATTATAACAGTAAGTACAGAAGTATCGACCTCCTATCTCTAGTCTCCAATGAAGTCAATCAAGTATCAAAAAAACGCTTCAAACTAAAATTTTATAGATTTACAGGTAGGGTTTAGTCACTTCCATTGTGATTTTTGAGCTTCTAAGTAGGTCATTTACAACTCTTCAACTTCCCTAATTTACAAATTAAATAAAGAAAAATAATTTTGGAACTCTCAAGAACAAGTCGACAACTATTGTGATTTGAATGGATCTTCAGTTGAAAACGTCATGCTATCAAGACATGCCACATAGACTCATAAGATGATGTAATCACTTGACCCTATCTAGTGGCAATATTTCCAAGCTTCCATGATAATGTTTGGGAGATTTTGGAACCATAACAGAAGGGTTTTGATGAAATCTAAGGAACTTAAACAATTAGCACTTCTACCCTGGTTTTCTCCTTAAATTCAGGCCAATTCTACTCGAGAAAGGATTCGAAGGAGGCACCATAAGTGGTAGAAAAAGCTTCGGGAGACATCTTGGCTTAGTTATGGACTTTGAGAAAACTCTGTGATCGACTTAATGATTAGTGCAGTGATCTATTGCTATAAATTATTAATGCAGTCCTCCAGTGGTTTGGGAGGTCTGAAACTAAGCTTAAAAGTTGAATTTTGGACCCTAGAACATGAAACCCTAAGAAACGCAAGGAAAATTATTTTGAGGCTATTGATGACATAATAAAGGAGTTTTAATGAGCTTTAGATCACTTAAAAAATCCTCCCTTGTATCTTGAAATTCACCTCGAATTAGGTCATTTTTAACCAGGTAATCTAGGAAAAGGCATTATCTTAACTTCGAGAAACTCATCTTAACTCAATCCTAAAGTGTGAGGGAGTTGTGTAGCATTTGGATGGTGTTTAGTTCAACACTATGGCACTGGACTAATGATTAGTGCTGCACTACAGTGGAAGAGGGGGGAAAAGAATGAGTGTTTTGAGTGATTTTTGATCTTGTGGCTCTATGAGACAGAAAGGTTGTCTTTCTGCGAATATGTGCAGAAAGCACTGTCACAGTTGTGATAAGTCCTCTGTTGAATGTGAATTTAGGTTGGTTTTCTAGTTATCTAGCTTTGGTGGAAACCTCAGGGTCTGACCTAGGAAGTCGACTCCAATCTGATTTGTCTTTTGTCAAGATCAATTTGAGTTACAAGTCAACCTTCACTTGGAATAGGGGAATTTTTCAACAAAGCCATGATCAAGAAATCAAAGATAGATTCATGGACTACATATTCAAAAACAGAGTCCAAGAACCTTGAATCAACAAAATTTCAATTCATAAACTTAGGGGAAAATGGGGTAACTAGAATAGTCAAGATATTGAGAGGAAAAATGAAATTAGTTTCATGAAATAATGATGGATATAGTAGTACATTCAAAGGCAGGGACCATTATAAAAGGTGGCAAGCTATTCCGATAAAAATTATCATATGGAAAAGTCATAAATTTGAAGTCAGTGAATGACTCTGCGGATTTGCAGAGTATGAACAAAGGTAGAAAGCTTAGACACTTTGTGGTGCATATGATTATATATTATTCCTGTGGGAAATATTTTCATTTGAGTGAATCATAGATGTATTCACAAGAACAATGGAAGAATTTAAATGTTAAGAAGAAAAACATTTGAATTATGCATCTTTTTGAAACGACAACAATATTAGTTGACCAACAATATAGTTTATTTTGGCCAGATTAATAATATTTTCACCTGTGGCAGGCGAACCTCAGCGGGACAAATTTCTAGATACTCTACATTCATTTTCATTAATCCATCCATCTTATCTGCAACACCCCTCTAGATTCTGGTTAGAAGAAGGTTTTGGCAATTAAACATTTAAAAAAAAACCAAAACAAGCAAATTTGGTTAGAGAAAAAATTGTGCAAAAAAAATAAGAAAATCATCTGCAGTGGAACATGCAAGCCAGTTACATTTAAGTTATACCTTAGTGCCAGGCTTCCCAAGTTAGAGATGTAGATGTAGATGTAGCATATCTTATTTCATAGAAGACAATTTTACAAGAAGGTTTGAGTAGGATTCTTTTAACTTCTTTGGGAACTTCAAACCTATCTCTTTCAGCAACAAAATATACAAGATTATTTCTAAGGTAATTGCAACAATGCCCAAAACCATCTCTCAAATATCTTGTCCTTTAAAATGTTTAATCTCCTCTGAAACAGGCAATTTCATAATGTAGTGAATATAGCCCCAAGGTATCTTCACTCTCCTACGATAAAGAGATTTATTTCCATGGAGATTATATAGGAATTAAAAAGAGAGGACGAGTTGTATTTAACGCTCATTCTTATCTATACAATAATATCAAGCAAGTTTCCCAAATGGAAACTCTCTGCAGTTGGATCAAAACCACTGAATGGTCAATCACTGGACCCTTAAATTTATTTTGTGATAACTTAGCTCTTTTTAGTTTAAAAATACTTTTTATTATTAAAATTAAAACTATGAGGCAAAAAAATTTCATACTATCAAAAATCACCCTATTACAATGAAGTGAAAGGGTTGATCACTTCGTCATCTATAACAACCATCCTTCTAACCACCCTGAAAAACTATGGGATCCAAAAAAGGATGGACACATGTAAATAGTAGAAATATCTGACCAAATCTCTGTTGTAAATGGACATTTGATAAACCTTAAATTTCTTTTGTTTTTCTCTACACATTTCGGACTGTATTAGCTTGGTCCATCCATCTACAGGTGTATTTTCACATGGGAAAGATAATAAAAATTTTATAAATTTATTTTTTGCTCCAAAACAAAACATTTGTATCCCGTTCTGGGTTGTCTCTCATTCGGCCAACTCTATTTTCTCTGATGTCTGGGTGGGATGGCCACATGTTCTCTAAGAAAAAGGGAGAATTGTGTAGGTTTTCATTTTTATAAATATTTAAAACACTAGGAACAATACCCTTTACCATGCCCAACACTAATCCGTGAGGCCCAACACTAATCGGTGGATATTCAAGAGGATAAGGAATAGAAAAGAATCATTTTCAAAAGCGAACTATTTCCACGTTTTACATGAAAAAAATACAATGACAAATAGCCAAGCAAACTGAGCCCCTCAGAAAAAATATTGCATTATAAACATCAACTGTACACAATATAATAAACCAGTCCCTTGATCAAACAATGAAAGGCCCACGTATCATCCCATTAAATCAGCACATGGAGGGACATGTGCCACTCAACCACCATAAAACAAGAGGCAAGAATTTATGAGATGAGACTCCACCACTTCCCTCACACATTTCAATCCTAAACCTCATTTTTAATAATTACTTGCCCTGGCATGATGTAACCAAGGTGGGGACATGGAATGGGTGTTTTTATATGAGTATTGGTGCCAGAGAACAAGTTTCTTCAGGTGTTTACAGGCATTGGGTGTCTCTTGGAGCTTCTCTTTCTTTTTCCTCTGAGGAAGGTGGCATCCCAAAAATTAATTTTGGTGCAGCTCACCCACCCCTCCTGGTTTGAGAAACAAAGGTTGTATTTCTATGAACATGTGCACAAAGCACTGTCAAAGTTGTGATAAGTCCTCTGTTGAATGTGAATTCAGGTTGTTTCTCTGGTTATCTAGCTTTGGTGGAAACCTCAGGGTATGACTTGGGAAGTCAGCTCCAGTCTGATTTGGATTTTGTCAGGAGCAGTTTCAGTTATGATTCATCCTTCACTTGGAACAGGGGAATTTTTCAACAAATCCGTGATCAAGACATCAAAGATATATTCATGGAATACAAATTCAAAAACGGAGTCCAAGAACCTTGAATCAAAAAAATATATATTGAAGTATTAACTTCAATATCCAGTAGACAACTTCACAATACTAGTCAACACAAGACTTGCATACATCTAGACCTCTTGGGATCCATATTTGGAATTTGCGAGAAATTGTGCTTCTAGCACTATCAGTGTTGCAAAAAATCTCTAAAAACCCTAGCTTCCAAATTATTCAAACTGGGCACACTATTCATGCTCTGGAAAATGGTGTTGAGGTACATTGTGTATCATTAGAAACCCTAAGAGAGATTGTAGATTGCTTGCTAGAAATGGACCATGAGGTGGTTAAGGCCTTATTAGAATACAAGAAGGACATATGGAAAAACCAGGATTTGTTTGAACTGGTTGAAGAGTATTTCAAAAATAGTTTACAAACCCTGGATTTATGCATTGTGCTAGAGAACTGTCTCAAAAAGGCTAGGAACAACCAACTGTTTATTCAAAACGCCCTTCAGCGGATTCCATCAAAATGACCACCTTTGGAGGCCCAGTGTAAGAAAATGCTGGAAGAATTGAAAATTTTTAAGACTGTCCGTAGGCCATTCTATGGATATTTATTTAAGCATTTCGATTATGTTTACAGAAGGCATACATAGATGCTAGAGAAGCTTCAGCTGCATAGGAAAAAGCTCGACAAGAAACCGAGGCAAGTTAGGGCTTGGAAAATTATTTCTAATATCATATTTGTGGTGACCTTTGTTGCAGTTCTGATATGATTTGTCGTTGCAACGACCATTATTTCTCCTCATGTTTCAGTTTCCATAGCGGTCGTGGTTCCAATCACTTCCGGTGGCAAATGGATTGATTCGTACTGGAAAAAATTCAAAGAAGACATCAAATTCCAATGCATGACCATGACTACGATCGAAATTGGGACCTTTATTTCTATTTAAGATATGGATAACATTAGGATTCCGATGGACAATGCAGGACACGATCAGTTCCATTCTCACAAACATTGATTTATGTTCAAGGGAAGAAGATGCCCTTCGATTTGCAGTCGAAAAAATCAAGCAAATACATGAGAGTTTTGTGCAAGAAATCAAAGATCTTGTAGAACATGTTAATAGTTTCAGTCGACACATACGTAAGGGGAGGACTTTGTTAGTGCAGAAAATGATCAGGACTTAGAGGAAGAGACCTTTCGGTTTCTAAAGCATGTAAAATCTAAATTCCTATAACACTCACTCTGATCCTTGAGGGTGCTGGTTGTGAATTATTAAATTCTATCTAAGGTTAAAAATTGAAAAATTATCGATGTTTTAGAGCACTGAAAAAACTACGAGCAATGGTTGCAGAGAAGAGATCGAGAAAGAGAGTTCCTGTTGTTTGATGGGCGAAGTGAATGTCGTTGAGCAGAAGCCTGTGGTCTCCAGCTGAAGGTTCTAGAAAAATTGAAATGGTTGGGTCGCGCCGCACAACACATAAAACCGATAGTAAATAAAAGCCTGGAAGAAAACATAAATAGTAGAGAGAAATACAGACCTAATAGGAAAAAAAATCTGAGCATTGTCACCATTATTTGTGGAAGCTATTCGTCGTGGAAGTCAATATACCAGGCATTGTTGGTCGTGTGGTCGTGAAGAGTAATGAGAGAATTAATTCAGGGTCTCTGCAAAATGACACCTCTGGTTCCATTACCCACTGGTTCCATTACCCACGATGAACAACATAAGCACACTTGTCATGTATTAAATTTGTAATAGGTTCCATTACCCACGATGAACAACATAAGCACACTTGTCATGTATTAAATTTGTAATAGGTTCCATTACCCACGATGAACAACATAACCACACTTGTCATCTAATGAATTCATAACTGGTGTCATGTGCACAAAACATATGTTGACAAAAAAAAGTGGTCTCATTCAAAAGCGAAGGCCTATCGGCCTAATTAAAATTAATAAATCAATTTATGGATGCACACTTTTATAGATTCGAGTTTAAAATAGAGTTCGGTGTTTATATGAAAATGAATCTAATTACGATTGGATGATTTTGAAAATTGTGCTTTGGAATGGACACCAATTTATAATTTACTCTATTGCTCCGGAGGTATAATGCGGTGAGTTTCATTTACTCTGTAAGCTTAACAAAATTTTTTTAATTAATATAATTACTTTAGCCATATATAAATTAAATGAATGATAAATGTAAATAATTATCAATTAAGTATTATTTTAATTATTTTATTTTAGCTATTTTTTATATTGAGCTAGAAAATATTTATTATAATTTATATAATTTTTTTGTATATTTTTTTATATACTTATTTTTTTTTTTTTAGCTTTACCATATTTTATGGCTTAACCAAATAATTCTATAGATATACATATATTCTAACCAAATAATATTATATATTTGCACACTTTTATATTATTTCAGATATATTAAACATATTCAACCAGCGTCAAATTAGCCAATGATTTGTACATTAATGTATAGTCACTATTTATGTAATTTCAAATATTTTACAAATCATACTCAACCAATCTCCAAAATTCTCAAGTATCTTGAGAAGCAATTTGTAAGTACAAGTAGTTATGAGAGAAATTATCACTAATGAATAATATGTAATGGTAAATAAAACTCCAAATATTGAGACACTAACTTTTCAACATGTAACGTAAATTTTATATTGATATTGTATTATTATTATTTTTTATTTATATTATAATTTATTTTAAATTGTATTTATAATTAGCCCATGAGGTGTAGAGAAGATCGTGAGAGGGTCTTATCTTAAGGCATTTCTTGGTGTAAAGGTCATTGATTCTAAACTTTACGAGAAAAAATCCACCAATGCTAAGGGCTACTGTGGCCCAAGCTAAGTAGAGTATGATCCTTGGTTGATTTTGACAGCTTAGATGCCCTTGGGTCATGGCTACTCAAGCCACATGTTAGGAGTATTTATTCTCTCAGAACTCACATAACCAAGGAATATATATATATATATATATATATATATATATATATATATATATATTTATCATTATATTAAATTTGTGTTGTTATGAATAGGTGATATATAACCTTTCAAGTCTATTTAAGAATTAAGAATTTCTATGGTTAAGATTATTATTTCCCTGAAATGTCAGCTTATATTATTTCCCTACAATGTCAGCTTCTCCACTCCTTCTGTTAACATTCATTATGCCCCCTTCTGCTAACATTCATTATGTCCCACATGTAGCACACCAAAACACTTCCCTTCCATAGTCAACGCTCCACCTTCTGGCATTCCTTTGCACCTCCTGGTGCAGTTGCTAGTATATTATATATTTATCTACTTGATATCGTAGCATACATGAGGATTAGTCATAACTCTTTCTCCAAAACTTACACAAATATAACTTATTTCTATAAAATTTATAAATCTCTATTATATATAAAATTATATAAATCTCTATTATATAATTTATTTCCATAAATCCAATCTCTTTTGTTGCTTTGTGGACTTGTTGTAGCCTCTACAACACCCTCCAAAAATTCACACTTTAATTTTTTTTTGGAGCCCCTTGAGCATAAAGAAAAGTTAAGTTCCAGGAGGGTTAAGTCGCTGAGTTGCAGATTTTTGAATTTTTGGAAAATCGCGACCTCGCGACCTTGCGACCCTGCGACCCTGAGGTCACAAGGTCGCAAGGTTTCACCTCCCTTAGACCACCGTATCATGCGACCCCGCGACCTCATTAATGGGCCGCACATGCGACCTTTTTATAAGTAGGAGTTTTCTAGGTCGCATTATGCACATTCAGCGGATAGAAAAAAACGCCTCTGACAGGTTGACTGGAGCGCGATTTTCCCGGGTAAGTGGTCGTTTCGCTCCTGTTGTTTCCTTTTATGATTTTTCTTGCTTAATCTTCCTTTCCTCAGCCTTTAAATGGCCCCCTGTCTTGGCCATTATTTTCATTTGACACTTAGGGCTTCCCCTTTTGGGCTCTAACATTCACCTTGCTTTCCTAACCTTATCACAGTTCCCATCCAGACTCTCATGGCCTATATCCTGCTCCAAAATCTCTCCCCTTGCTCTGTCTTGGCTCATTTAACCTTGTAATGTTCAAGTTAAAGGGGAAGATACTCCACGCAGCACGCGCCAAAACATCGGCAAGCCCTAGCATGACCTGCGACTCGTGCGACCCTGCGACCCAGTTACTAAGTCACTAGGTTGCCAATCACTCTTCAATTTGTCTTCTTGTGACTTCGCGACATGGTGACTTTGCGACCCGGTTGCGGGTCGCATAGTCGCTCTCCCATCAGTTTTCTAGCATTTACGACCTAGCGACCCGCGACCTAGTCGCAATGTCGCAAGGTCGCATTTCCATCAATTTCCTACAACTAGCGACCCAATGACCCGCGACCTGGTCGCAAGGTCACACGTCCGTCAATTTCCTACAACTAGCGACCCAGCGACCTTGCGACCTGGTCGCAAGGTCGCAAAGTCGCATACTCTTCAAAACATCAACATCGTGACCTTTGCGACCCTGCGACCGAGTTGCAGGTCTCTAATTCAGCTCTGCCTGTGTCCCTAGTTGAATTGATTAATAGCTGCACCTAGTTTTATATCATCATGGCATCTTTCTTATCTTCGAATTATTTCATGAACATGACAGGTGAATTCGAAGCAAACTTAGAGTGTATCCCTGTCCCCTCATATTCAAGCGACATGGGACCTCCAGTATATCGGAAAAAGGACAAGAGCCTGGAAGCAGAGGACATGGAGACGGATATACCAATGTCCCCACCCACGATCTACAGAGATACCCTATGCACATTTGCCAAAGGGGACAACATGTGTTGGTAACAAGTGTACCAGGAGTTCGCTCGACAGGAATTCCCAAAGGACCTCCCTAATTGGGAGGTATACATACATGTCAAAAGGTTAAAGCTCCATCTTTCAGGTGCCCATCTGGCTATATTCCCATGTGCGGAGGTGATAGAATGGATTATACATAACACTGACTCCAAAAAGTGGGTAATCAGGGACAGTGAAGGCAAAGATTTCGCGACTCTCAAAGGCTCAGACGCTCAAGTTTACTGTTCGTTGCCTGAACGAGAGGAGGAATTTACAGAAGATTGGGCCATCTTCCATGTAGTCCCCATAATAGATACCCTAAAGGGATGGTGGGAGGAGCCTGATAAATTTAAGGTCAAGAAGGATCAAGAAAATCCAGTGGCAGGCCTTAGGAAGGTGTATAAATTGGTGGCCGCTATGCTTTGCAGATTGTACGAGTGCCCCTATGCTACCACCTTTACTGGCACGTGGGCAACCCTCATGGATTATGTCACGGTGCAAGGCACCCATTTCAACTAGGGCAGCATACTAGTGACTTCTCTTCATACAAACTTATCCTCGGCGTTAGTACCAGATGATGGATTTCCCTCTAAATTCTACATGGCTTCTTACTTGTTGGATGTTGTTTGTTCGAGGTGCCACTTTGAGGGGTGGGTGAACAACTGGCATCCAAAATAGACCTGTCCAATCCATTTATAGACCAAAGTATTTTGGGATTCCAGATATAAGCAGGACGTAGAGCCGATCTCTCAAGTTTTCATCCCATCTCTCTACATAAAATTGTTCAAACAATACACTCCTTGCATGTCTTGGTGAGCCAAGGAGATGCTAGGAAAGGTGGCGCATTAGTTCCTTCTTGAAGAGTACACATTCATTCGAGTTTTTGGCTCATTCAAGGCCTCCCATGGTATGCCCCGATATGTGACAGATAAGATGCTCATTCAACAGGTTTGTTTCCAGATGTCTTCCGGTTTCTCCAAGGTCGTGACCAAGGGTAAGAAGAAGTCGTGGCCTATGCTACCCCTCACTATCGGTACCTACATGCTCAAATATTTCAGGGAGGTAGAGGCAGAGGCAGAAGGGACGAAAAGTTACCACCTTGGGTCATTAGACTACCAGACATATGACCCAGAAAGGATAGTCCCTGATCACTGCAAGCGAGCTAAGTTCAAATGGAACTACCAGCACACGGAATGCCCGGGTGAAGATGAAAGAAGAAATTGGTATAACGCAGATAGGAAGCTTCCTCCGGGGACATGGTCTGATCAAGAAGACTGAGATGACCAGACATTGGAGGACAAGAGCCATAAATTAGGAGGCACTTCTTCTTCTTTGGCTAAAAGGCCTCAAACTAGTACAGGGCACGACACTTCTACCCAGCAGAAATAACTAGAAGCCCAGCAAGAAATGGAGAAGAAGATGAAAGAAGATGAAGATAAGCGCAAAAGGAGTCTAAGGTTAGAACAGAAGAAGAAGCAGGCCAAAGAAGCCAAGAGAAAAATGGAAGAACAGGAGGCGGAGGCTGTAGCGGAACGAGAACTCAAGAAAGAATTAGATTAAGTGGAAGTTGAACGCTAGAATAAAGCAGAACAAGCAGCAGCAGCTGAACGTAAAAGGAAAGTAGAACTAGAAGAAACGGCCGAAGTAGAGCGCAGAAAGAAGAGAGAACATGAAAAGGCAAAATCCGAACACCTTTGAAAAGAAGAGGAACAAAAGAAAGAGAAAGAAGAGGAGGACACAATGCTAGAGAACATCGAGGCATCTCCCCAGGGCGCAAGATCACAAACAGAGCTACCACCCCTTGAGATACCTGTAGTCATTACACGCACTACACTCTTCGATGTGAGTTCCTACGAAGGGCAAGAGGAGGGGGTATTCAATCTTACCAACCTCACATACGATCAGTTCTCCTTCAAGATCCGACAGGAGAAAAGAAGATGCCTGGCACGAAATCCTTCTACCTCATCCATAGTCGCAACGAAGAAAGACATAGTCCTGGACACTAGGACTAATCCTGTGATGATAGCATCGGCTGGCACAGCGTTTGCTGCGGCCACAAAGGAGAATGTAGATAGAATGAGTAGAGAGATCTTCTCTCTACAAAATAGGTTACAAGAAGCAGAGTAGAGGGAGGCAAGGGTAGAATAGGAAAAGATAGCATTAAGAAAGGAGATTCAACAACTCCAAAACAAAACTTCCCCTATCAACGAAGTACCGCTCACCTTCCAAAGGGAGTCTGGTATATTAGAGGTCACCATGAGACAAGTCTATGGGGAAATGTTTACTATAAAACAAACAGTTGCCCCCTTGGTGAGAGCCCAAATAGAAACCAAGCAGAGGAATGAGCAGCTGAAGGAAGCCTCACCTGCTTTGGACAGAATGATAGATTGGACGGTTTGGTACCCCTAGCCTCCCGAGCACCTGCCAAAGAAAGACTGGATCCACACACAAGATGCCAAGGTCCAGATCCATATTAAAATGCAGTCCAAAGATAAGCTATCCAAGGACCTAGATAAGGTGATGTCCGCGTACGAGCATCTGATCAGTGGCAATGATTAATTGCACATCCTACATCACATTCCATCGTTGGGTGCATTGGACGAGTAGAAGACATGGGGACAGGTGGATAAGGAGATCCAGGCATTTTTGCAGCCCATCAAGCAAGTCGTTGCCGCTTCTGATCTTGCAGCATCACAGGAGAACCTGGGCAAATTTATTGTCACACCAGTCTGGATCTACACCAAGCTCACCTCCCTGTCCAACCTGGTCACTCAGAAAAAATAGACTCTAATCCCAAATGCTTTGGAGTGTCTACATCAGTTGAGAGAAGAAGTTCCTTTGATTTCCCCCATAGCAGCAGATTATCAAGCTTGGCAGAACTTCCTCAAAGAGCAACAAGTTTATGCCCTTGATCTCACAATCATGCGCACATCCTCATGATCAGGTGGCAGTACATCGTTGGTTGCATTTGGCAACAGGTCGCAGGTCGCACTTCGCAAGTTGGGTAGCAGGTCGCACCTCGTAGCTTGGTTGCAGGTCACAGCTCTCATTCAGGTCGCGGGGCAGCTCAACAGTTGGGCAGTCGAAAAGTCAGGAAGCCCAAAGGGAAAAATTTTGGTCTATAAAACTCCCTCCGGGAAGATTGTAAAAGGATCTTTTTTTTTGGGACTCAAGAGTCAGAGAGCATTATATTGAAGGATAACACTCTTTTGCACATGAATACGGATACTTGTTAAAACTCCTTTTGGATCTGATGTGTTTTGTTGTGCGAACACTATGAGTATTTATTATACAGTTTCAAACATCTTTTGATTAATGAAGCTACACTTTTAATGGCATCATTTATGCATTATAGTTCTCTGTACTTGTGTTAATGATGCTCAGTTCATTTTGCTTTCTTAATGGATTTTAATGACATTGTTTATTAGCATTTGTTTTAGCTTTCAGGAAGTGAAGGGCATTTTTCCATAAATATTTTTTTCTTTTGTGGTCAGAAAAGCCTACAAGCATAACCCCAATGATTTTTTGTTAACAACACTTCCTTCGGCGTTTATGCTTTATTATTTGTCTCGCTACGCATAGTGTTATATACGTTTTTAACTCATCAATCATGTATCCTGTATCATTTGAATAAGTGTGTGTCCGCAGGTTCATTGACTTCTTTTGAGACCAAAGGAAAGAAGACTTAAGTGGTAGCCAGATCCACACCCCGGATGGGATCCCTATTCCAAACGGTTTAGAGTCTAGTTGGGACTTTTAACCGGGGAGATCCCCTACTATTGGCAAGACAGATTTTCTTGTCAACGGGACTTTAGAAAGGCTTTCGATACGGTTCTTAGAAATAAACTATGGAATAGATTAGAAGAGCTAAACGTTCCTTTCAAGCTAAGAGCGGTCGCTATAAGGTTATACAAGAATGTAATTGCCAAGTTAAAGAGCAATGAGGGGTGGTCGAAAGATATTAAGAGTAATATCGGAGTTAACCAAGGTTGACCTCTCTCCCCTACCCTATTTGGCATTTACATCGACAAGCTAGAAGGTTTTTTAGAGGAAGCAAGATGTGCTTCCATGATCTTAGCTGGGATAGTCATCATCCTTCTTCTCTATTCTGACGATATTGTTCTTCTCGCAAGGTGCCCATCTGATCTTGATAAGCAACTTAGACTTCTTAAGGATTTCTGCTCTACCATGGGTATGTCTGTTAACACTGACAAAACAAAAGTTATGATTATCAAATCCAAGAAGGACACTTATGCTAATTTATGTATGACAATAGTAACTTGGAGGAAGTGTGTTCTTACAAGTACCTAGGAATTGATATTCATCACAAGCTCAACTGGAACTATAGCATTCAGAAAAGGATTTATGGGGTGTGGAAAGCTTATTTTGGCCTTGAAAATAATTGTAAAACGGGAAACCTCGTAATGTGGGATAGAAAGAAGTTCCTCTTTGAAACTTTAGTCACTCCTGTTATCTTATATGGATGTGAGGTTTGGGGTTGTAGCATCTCTAGAGAATCCTGGAGAAATATTGAGCAAATCCAGAACCATTTTATAACGTATAACCTTAAAATTAAAATCAATACACCCTATCCTATTCTCCTTATAGAAGTGGGTCTTTCCCCTATCGAGAGCCTAGCTATGACTAGGCTTCTATTGTACAAGCACAAACTCAATAGCATAGGAGACCATAGACTTCCTAAGCTAGCTTTAAATTCCAACCAAAACCACCTAAGGCTTAAACGAGGTTGGTATAAAGACACTAGGGCCTGGTTAAACCATTGAAAGATCGACGAGAATGCTGCATTGCAAAACATTAATAACACTAAAAAAATTGTTACTTCTAAGTTCAAAGAAAAAATGTGGTGTGAGAAAGATCTAGCAGCTAAAAGAAAATTAAGATATTATAAGGAGGTCATCAACCCCACCCTAGAAGATCAAAAGTATCTATCTATTTTAACTAGCTCAAAGAAGAAAATTAATATAGCCAAGATTAGAACAAACTCTCATGAGCTCCATAGTGAAACAAGTCGTTGGACAGTTCCTAAAACACCATGGATGGAAAGGATCTGCTATCTCTGTGAGAATATGAACATCGAGGATGAAAATCACTTCCTCTTAGAGTGCCCCGCGTACAACCACATTAGAGCTCAATTTCATAATCTTTGTTGCAATACTGAGCTTCCTAGCCTTTTAAGATGTCAAAATTATAGTGAGCTCAGGGGGCTTCTTTCCAAGCTTTTCGAGTATAGGAATAAAATCTTAAATCAAATTAAATAACTATTTTCTTTAGGTCCGATAGACCAAAGATTAGTCTCAGTAGACATTAACCATCGTCATCATCATCATCAATTTATTTCCATAAAATTCAACATAAATAGATCATATAATTTATTTCTATAAAATTTATAAATCTCTATTACATATAAAATTATATAAAACTCTATTATATAGTTTATTTCCATAAAATTCAACATCATCATGTGTGTATAGTGAAACAAAAATTTTGTAGAAGTCAATTTTTGTGGATTTTGTTAGTACAACCCAATGCACATACCTCATTATTGTTTTAAGGGTAATTATCTTGTCGCATCCTTCCGATGTACAGTGAACCTCAAACGTACACGTTTGACGTTTAAAGTTTGCACCCTACACACACGTGTCACCATCTAGATTCTAAATATGAATCATAATGAAAGTTCAATTAAAGCAGAGCAAGCCATGGATTCATTTCTTGATTTGCTGCAGATATCTAGTCCGAGCCTGAGCGTCAGCTCAGCACCGAGTCTGATCCTCCCGGCGATTGCTTTTATCTGCGTGGTGAAACAGAGTCTCAGAAAATGGTTTCCCCCGGGTCAGTCTGGATGGCCTGTCATCGGCAGTCTTCCACTTCTGGGCAACATGCCCCATTAGCATCGTGAGATTTCTAAGCTCTTACATTTTCGGGCGAAAGAATTTTTTTATTATGGTAAGCTTTTATATTTTCTTTCTTTCATATAGTTTGATTTCTTTATGTTGATAAAATCTATGTATTTATGAACACTTTTGTTATTTTATAGTAATGTAATAATTTTTAAAAGCATTTTTATTTCATGTTATATTTTTTTAATCAAATTTTGATAGTCAAATTATTTGATAATAGGTAATATGGAAATCAAGTTTCAATTTCCAATTTTTGCTTTTGGAATACCTTTTTACCCATGTATCAATAGCTTAAGTTCTAAATATCATAGATAAAAATTCCCAATAAAGTTTCAATTTCCATTTTTTTCTTTTTGGAATACCCTCTCATTCATCTATCAATAGTTTAAGTTCTAAATATCATACAGAAAATTTCTCATCAAAATGCCTCTCAATAATGACTAGTTGTGCAACATCTTTTCATATTCAAGTAAGTCATTATGTCTTTTGTCCAACATTTTAAACTTCTTATTCATAAATTAACCAACAAAATCATCAAAATCATCATTATCCTCAATAAATCTGTAAAGACATGATTATCATATATGTTCATATAACTAAAAAATAAACTTATAATGTGGATAACCTAATTACTTGTTCTTTACAAATTGCCCAACAAAATCTCTATCTCAATTTCTTTTGATTCCCCTTTCCGATTTCAAAAACACTCATTACATTTTCCATTTTCCTTTTGATATTTATTTCCCAATCACTCTAATTATATTCTATAATGAAAAATAGAACAATTTCTTTAGGTATCACATAAATGTAGAGATGGAAAAAGTCAAGAACATCAAATTAAATAAAAACATAGCCATATATATATATATATATATATTACTAAACATGTAATTGATTTCTATATTTTAGAGATCAACCTATTTTCACTTTAGACATTCTTACCAATTAGTTTTTTCCCTATGAGTTTTTTCACTATTTTTCCCAACTTAAGACTACTTCTATGTTTAATCGAACCAAATATACCTATAAACATTTTATGGAGATCCCTGCCAACTTATTATTATCCAAAATATCTATATTATTAAAAAAAACATTTAGAAAAATTATTTATCTATGTATATAATTTTATAATTTTATTTAAAAATAAAATATAAAAATATATTTAAACGAAAAATAAACTATTATAATATAAGCTATAAATACTTAATAAGCTATTGTTATTTTAATTTTAATTATAATTGAAATACGAAAATTATTAAGATGTAATTAATTTGTTTAATATTATAAAAATGTAATTATAATTTGTTTATTTTTATATTTTCAAGAAAAAAAATTAGTACATTTAAATTGTATTCAATTATGTTATATTTAGTATATTAATAATAATATTGTTATTTATAATGAAAAATGAATAAGTATGTGTTTAATTATGCATATGATAATATCTCATATAAAAATAAGAACAGTTTTTAAGTATATTAAATTTTAAATATATTAAATATTTAAATAAAATATAATCACTAAAATAAGATTATATATAGGTAAAGTTGCACGCCATACACATAAAGGTTGCATAGCATAAACAATGGTGTTACTTGTTTTGAGGTTATGAAAGCCCAGCATCACCAAGAGTAGTGGACAATGTTAAACAGGAGAACATGCCAGAGGAATATGCTATAAGTTTCTCATATAATGCAGATAATTGAAAGAGGGAGACCACACATGATCAGCTAAGAGAAAGCCTCTCGAGGTCACGATTAACCACAATGATGTACCAGAATAGGTAGAGGTGGATACCATAATGTCATTTGGCACATCCAATCCTAATACATAACAAGTGACGTATCTTTATCACCCTCTTTGTCACGTGACGTGGGGATAATTTTCATTTTTTATTTTTAAATATTATAACTTCTTTAAGATACTCATTATAATATTTAATCTTTAAATGCGAAGAGAGTAATAATTATGATATGAATCATATAATTCTTAGATTCTCGCCTTGATTCTTATTAGTGGGGTATCATTTATCATAATTTCTCGGAAGGCTAAATAGTGGAAGAAATATGCAATTTCAAATAGGTATTATCATATATATATTTTTGATTAATTGGTATTTTTTAAGTTGATCATTTACATTTATGATACTTTTGTAAGAGATTCTCAACATTTGATTATTGTTTTAGCATTTTTTTTTGCGTGTGTTTCTATTAAGGAAAAGAAGGTTGAAGATGTATATTTCCTTGGTAGATAGCATTGAAACATTTACATTTATGATATTTTGGTAAGAGATTCTCAACATTTAATTTTGGTTTTTAGTTTTTTTATTTTTTTGGCACGTGTTTCTATTAAGGACAAGAAGGTTGAAGATGTATAGTTCCTTGGACTTAAAATCTAAACATGCACACACTATATTTTATTACTCAAAATATAGTTACATATATACATGAGGTGTTGTCTCAAGATAGAGAAGCTATCTTGGACGCACAATAATTTAGTTGAGAGAATATCTCAACCACACACCAAACAAGGAACCTAGGTTTAGCTAACTCCTATGGAATAGGAACAGACGCTATACATAGAAAGTCACAACTAAAGACAAGTAAGAATTACATATTCCAACACACCCCTTTAATGACTACTTGTCTCGATATCACTTCGAAAAATATAGTTGTGGTCAAACATAACAAAAAGGATATGTCGATGTCCATATAAGGAGCAACCATCCACCAGAATGCATGGGTACCAACTGCTGCAACCACTAGTCTCATAGGATGTCCTTCGCATACATGGTTCTGTCAACCATTATCATTACATACATGTACCTGTATCTATAGATCCCCCTCCAACATGGTTTTTATCGGATGACTCGTAACCATGCTCTTCCTTCATCGATGAACTCTCACTGACAGTAGATCTCTCTTAGATCTCTTCGAAAAATTTGACAGGATCTCTTCATCGGCGACCTTTCACTGGATCTCTTCATCGGTGACCTTTCACCAAATTTCTTCATCAATGGGAGAACACTAGCACATACCTGTTTTCATTCCACTTCACTGTTACACGTGGTTTCTGACTGACCACAAACCGACACTACAAAATGGTTTTTGGATGACCACAAACCTGTAACTACAAAGTGGTTTTGCGATTACAAAGAACTTTAAGGGGATACACATGCCTTACAAGGCTTGTAGAAATTATATGCACTAAGCATGCATATGCCCAAGATCCACCTGATCTCACACTATTTCACTTTATGCAAGATACTGAATCTATTCCACTTGTTAATCTTTTGCAAAAAAATTAATTGCACACACATGTGAAGCATAAACAAAAATAATCGCACATAACATAGTTTTTAACCAGGAAAGCCTGAAGCTGAAAACTCCTACTATATATTATGTAACATGGAGATCATATGACAATCTCATACAAACATACAAAGCTTATCACAAGCTCTCAGTACAGTACAATCGTCATACACTAATCAAGCCCAATCTTGCAAATCCATGCACCAATCTTTGCCACCTGCTAGCCTGCCTCCACTGCGCAATCCCTGCTGAAGAATAGCTCTGAATGAATTTGAATTACCCTTTCTTGCACTGTGCAATCCTCATTGGAATCTCCACTGTGTGTGTGATGAAATCAATGCATCACTAATAGTCACAACAGATAGTCTATCTTTCCCTTTCACCTATCTCTCCACTGGTCTCCACTGAAACTGCCATGCATTGTAGTTAACTACTGTATTTTTCAGTTGATTAATGAGTTATTATTTGTGAATTAATTAAATAATTAATTCACTCCACTCTCACTAGTGTATCAATCAGTTAGACTAGATACAACTAGCTCAACTGAGTCTAACTGAGTTAAATTGAATACAACTCCATAACTACTTCTTCCAACTATGTCATAACTCTGCCACTTGAGTTCTAACTGAGTCCTACATGTATTAGCTCCAGTAAACCCTTAGGAATAGTGTAATTCCTTCTGTCAGCTGATGTGCCACATCTTTGCACTGAACTAAAGTGCTCTAAGAGAATACGTTGATGTTTAGAGTCTGATTATTATTAAGAGCTAATAATAATCGACATGCATCTATTTTGAGATTGACAATCTATAAATAGAATTCGCCCAATATTCTAAAAATAGAATTTCATTTGTTTTTCCAACTTGATCAACCATCCATAAATAGCATCCTGCAACTTCTGAAATATGATAACCATGTCTAAAAATAGACATAGTCTAAAAATAGACTTGCACCAAAAATAGCCGGTGTGCCCACTTAGTGAAGGCAACTCATTTTCACTAAGCTCATCATATTGTTGAATATCAACACTACCTCTCAACAATATAGGGATTATCCTTCAGCCCGATCTTGCCTCTATGGTATTCGAATTTTCCCACAGTGGCCGCGCGTCGGAATTTCGCATCTAATCCTCCGTAGAAGATATGCTGACTTAACATGATATTAGCACACTTGCATGCTCGATGATGATACCATATATCAATATGTTTAGATCTATCATATGAAACACAAGATTGACTGAGAGTTTAATGCAACTCACGATTATCACAATATCACCGCGGGATCTAAACGTGAACCGAACAAACCAGCCATAATCTTCCTCATCCGAGATAGCCTCATGCGGCTAAACTTATTTGCCCCTAATTTCCGCTTCCATTGAGCTAGGGTAGTGCCACGGATCTCTTTGTCCTGTATTGTACAAAGAGAGTGCTACTTGAGATATGGAAAATCGATACGATGTGCTCTTCACATGCATTTAGGCTTCCTACCCAAATGTTTGCAATCGATGAAGCCATACAACTTCACCTCATCCCAGGTTATCATACCATAAACCATACTTCAGATGTGCCTGAGATATCTCAGGACATGCTTGCCCGCCTTCCAAAAGAGCTTGGTAGGCTTAACCATCGCTTGTGAAAGCTGGTTCACCGCATAGCATATGTCCGGTCTTGTATTGACTAAATACATGAGTGAACCCACCAACTGTCGATAAAAAGTGGCATCCAATACCTCTACCGATGTAGCATCCTCTTTCTTCCAATTTCATGGAAGAGGAGTGTCAATAGGCTTGCAACCTTGCATGTGAAACTTCTCCAGTATCTCCTGGGCATACTTGCCTTGAGACACAAACAGTTCACCTTCCCACTGCCATATTTCCAATTCAAGGAAATAATGAAGGAGGCCCAAATCCTTCATCTCAAACTCCTTTGCAAGATCTGCCTTGCATGAGTGTATCAACTGCTCATCACCTATTAGTATTAAATCATCAACATAAAGTACAATGATTAAAATCTTACCCTCAACCACAATCTGGTACAGGTTTGCATCCGCCTCACTCTTGGTGAAGCCAAGTCCAGTGAAAGAGTTGTCGATCCGAGTGTACCAAGCACAAGGTGCTTGTTTCAGCCCATACAACGCTCTTTTGAGCCTGCACACATGCGACTCATTGTTGAAGATCTCAAATCCTTCAGGCTACTCAATGTACACCTCTTCCTCAATGATCCCATTAAGGAACGTAGTCTTCACATCCATGTTTAATGCATGTGCCATCTAATGCATGTGCCAAGCCATCTGCTGAGAGAGCAGGATGGTCCATATGGAATAATACCGTGCGAACGGTCAAGGATTTTCATTGTCAATCCCCTCAATCTACGAAGCTTTGGGGCAACAAATCTTGCCTTATACTTCTCGACGCTCCCATCAACAACTTGATTTACCTTGTAGAGCCATCTTGATCCTACAACTGATTTACCCATTGGCCTTGGAACAATCTCCCAAGCACTATTTCTAGCAATGGAGTCATACTCCTCCACCATGGCATCTACCCATGTGGGGTCCTGCACTGCTTCTTCAAAACAAGATGGCTCTGTCACGATACACTTGCTCATAAGAGCCATGTATCCAATAAATCGGTTAGGTGAATGTTTCTGCCTGCGCTATGATGTAGGGACTCCTACATTCTATGCCACATCAAGCTTCAGTATCTCAGCTTCTATGGTACGCTTTCTGCCTTATCTGATGTTTGGTTCTGCATGAGTGGAATCCTCCACTCCATGAATCTCCTCTTGTGGCTGATCCACATCTAGAGGCTCATCTTTTGGAACAAGAAGTTCCTCCTCTAGATTCAAGTGTAGCTCCCTCTCAAGTGACAACTTCATGGCTTTCACCTCATTGAATTTTATATCCCGTCGTACAACAGTCATCCGACTATTTGAAAAATACACACAATAATTATGCGGTGTTTCTTTATACCTAAAAAATATCCCAACTTATACAGTCGGCTCCAGCTTCTTCCTGGCGTCCTTTGTCACATGAATAAAAATAAGTGAGCCAAAAATCTTCAAATGAGAAATATAAAGCTTCTTACCAGTAAAAGCTTCTTCAGGTGTACTCATGCCAAGTACTCTATGAGGACAACGGTTTTGCACATAAACCGCAGTGTTGCATGCTTCTACCCATAAGTGCATTGGTAGGCCCTTGTCATGCAGCATAGCTTGTGCAACACCCACAATCGTTCTGTCCTTCCTCTCCATGGCCCCATTCTACTGTGGGTTATGAGGCGCTATGAGTTCTCTTCTAATTCCTTCTTTTCTCTATAAGTCTTTGAATTCACTCGAGATGTATTCACCACCATTATCACTCTGTAGAGCTTTCACTTGCTTCCCCGAATCCTTCTCCACCAATGCTTCGAACTCACCAAAATTTGAGAACGTTTCACTCTTCTTCTGCATGAAGAAGATCCAACATCTACGATAATATTCATCAACAAATATAACATAATACCCGTGTTTTTCTATTGAAGCAACCGAGAAAGGTCCACACATGTCTGTGTGAATTCTCTCCAGGATCACTGAAGCACGGTTCTCCTTCTCATGAAAGGTGGTCTTCACAAACTTACCCATAGTACATCCCTTGCAGCGATCTGAATGTCCAAGAGGACCCTTGGGAAGTCAGTGAGAAATTTGCAAAATTTTCCGAGCGCCATGGTGAAGATGGCCCAATATCACATTGCCATAATTCGCCACATCCCATTTCTAGCTTCTTACTGCTTTACCTACCATTGCGCGCAACCATCTACCTCCGGCTTGTAGAGATTCTTAATTCGAATCCCTATCTTCTTGGTTTGACCTATTTTTTTATGTCGAAGGAAAGCTTTTCCCTCACTGAAAACAACATCATAACCCCTGTCTTCTAACATTGCGACCGAGACCAAGTTCTTCTTTAGACCTGGAACATGCATGAAATTCTTCAACAAGAATGGATTACCGGACTCCCTCTCAAAGGTAATGGTCCCAATGCCAGTCGCACTGTACCAACCATCATCGCCCATCTCTATATGCATCTGGAGGTCCTTCTCCTCCAAGTCACTAAACAACTCTTTGTCTTCCGTCATATGGAAAGACGCACCACTATCAAGATACCACACTGATCCCATGTAGCTTGAAACCAAGCATGCGATCAAGGAAAAATCCATCTCAAATTACGAGGCTAAGGCCTCTCCAGCTTCAGATCCAACAACCTACTTATTCTTCTTCTTCTGTGGACAGTTAGTGGCGAAATTTCCATGCTCGTGACAATGAAAACACTTCACTTTGGACAAGTCCTGCTTCTTGCCTTTCGCACCAGATTTTGAGAAGAATATTAACTTCCCCTTCCCCTTTCCTTGCTTTGAAGCCAAAGTGAATTTCTCTTCATCTTCATTCTTCGTGAAGATCCATCCTAGTACCCCGCCTTATCTCCTCCTGTACGAATCCAGGCAAGTAAGCTCTCCCATCCTGGCAGTTTCTCCCGTCCATTGACAGAGTCTTCGTAGCTATGCCAACTCTTCGGAAGCCCAAGAAGAGCCAAGATCACCAATTCTTCATCATCAACAGTAACCCCCACACTTCCCAGTTCATCCTTGCATTGGACAAACTTCGTGAGGTATTTTGGAATACTGTCGCCTTTCTCCATTTTTATTTTTTTGAGTTTGTCTTTAAGTGCCAACTTCCTCTAGTCACTTCTGAATTGGAAAAATTCTGTCAAAACCTTCCACATTAAGAATGGAGTGGATTTCCCATGAAGGTTGGACACAATATGGTCCTTAACACCTTCCAACAGAATCCTCCTCGTCTTTGCTGTCTTCTTTTGCCATGCATCAAGTAATGTAGCATCGCTAGATTCCGGCTTAGGAACATCGCTATTGATGAACTCCTTCAGCCCATTATCCTCCAGCACCTCCTCCATCCTGTCCTTCCAGGGTATTTAATTCAAGCTCCCATCAAGGGCATACTCCAATCTCAATCCGTTGAAAGACATTTCAATGTATACTCAATTTCTGCACCAAGAATCTTCTGTAGCAAATTCGAATTGTCGACCAGCACAAACTCACTTCACAATTGCAATCTTCAATCAAAAATGCTCTGATACCATGTAGAAATTATATGCACTAAGCATGCATATGTCCAAGATCCACCTGATCTCACACTATTTAACTTTATGCAAGATACTGAATCTATTCCACTTGTTAATATTTTGCGGAAAAATTAATTGCACACACATGTGAAGCATAAACAAAAATATTCAATCGCACATAACACAGTTTTTAACGGGAAAGCCTGAAGCTGAAAACCCCAACTATATATTATGTAACATGGAGATCATATGGCAATATCATACAAACATACAAAGCTTATCACAAGCTTTCGAGTACGGAGACAATCATCATACACTAATCGGACCAATCACTTGCAAATCCATGCACTGATCTTTGCCCTCCTGCTAGCCTACACTGCGCAATCCCTGCTGAAGAATAGCTCTGAATGAATTCAAATTACCCTTGCCTTTACTGTGCAATCCTAAGTAGCAACTCCAATGTGTGTGTGGTGCAATCAATGCATCACTATAGTCACTATAGATAGTCCATCTTGCCCTTTCACCTATCTCTCCACTAGAACTGACATGCACTGTAGTTAACTACTATATTTTTCAGTTGATTAATGAGTTATTATTTGTGAATTAATTAAATAATTAATTCACTCCACTCTCACTAGTGTATCCAATCGGTTAGACTAGATACAACTAGCTCAAGTTGGAATCACAATTAGGTTAAAGTAAATACAACTCCATAACTGATTCTTCCAACTGTGTCATAACTCTTCCACTTGAGTTCTAACTGAGTCCTCCATGCATTAGCTCAGTGATAAACTAGCAAGATAGCGTAATTCCTTTGTCGAGGTGATGTGTGCCACATCGTACCTTTGACCCGAAGTGCTCCAAGAATAAGTTTTTTGTTTAGAATGCAGTTATTATTAAGAGCTAATAATAATCGACATGCATCTATTTTTAGATCAACAATCTATAAATAGACTTTGCCTAATATTCTAAAAATAGAATTTCATCTATTTTTCCAACTTGAACAACCATCCACAAATAGCATCGTGCAACTTCTGAAATATGATCATCATGTCTAAAAATAGACATAGTCTAAAAATAGACATAGTCTAAAAATAGACTTGTGCCAAAAATAGCTTGCGGGGCCACTTAGTGAAGGCGACTCTTTTCACTAAGCTCATCATATTGTTGAATCTCAACACTCCCTCTCAACAAGATAGGGATTATCCTTCACACGATCCCGACTCTTAGTATTTGAATTTTCTCCTGGTGAGCGCCTTCGTCGAATATGCATCTGATCCTCGTAGGAATGTGCCAACAACCCATCGTCTTCATCTGTATCATTTACAATCTCTGATATGAGATTATTAAATCATTTACGCCACCTCAAGCAAATTTTTGAAAGGTGCAGGAAGTACGGGATCTCACTCAACCCGAAGAAGAGTGTTTTCGCCGTGGTAGAAGGGAATTTGTTGGGCCAAATTATAACTAAGCAGGGCATTGTTGTAGATCCCGAGCGGGCAAAAGCCATTGCCCAGATTCCACCCCCTAGCAGTAAAAAGGCTATGCAATATTTCGTGGGGAAATCAATTTTGTACGTAAATTCATATCATATTTCACCCAAATAGTCAGGCCTTTGCAGGGGATGATCAAGAAGAATGCGATTTTCAAGTGGAATCTACCAGAGAGGGAGGCCTTCAACAAAATCAAGCAGGCTATAGCTGAAGCACCATCCCTCCAAAGTCCAGATTTTAGCTGAAGCTTTATCTTGTAAAATTTCGCTTCAGATTCATCACTTGCAGCTGTCCTCATGCAGAAATACAACAACAATGATGAACGACCTATATCCTTCATGAGTACTGGTTTATAGGGAGCTGAATTGAATTACCCTGAAATCGAGAAGTAGGCTTATGCGGTATACAAAGCAGTCAAGCATTTCATGCCATACCTCTTGAAAAACCATGTCATAGTCTTCGTCCCCCACCCGACTATATGCCCACTGTTCGTGCAGCAAGAGCTGGGTGAGAGACGAGGCAACTGGGTGGCATGTCTTCAAGAGTATGACCTAGAGTTTAAACTAGCACACACTGTCAAAGGAAAAGGGCTCTTCCAAATGGATGCGGAGGCTGCAAACTCACACGGAGTTGAAGAAGAGTGTTGGGAACAGGAAATCGACATGTATCAGAGTGACCACGCACCTCAGCAAAGAAACCCTTCTTGGTACTCTGACATTTTAGGATATCTAGCCCATGGCACCTTGGACCTTGCTTTGACTGCCCAACAGAAATGCACAATAAGGCTTAAGGATGCATCTTACCAGTTGATCTAGGGTAGGCTTTTAAAGAAACATCATGATGGAATTCTGTTACGCTATTTGGAACATGATGAAGCACAAAACATCTTGAGCGAGCTGCACGACAGACCAGCTGGAGGACATTTTGTAGGTGACACCACCGCCCACAAGATAATGTGCGCAGGATACTATTGGCCAACCCTTTTCATAGATGCGCATGCGTATGTCCGGAAGTGCACTCAATGCGAGAAGTTCGCAAATCTGGAAGTGCAGCCAGCCGTGCCCCTACACTTAGTGGCAGTATAGGAACCTTTTCAACAGTGGGGTTTGAACGTGATTGGTGAAATCCTACCTCACTCCTCCAAGCAACATCAATATATTTTCACTGCTACCGATTATTTCACCAGGTGGGTCGAAGCAGTACCTTTACGCCAAATCAATGATCAAGAGGTAATAGAATTTGTCACTCATTCTATCATCACTAGGTTTGGCATTCCAACTTCCTTGGTTTTTGATAATGCAACTTACTTTTCATCTTTTAAATTGTATGATTTTTCTCTAGAAAATGGTATTGTGCTTAAACATTCTGCAAATTATTATCCCCAACGAAACGGGTTAGTTGAGTCAACTAATAAAAATCTCATCTGCATCATTAAGAAGACTCTGTGTACCACTATTGAAACTGGCATAACGCCCTCCACAATGCTCTTTGGGCCGACCGTGTCACGCCCAAATCCTCACTTGGCACCTCCCCGAATTTTCTTATGTATGGAAAAGAAGCAGTTATTCATCCCCACTTATCTCTCCCTACCCTTCAGTTGTCCCAAGAAAGCCATGGTACCCCATGCCCCACCTTGCAGAACCGAATCGACACACTATTGAAGTTGGAGGAAGAAAGGAAAAATACCCGGGAAAATTTCGCCATCCACCAAAGTCGGATCAAGAGATGGTTTGATAAAAAATCCACAGGGAGTAAAAATTTTGAATTAGGAGACCTAGTCCTTAAGTGGGATAAATCTCACAAAGAAAAGGGGAAACATTCCAAATTCCAAGCACTATGGACAGGTCCATTACAGGTTAAGGAGAAATTGGGTTCCCACATGTTTAGACTGCAAACTCTTGAGGGAAAAGTCAAGGTCCTCCGTATGAACGAGCATGACCTCAAACATTACTTCACTTAGTATCCCTCAGAGGGCTGTCCTACCACTATACCATAATTTTCTGTTTTCGTTTCATTAAAAAAAAAAAAAAAAAAAAGAAAAAAACCAAAAGAGGGAAGGCTTTGTCGGGGCCACGCAATTGGCACACTGCACCAGGTTCTATGCTGATGGGAAGCCATTCCTGAAAGACACGAAGGTGGTGAAATCTTGCTTGCTGTTGACACCCAAAGGTAGTACATGACCTAGCTCAAGCCACCAAGCGTGGGGAACTCACCTAGCGAGTTTGAAAGGATGTCTGCGAGAAGAAAGCTTGATACAACGGTGACTAGATCGAAAGGGAACGTCAGGACATCCAGGAAAAACCAAAGTCCTCATATCAGACCAGGAGCAACCTCTCGTGAAGTAAAATAAGTCGGGATCCCTCATCTGCCCAGGAAAAATTTCCCCTCTCAAATAAGTACCATGAGCACATCTAAATAAGTGCCTTAGGCACATTCAAAATAAGTGCAATAGCACACCAATAAAGGGTAAAGGATTGAGAAAGGCTTCCACCGCAGAGAGGTGATGTGACGACTCCGCCGGGGTACTGACCAAGCTCGCTGGCAACGGAGCAACGTTCATGACTCCTAGGTAGTGACTTTGCCGGGATTGAGAGGTTTGCAGGCAGCGAAGCAACATGATGAGGACAAAATACTCATACCGGACCCTGTGGCCGCCTGGAGTTCTCCAACCCTTTCAGTCCGGAAACCTGAAGCAATGAAATTCAGTTAATCAACACCCAAACAAGCTAGCAGGCCAAGTAACCTCACAAGGTGCCTAAAGCAAGGTAGTGGAGACCCTAAGGTGAAAATAACAGCTAGTGAAAGGCCCTCCCTCCCCCACCAGGGCTAACCATCAGCAGAGACTCTCAGTCCGACCAGTGAATCGCCATTTGATGTAGCCTCTACAACACCCTCCAAAATTTCACACTTTAAAATTTTTTTGGAGCCCCTTGAGCATAAATAAAAGTTAAGTTTCGGGATCGTTAAGTCGCTGAGTTGCGGATCTCTGAATTTTCTGAAAATCGCGACCCCACGACCTTGCGACCCTGTGACCCTAAGGTCGCAAGGTCGCAAGGTCACGAGGTCGCACCTCCCTTATACCATCGTATCATGCGAACCCGCGACCTCATTAATGGCCCGCACGTGTGACCTTTTTATAAGTAGGAGGTTGCTAGGTCGCATTATGCACATTCAACGGATAGAAAAAAATGCCTCTGACAGGTCGACTGGAGCGCGATTTTCTTGGGTAAGTAGCCGTTTTGCTCCTACTGTTTCCTTTTATGATTGTTCTTGCTTAATCTTCCTTTCCTCAGCCTTTAAATGTCTCCCTGTCTTGGCCATTATTTTCATTTGACAGTTAGGGCTTCCCCTTTTGGGCTCTAACATTCACCTTACTCTCCTAACCTTATCACAGTTCCCATCCAGACTCTCATGGCCTGTATCCTGCTCCAAAAGCTCTCCCCTTGCTATGTCTTGGCTCATTTAGCCTTGTAATGTTCAAGTTAAAGGGGAAGAGACTCCGCACGGCGCGCGCCAAAACCCCGGCAAGCCCTAGTGCGACCTGCGACTCGTGCGACCCTGTGGCCCAGTCGCTAAGTCGCCAGGTCGCCAATTGCTCTTCAGTCTGTATTATTGCAACTTCGTGACTTGGCGACCTTGCGGCCCGGTCGCAGGTTGCATAGTCACTCTCCTGTCGGTTTTATAGCATTTGCGACCCAGCGACCCGCGACCTAGTCGCAAGGTCGCAAGGTCGCATTTCTGTCAATTTCCTAAAACTAGCGACCCAGCAACCTATGACCTGGTCGCAAGGTCGCAAGGTCGCACTTTCATCAATTTCCTACAACTAGCGACCTAGCGACCTCGCGACCTGGTCACAAGGTCGCAAAGTCGCAAACTCTTCAAAACATCAACATCGCGACCTTTGTGACCCTGCGACACAGTCGCAGGTCTCTAATTCAACTCTTCCTGTGTCCCTAGTTGAATTGATTAATAGCTGCACCTAGTTTTATATCATCATGACATCTTTCTTATCTTAGGATTCTTTCACGAACATGACAGGTGAATTCGAAGCAGACTCAGGGTGTATCCATGTCCCCTCAGATTCAAGCGACATGGAACCTCCAGTATCTCAGAAAAAGGACAAGAGCCTGGAAGCAGAGGACATGGAGACAGATATACCAATGTCCCTGCCCCCGATCTACAAAGATACCCTATGCACATTTTCCAAAGGGGATAGCATGCGTTGGTACCAAGTGTACCAGGAGTTCACTCGACAGGAATTCCCAGAGGACCTCCCTGATTGGGAGGTATACAAATAGGTCAAAAGGTCAAAGCTCCATCTTGTAGGTGCCCATATGGCTATATTCCCATGCGCAGAGGTGATAGAATGGATTATACAGAACAATGACGCCAAAAAGTGGGTAATCAGGGACAGTGAAGGCAAAGCTTTCGCGACTCTCAAAGACTCAGATGCTCAAGTTTACTATTCATTGCCTGAACAAGAGGAGGACTTTACAGAATATTGGGCCATCGCCCATACAGTCCCCATAATAGATACCCTAAAGGGATGGTGGGAGGAGCTTGATAAATTCAAGGTCAAGAAGGATCAAGAATATCTGGTGGCAGGCCTTAGGAAGGTGTATAAATTGGTGGCCGCTATGCTTTGCAGATTGTACGAGCGCCCCGATGCTACCACCTTCAGTGGCACGTGGGCAACCCTCATAGAGTATGTCACAGTGAAAGGCACCCGTTTCAACTGGGCCATCATACTGGTGACTTCTCTTCATACAAACTTTTCCTCGACGTTATTACTAGATGATGGATTTCCATCTGAATTCTACAAGGCTTCCTACTTGTTGGATGTTGTTTGTTCGAGGTGCCACTTTGAGGGGTGGGTGCATAACTGGGATCCAAAAAAGAGCCGTCCAATCCATTTACAGACCAAAGGATTTTGGGATTCCAGATATAAGTAGGACATAGAGCCGATCTCTCAAGTTTTCATCCCAACTCTCTAGAGAAAATTGTTCGGACAAGACACTCCTTGCATGTCTTGGCGAGCCAAGGAGACGCTAGGCAAGATGGTGCATTGGTTCCCACTTGAAGAGTACACATTCATTCGAGTTTTTGGCTCATTCAAGGCCCCCCATGCTATGCCCCGATATGTGACGGATAATATGCTCATTCAAGAGGTCTGTTTCCAGATGTCTTCTGGTTTCTCCAAGGTCCTGACCAAGGGTAAGAAGAAGCTGTGGCCTACGCTACCCCTCACTATCGGTACTTGCACGGTCAAATATTTTAGGGAGGTAGAGGCAGAGGCAGAAGAGATGAAAAGTTACCACCTTGGGTCATTAGACTACTAGACATATGACCCAGAAAGGATAGTCCCTGATCACTACAAGTGGGCTAAGTTCAAATTGAACTACCAGCACACAGAATGCCCGGGGAAAGACGAAAGAAGAAATTGGTATAACACAGACAGGTAGCTTGCTCCATGGGCATGGTCTGATCAAGAAGACCCAGATGACCAAACATTGGAGGACAGGAGCCATAAATTAGGAGGCGCTTCTTCTTCTCTGGCTAAAAGGCCTCGAACTAGTACATGGCACAACACTTCTACCCAGCAGAAAGAAATAGAAGCCCAACAAGAAATGGATAAGAAGATGAAATAAGATGAAGAAAAACGCAAAAGGAGTCTAATTCAGAACAGAAGAAGAAGCAGGCCGAAGAGGCCAAGAGAAAAAAGGGAGAACAAGAGGTGGAGGCTGCGGCAGAACGAGAACTCAAGAAAGAATTAGATCAAGTGGAAGCCGAATGCCAGAAGAAAACAGAACAAGAAGCAGAAACTGAACGTAAAAGGAAATCTGAACTAGAAGCAACGGTCGAAGCAAAGCGCAGACAGAAGAGAGAACATGAAAAGTCAGAAGCCAAACGCCTTCGAAAAGAACAGGAAGAAAAAAAAAAGAAAGAAGAGGAGGACACAATGCTAGAGAACATCGAGGCATCTCCCTAGGGTGCAATATCACAAACAGAGCTACCACCCCTCGAGGTACTTGTAGTCAGTACACGCAATACACTCTCCGATGTGAGTTCCTACGAAGGGAAAGAGGAGGGGGTATTTGATCTTACCAGGCTCACATACGATCAGTTCTCCTTCAAGATCCGACAGGAGAAAAGAAGATGTATGGCAAGAAATCATTCTGCCTCATCCACAGTCGCAACGAAGAAAGACATAGACCTAGACACTAGGACAAATCCTGTGATGATAGCATTGGCCGGCACAGCTTTCGCTGCAGCCACAGAGGAGAATGTAAATAGAATGAGTAGAGAGATCTTCTCTCTACAAAACAGGTTACAAGAAGTAGAGCAGAATGAGGCAAGGGCAGAACAGGAAAAGATAGCATTAAGAAAGGAGATTCAGCAAATCCAAAACAAAACTGCCCCTATCAATGAAGTACCGCTCACCGTTCAAAGGGAGTCTGATATATTAGAGGCCACCATGAGACAAGTCTATGGGGAAATGTTTACTATAAAACAAATAGTTGCCCCCTTGGTGAGAGCCCAAAAAGAAACCAAGTAGAGGAATGAGCAGCTGAAGGAAGCCTCAGCTGCCTTGGATAGAATGATAGATTGGATGGTCCAGTACCCCTAGGCTCCCGAGCACCTGCCAAAGAAAGACTGGATCCACACACAAGATGCCAAGGTCTAGATCTGGATTAAAATGCAGTCCAAAGATAAGCTATCCAAGGACCTAGATAAGGTGATCTCCACGTACGAGCATCTAATCAGTGGCATCAATTCAATGCACATCCTACATCACATTCCATCGCTAGGTGCATTGGACAAGGAGAAGACATGGGGACAGGTGGATCAGGAGATCCAGGCATTTTTGTAGCCCATCAAGCAAGCCACTGCCGCTTTCGATCTTGCAGCATCACAGGAGAACCTGAGCAAGTTTATTGTCACACCAGTCTAGATCTACACCAAGCTCACCTCCCTGTACAACCTGGTCACTCAGAAAAAAGAGACTCTAATCCCAAACGCCTTGGAGTGTCTACATCGGTTGAGAGAAGAAGTTCCTTTGATTTCCCCCATAGTAGCAGATTATCAGGCTTGGCAGAACTTCCTCAAAGAGCAACAAGTTGATGCCCTTGATCTCACAATCACGTGCACATCCTCATGATCAGGTGGCAGTACATCGCTGGTCGCATTTGGCAACAGGTCACAGGTCGCACTTCACAAGATGGGTCGCAAGTCACACCTTGCAGCTTGGTCGCAGGTCGCAGCTCTCATTCAGGTCGCAGGGTAGCTCAATAGTTGGGCAGTTGAAAAGTCAGGAAGCCCAAAGGGAAACATTTTGGTCTATAAAACTCCCTCCGAGAAGATTGTAAAAGGATCTTTTTTTTTGGGACTAAAGAGTTAGAGAGCATTGTATTGAAGGATAACACTCTTTTGCACATGAATACAGATACTTGTTAAAACTCCTTTTGGATCTGATGTGTTTTGTTGTGCGAACACTATGAGTATTTCTTATACAGTTTCAAACATCTTTTGATTAATGAAGCTGCACTTTTAATGGCATCATTTATGCATTATAGTTCTCTGTACTTGTGTTAATGATGCTCAGTTCATTTATCTTTCTTAATGGATGTTAATGAATTTTTTTGTTAGCATTTGTTTTATCTTTCAGGAAGTGAAGGGAGTTTCACCATAAAGAATTGTTTCTTTTGTGGTCAGAAAAGCCTACAAGCATTACCCCAATGATGTGTTGTTAACAACACTTCCTTCGGTGTTTGTGCTTTATTATTTGTCTCGCTACGCATAGTGTTATATACGTGTTTAACTCATCAATCATGTATCTTGTATCATTTGAATAAGTGTGTGTCTGCAGGTTCATTGAGTTCTTTTGAGACCAAAGGAAATGAGACTTAAGCAGTAGCCGGACCCACACCCCCGACGGGATCCCTATTCCAAACGGTTTAGAGTCTAGTTGGGACTTTTAACTGGGGAGATCCCCTGCTGTTGGCCGGACAGATTTTCCCATCAACAAGAATTTAGAAAGGCTTTCGATACGGTTCTTAGAAATAAGCTATGGAATAGATTAGAAGAGCTAAACGTTCCTTTCGAGCTAAGAGCGGTCACTATAAGGTTATATGAGAATGTAATTGCCAAGTTAAAGAGCAATGAGGGGTGGTCGAAAGATGTTAAGTGTAATATCGGAGTTAAACAAGGTTGCCCCCTCTCCCCTACCCTATTTGGCATTTACATAGACAAGCTAGAAGGTTATTTAAAGGAAGCAGGATGTGCTGGCACGATCTTAGCTGGGATAGTCATCATCTTTCTTCTCTATGCTGACGATATTGTTCTTCTTGCAAGGTTCCCATATGATCTTGATAAGAAACTTAGACTTCTTAAGGATTTCTACTCTACCATGGGTATGTCTGTTAACACCGACAAAACAAAAGTTATGATTATCAGATCCAAGAAGTACACTTACACTAATTTTATGTATGACAATAGTAAAGAGAGGACGTGTCTTCTTACAAGTACCTAGGAATTGATATTCATCACAAGCTCAACTGGAACTATAACATTCAGAAAAGGATTAATGGGGTGTGGAAAGCTTATTTTGGTCTTGAAAATAATTGTAAAACAACAAACCTCGTAATGTGAGATAGAAAGAAGTTCTTCTTTGAAACTTTAGTCACTCCTATTATCTTATATGGATGTGAGATTTGGGGTTGCAACATCTCTAGAGAATCCTAGAGAAATATTGAGAAAATCTAGAAGCGTTTTATAACGTATAATCTTAAAATTAAAAGCAATACACCCTATCCTTTTCTCCTTATAGAAGTGGGTCTTTCCCCTATCGAGAACCTAGCTATGACTAGGCTTCTGTTGTACAAGCACAAGCTCAATAGCATAGGAGACCATAGACTTCCTAAGCTAGCTTTAAATTCCGGCCAAAACCACCTAAGGCTTAAGTTGGTATAAAGACACCGAGGCTTGGTTAAACCATTGGGAGATAGACGAGAATGTTGCATTGCAAAACATAAATAAAATTTAAAAAATTGTTACTTTTATGTTCAAAGAAAAAATGTGGTCTAAGAAAGATTTAGCAGCTAAAAGAAAATTAAGGTATTATAAGGGGGTCATCAACCCCACCTTAGAAGATCAAAATTATCTCTCTGTTTTAACTAGCTCAAAGAATAAAATTAACATAGCCAAGATTAGAATGAACTCTCATGAGCTCCATAGTGAAACATGTAGTTGGACAGTTCCTAGAACACCATGGATGGAAAGGATCTGCCATCTTTGTGAGAATATGAATATCGAGGATGAAAATGACTTCCTATTAGAGTGCCCTGCGTACAACCACATTAGAGCTCAATTTCATAATATTTTTTGCAATACTGACCTTCTTAGCCTTTTAAGATGTCAAAATTATAGTGAACACGGGAGGCTTCTCTCCAAGCTTTTTGAGCATAGGAATAAAATATTAAATTAAATTAAATAACTTAACTCTTTTCTTTAGGTCGAGTAAAATGAAGATTAGTCTCATTAGACATTAACCATCATCATAAATTTATTTCCATAAAATTCAACATAAATAGACATATATTTTATTTCTATAAAATTTATAAATCTCTATTTCAATAATATTTATAAATGTCTATTATATAATTTATTTCCATAAAATTCAACATCATGAGGGATGTATAGTCAAACAAATATAATGCATAAGTCAATCTTTTGTCGATTATGTTAGTACAACCCAATGCCCATACCGCATTATTGGTTTAAGGGTTATCTTATCGCATCCTTCCGATGTACAGTGAACCTCAAACGTACACGTCTGACGTTTCAAGTTCGCACACCACGCGCACGTGTCACCATCTAGATTCAAATATGAATCAGGGCGCACATAATGAAAGTTAAATTAAAACGGAGGAAGCCATGGATTCATCGCTTGATTTGCTGCAGAGATCTAGTCCGAGCCTGAGCCTGAACCTCAGCTCAGCGCTGAGTCTGATCCTCCTGGCGATTGCTTTTATCTGCGTGGTGAAACAGAGTCTGAGAAAACGGTTTCCCCTGGGTCCGTTTGGATGGCCTGTCATCGGCAGCCTCCCACTTCTGGGCAACATGCCCCATTAGCATCGGGAGATTTAGATTTATTTAAATCATGTAACTTCTGTGATTGAAAGAAATTTTTTATTATTGTAAATTTTTACATTTCTTTTCTTTCATATAGTTTGTTTGGTTTTTTTTTTTAAATGTTGTACATTGTTGTTATTATATGGCAATGCATTTCTTTCTCATGTTATAGTTTTTTAAACAAATTTTGATAGCCAAATCACTTCATGGTAGGTAATTTGGGAATCAAATTTCAATTTCCAATTTTTATTTTTGGAATACCTTTTTATTCATCTATCAATAGCTTAAATTCTAAATATCGTAGAGAAAAATTTCTAATCAAGTTTCAATTTTCAATTTTTTCTTTTGGAATACCCTCTCATCCATCTATAAATAGTTTAAGTTCTAAATATCATATAGAAAATTTCTCATCAAAATGCTTTTCAATAATGATTAGTTGTGCAACATCTTTTCATACTCAACTAAATTATTATGTCTTTTGTCCAACAGTTTAAACTTCTTATTCATAGATCAACCAATAAAATCACCATTATCCTCAATAAATCTATAAAGACATGATTATCATATATGTTCTTGAAATAACATTAAAAAAAATATATATATATATATATATATATATATATAATGTGGATAACTTAATTACTAGTTCTTTACAAATTGCCCAACAAAAAATCTATCCCACTTTCTTTTGATTCCCCCTTCCGATATCAAAAACACTCATTACATTTTCCATTTTCCTTTTGATATTTATTTCCCAATCACTATAATTATATTCTATAATAAAAAATAAAACCATTTCTTTAGGTATCACATAAATGTAGAGATCTAAAAAATCAAAAACATCAAATTAAACAAAAGCATAGCCATATATATGTAACCCTACTTATTACCAAACACGTAATTGATTTACATATTTTAGAGATCAAAGCATCTTCACTTTAGACATTCCCTATTAGTCGTTTCACTATTTTTCTCAACTTAAGACTACTATGTTTAAGTGAAACAAATATACTTATGGGCATTTTATGGGGATCCCCTGTCAACTTATTATTATCTAAAATATCAATATCATTACAAAAATCATTTAGATAAGTTATTTATTTATGTATATAATATTATACTTTTATTTAAAAATAAAATATAAAAATACATTTGAACCAAAAAAACACTTAATATTGATATATTATTATTATTATTATTATTATTTTAAAAATTGAAATAAAAAAAATTACTATAATGTAAATACAATTTTTTACTATTATAAAAATGTAATTATAATTGGTTTATTTTTATATTAAAAAAAAATTACAACATTTAAATTGTTTTTGGTTCCGTTATATTTTGTGTATTAAGAATAATGAGATTTTTTATAATGAAAAAATGAATAAATATATGTTTAATTATGCATATGATAATATCTCATATAAAAAATTAAGATAACTCTATTAAATATTTAAATCACTAAAATAAGATAATTTATATTATTTTTCTTTTCGTAAAGCTCCACATTATATTACTACACATAAAGGTTGCATAGCATAAACAATGGTGTTACTCGTTTTTGAGGTTATGAAAGCCCCACATCACTAAGGAGTGGAGTTTGCTAGACCTGAGAACATGGCAGAGGAACATGCTATAAGTTTCTCAAGTAATGCAGATAATTGATAGAGGGAGACACCACATGACCAATGAATTAAAGCTCCTTCGTTATCAGCTCAGAGAGGAAGCCTCCTGAGGTCACAATTAACCACAATGATGTACCAGAATAGGCAGAGGTGGATACCATAATGTCATTTGGCACATCCAATCCTAATACATAACAAGTGACGTATCTTTATCACCCTAAGTGACGTATCTTTATCACCCTCTTTGTCACATGACGTGGGGATAATTTTCATTTTTTATTTTTAAATATTATAATTTCTTTAAGATACTAATTATAATATTTAATCTTTAAATGTGAAGAGAGTAATAATTATGATATGAATCATATAATTTTTAGATTCTCGCCTTGATTCTTATTAGTGGTGTATCATTTATCATTACTTCTTGGAAGGCTAAATAGTGGAAGAAATATGCAATTTCAAATAGGTATTATTATATATATATTTGATTAATTGGTATTTTTTAAGTTGATTATTTACATTTATGATACTTTTGTAAGAGATTCTCAACATTTGATTTTGGTTTTAGCATTTTTTTTTTGCGTGTGTTTTTATTAAGGAAAAGAAGGTTGAAGATGTATAGTCCCTTGGTAGATAGCATTGAAACATTTACATTTATGATATTTTTGTAAGAGATTCCCAACATTTAATTTTGGTTTTTAGCTTTTTTATTTTTTTGGCACGTGTTTCTATTAAGGACAAGAAGGTTGAAGATGTATAGTTCCTTGGACTTAAAATCTGAACATGCACACACTATATTTTATTACTCAAAATATAGTTACATATATACATGAGGTATTGTCTCAAGATAGAGAAGCTATCTTGGACGCACAATAATTTGGTTGAGAGAATATCTCAACCACACACCAAACAAGGAACCTAGGTTTAGCTAACTCCTATGGAATAGGAACAGACTCTATCCATAGAAAGTCACAATTGAGGACAAGTAAGAATTACATATTCCAACACACCCCTTTAATGACTACTTGTCTCGATATCACTTCGCAAAATGTAGTTGTGGTCAAACATAACAAAAAGGATATGTCGATGTCCATATAAGGAGCAACCATCCACTAGAATGCATGGGTACCAACTGCTGCAACCACTAGTCTCGTAGGATGTCCTTCGCATACATGGTTCTGTCAACCATTATCATTACATACATGTACATGTATCTACAGATCCCCCTCCAACATGGGTTTTATCGGATGACCCATAACCATGCTCTTCCTTCATCGATGAACTCTCACTGACAGTAGATCTGTCTTAGATCTCTTTGGCAAACTTTTACTGGATCTCTTCATCGACGACCTTTCAGTGGATCTCTTCATTGGCAACCTTTCACCGAATTTCTTCATTAGTGGGTGAACACTGGCACATACATGTTTTCAGTCCACTTCACTGTTACACATGGTGTCTGGCTGACCACAAACTGACACTAGAAAATGGTTTTTGGCTGACCACAAACCTGTAATTACAAAGTGGTTTTCTGATTACAAAGAACTTTAAGGGGATACACATGCCTTACAAGGCTTGTAGAAATTATATGCACTAAGCATGCATATGTCCAAGATCCACCTGATCTCACACTATTTCACTTTATGCAAGACACTGAATCTATTCCACTTGTTAATCTTTTGCGGAAAATTTAATTTCACAAACATGTGAAGCATAAATAAAAATAATCGCATAACACGAGTTTTTTAACGGAAAACTTTGAAGCTGAAAACCCCAACTATATATTATGTAACATGGAGATAATATGACAATCTCATACAAACATACAAATATTATCACAATATCTCAGTACAGTACAATCATCATACACTAATCAGGCCTAATATTGCAAATCCATGCACCGATCTTTCCCACTTGCTAGCCTGCCTCCACTACGCAATCCCTGCTGAAGAATAGCTCTGAATGAATTCGAATTACCCTTTCTTTACTGCGCAATACTCATTGGCATATTCAATATGTGTTTGATGCAATCAATGCATCACTAATAGTCACAACAGATAGTCTATCTTGCCCTTTCACCTATCTCTCCACTGGTCTCCACTGAAACTGTCATGCACTGTAGTTAACTACTGTATTTTTTAGTTGATTAATGAGTTATTATTTGTGAATTAATTAACTAATTAATTCACTCCACTCTCACTAGTGTATCAATCAGTTAGACTAGATACAACTAGCTCAACTGAGTCTAATTGAGTTAAACTGAATACAACTCCATAACTACTTCTTCCAACTGTGTCATAACTCTGGTGACTTGAGTTCTAACTGAGTCCTCCATGCATTAGCTCCAATAAACCCTTGGGAATTTCATAATTCCCTCATTCCACTGATGTGCCACATATGTGCACTGAACTGAAGTGCTACAAGAGAATAAGTTGTTGTTTAGTGTCTAATTATTATTAAGAGCTAATAATAATCGGCATGCATCCATTTTTAGATTAATGATCTATAAATAGACTTATCCCAATATTCTAAAAATATAATTTCATCTATTTTTCCAACTTTATCAACCGTCCACAGATAGCATCCTGCAATTTTTGAAATATGATCGACATGTCTAAAAATAGGCTTGCGCCAAAAATAGCCTGTGGGCCCACTTAGTGAAGACGACTCTTTTCATTAAGCTCATCATCTTTTTGAATCTCAACACTCCCTCTCAACAAGATAGGGATTATCCTTCACCTCGATCCTACCTCTATGGTATTCGAATTTTCTCCTGGTGAGCACCTTCGTCAGAATATCTGCATCTTGAACCTTCGTAGGAATGTACTGAAGCAACATGATCTTCCGCTGCACACAATCTCTGATATGATGATACCGGATATAAATATGTTTAGATCTATCATGAAACACAGGATTAATCAAGAGTTTCATGCAACTCTGATTATCACAATGTATCACTATAGAATCTAAATGTGAACCGAACAAACCAACCAGAATCTTCCTCATCGAGATAGCCTCACATGCAGCTAAAATTGCTTCCATGTATTATACTTCCATTGAACTGAGTGCCACGGATCTTTTTTTCTGTTGGCTTGCAAATAGAAGCCTTATAGATATGATGCGAAAAACCCTCTGATGTGCTCTTCATGTTAGTGGAGAAGCTACCTTGTCATCCATGAAGCCATACAAAAGTTCCCACTCATCAGATGCAAATACCGTACCATAAACCATACTCATATGTGCCCCTGAGATATCTCAGGACCTGCTTGCCTGCCTTCCAAAAGAGCTTGGTAGGCTTAACCATTGCTTGTGAAAGCTTGTTCACCGCATAGCATATGTCCGATCTTGTATTGACTAAATACATGATCGAACCCACTAACTGTCGATAAACAGTGGCATCCACTACCTCTGTCGATGTAGCATCCTCTTTCTTCCAATTTCCTGGAAGAGGAGTGTCGATAGGCTTGCAGCCTTGCATGTGAAACTTCTCCAGTATCTCATAGGCACAATTTCCTTGAGACACAAACAGTTCACCTTCCCGCTGCCATATTTCCAATCCAAGGAAATAATGAAGGAGGCCCAAATCCTTCATCTCAAACTCCTTTGCAAGATCTGCCTTGCATGAGTGTATCAACTGCTCATCTCCTGTTAGTATTAAATAATCAACATAAAGTAAAATGATTAAAATCTTACCCTCCACCACAATCTGGTATAGGTTTGCATACGCCTCACTCTTGGTGAAGCCAAGTCCGGTGAAATAGTTGTTGATCTAAGTGTACCAAGCACGTGGTGCTTGTTTCAGCCCATACAACGCTCTTTTGAGCCTGAACACATGCGACTTACTGCTAAAGATCTCAAATCACTCAGGTTGCTCAATGTACACCTCTTCCTAAATGATCCCATTAACGAATGCAGTCTTCACATCCATCTGATGCATGTGCCAACCCATCTATGCTGAGAGAGCAAGGATGGTTTGTATGGAAGAATACCATGCGACAGGTGCAAAGGTTTCTTCATAGTCAATCCCCTCAATCTGTGAGAAGCCTCGGACAAAAAATCTTGCCTTATACTTCTCGACACTCCCATAAATAGCTTGATTTACCTTGTAGATCCTTCTTGATCCTACAACTGATTTTCCCACCGGCCTTGAGATCGAAATCTCCCAAGCACACTATTTCGACAATGAGTCATACTCCTCCACCGCATACACCCATGTGGGCTCTGCTGCTGCTTCAAAAAGAGGATGGCTTTGTCACGATACACTTGCTCATAAGAGCCATGTATCCGATATATCGGTAGGTGAATTTCTCATGCATTGTGATGTAGGAACTCTACATTCTGCTCCTACATTCTATGACCCATCCACCTTTAGTCTCTCAGCTTATGTGGTACATTTTCTGCCTTGTCTGATGTTTGGTTCTACATGAGTGGACTCCTGCACTCCATGAATCTCCTCCTGTGTCTGATCCACATCTAGAGGCTCTTCTTTCGGAACAAGAAGTTCCTCCTCCGCATGCAAGTGTAGCTCCCTCTCATGCGACAACTTCATGGCTTTCACCTCATTGAATTTTATATCCCGTCACATAACAGTCATATGACTATTTGGAAAATACACACAATAGTTATGGGGTGTTTTTGTGTACCCCACAAATATCCCAAGTTCTACAATCGGATCTAGCTTCTTCTTGGCGTCCTGTGTCACATGAATGTAAACAGGTGAGCCAAAAATCTTCAAATGAGAAATATCAGACTTCTTACTAGAAAATGCTTCTTCAGGTGTACTCATGCCAAGTACTCTATGAGGACAACGGTTTTGCACATAAACCGCAGTTTTTCATGCTTTTTCCCACAAGTGCATTGGTAGGCCCTAGTCATGCAGCATCGCTCGTGCGTCACCCACGATCGTTCTGTTATTTCTCTCCGCGACCGCATTCTTCTGTGGGTTATGAGGCACTATTATTTCTCTTCTAATTCCTTCTTTGCTACAGAAGTCTTTGAATTCGCCCGAGATTTATTCACCACCATTATCACGCTGAAGAGCTTTCACTTGCTTCCCCGACTCCTTCTTCACCAATGCCTTGAACTCAGAGAACTTTGAGAACGTTTCAGTCTTCTTTTGCATGAAGAAGATCCAGCGTCTACGAGAATAGTCATCAAAAAATATCACATAATACATGTGTTTTATTGTTGAAGCAACCGAGAATGGTCCACACACGTCTGTATGAATTCTCTCCAGGATCACTGAAGCACGATTTTCCTTCTCATGAAAGGTGGTCTTCACAAAATTACCCATTTTACATCCTTTTCACTGATCTGACTGCGCAAGAGGACCCTTGGGAAGTCCAGTATAAATTTGCTGCAAAATATTCAAAGTGCCATGGTGAAGATGGCCCAATCTCCTGTGCCATAATTCACCCTCATCCCGGCTCACGACTTCTTCTGCTTTGCCTACCATTGCAGCGTAGCCATCTACCTCCATATTGTAGAGATTCTTAATTCGAACCCCTATCTTCTTGGTTTGACCCATTATTTTACGTCGAAGGAAGGCTTTTCCCTCACTGAAAACAACATCATAACCTCTGTCTTCCATCATTGCAACCAAGACCAAGTTCTTCTTCAGACCTGGAACATGCATGACATTCTTCAACAAGAATGGATTACTGGACTCCCTCTCAAAGGTAATGGTCCCAATGCCAGTCACACTGTACCGACCATCATCGACCATCTCTATATGCATCTAGAGATCCTTCTCCTCCAAGTCACTAAACAACTCTTTGTCTCCCGTCATATGGAAAGACGCGCCACTATCAAGATACCACACCGATCCCATGCAGCTTGAAACCAAGCATGCGATCAAGGAAAAATCCAGCTCAAATTTCGAGGCTAAGGCCTCTCCAGCTGCAGATCCAACAGCCTGCTTATTCTTCTTCTTCTGTGGACAGTTAGTGGTGAAATGTCCATGCTCGTGATAGTTAAAACACTTCACTCTGGACAAATCCTGCTTCTTTCCTTTAGCATCGAATTTTGAAAAAGATTTCTTCCCCTTCCCTTTCCTTTCTTTTGCAACCAAAGCGAAATTCTCTTCATCTTCATTCTTCGATGAAGATCCATCCCTGGTACCCTACATTATCTCCTCCTGCACAAGATATGACCAATGTCACTCCCATCCTGGCAATTTCTCCCGTCCATTGACAGAGTCTTCGTAGCCATGCAAACTCTTCGAAAGCCCAAGGAGAGCCAAGCTCACCAAGTCTTCATCATCAACAGTAACCCCCACACTTCCCGGTTCATCCTTGCATTGGATAAACTTCGTGAGGTATTTTGGAATACTGTCACCTTTCTCCATTTTTATTTTTCTAAGCTTGTCTTTAAGCGCCAACTTCCTCTGGTCACTTCTGCTTTGGAACAAGTCTGTCAAATCCTTCCACATTAAGAATGGAGTGGCTTTCCCGTGAAGGCTGGAAAAAATATGGTCCTTCACACCTTCCAATAGAATCCTCCTCATCTTTGCAGTCTTCTTTTGCCTTGCATCAAGTAATGCAACATCGCTAGATCCTAGCTTAGGAACATCACTATCGATGAACTCCTTCAGCCCATTATCCTCCAGCACCGCCTCCATCCTGTCCTTCCAGGCTATGTAATTCAAGCTCCCATCAAGGGCATACTCCAATGTCAATCCGTTGAAAGACATTTCAATGTATACTCGATTTTTGCACCAAGAATCTTCTGTAGCAAATTCGAATTGTCCACCAGTACAAAATCACTTCACAATTGCAATCTTCAATCAAAAATTCTCCGATACCATGTAGAAATTATATGCACTAAGCATGCATATGTCCAAGATCCACCTAATCTCACACTATTTCACTTTATGCAAGATACTGTATCTATTCCACTTGTTAATCTTTTGCAAAAAATTTAATTGCACACACATGTGAAGCATAAATAAAAATAATCGCACATAACACAGCTTTTAACCGAGAAAGCCTGAAGCTAAAAACCTAAACTATATATTATGTAACATGGAGATCATATGAAAATCTCATACAAACATACAAAGCTTATAACAAGCTCTCAGTAGAGTACAATCGTCATACAGTAATCAGGCCCAATCTTGCAAATCCATGCACCGATCTTTGCCACCTGCTAACTTGCCTCCACTGCACAATCCCTGCTGAAGAATGGCTCTGAATGAATTCGAATTACCCTTTCTTGGACTACGAAATCCTCATTGCCATCTCCACCATGTGTGTGATGCAATCAATGCATCACTAATAGTCACAACAGATAGTCTATCTTGCCCTTTCACCTATCTCTCCACTAGTCTCGACTGAAATTGCCATACACTGTAGTTAACTGTTGTATTGTTCAGCTCATTAATGAGTTATTATTTGTGAATTAATTAACTAATTAATTCAGTCCACTCTCACTAGTGTATCAATCAGTTAGACTAGATACAATTAGCTCAACTAAGTCTAACTCAGTTAAACTGAATACAACTCCATAACTAATTCTTCCAACTGTGTCATAACTCTGTCACTTGAGTTCTAACTGAGTCCTCCGTGCATTAGCTCCAATAAACCCTTAGGAATAGCGTAATTCCTTTTGTCAGCTGATGTGCCACATCTATGCAATGAACTGAAGTGCTCCAAGAGAATAAGTTGTTGTTTAGAGTCTGATTATTATTAAGAGCTAATAATAATTGACATGCATCTATTTTTAGATTGAAGATCTATAAATAGACTTCGCCCAATATTCTAAAAATAGAATTTCATCTATTTTTCCAACTTGATCAACCATCCACAAATATCATCCTGCAACTTCTGAAATATGATCATCATGTCTAAAAATAGACAGTCTAAAAGTAGACTTGCGCCATAAATAGCCTGCGGGCCCACTTAGTGAAGGCGACTCTTTTAACTAAGCTCATCATCTTGTTGAATCTCAACAAGGCTTAGAACACAACTCCAAATCTTGGAGTTATCAGGTGCATACTTTATAAGGGCCACTACAAAAATCATCCTAGACTTGCTTACAAATAAAATGTGTGACTCATAATACAACATTCTATTGAGTCTATTCCAAGAAACTCACACAAAACAAACTTTCACTTTTTTTGTCCATCATCCTTTAAATGTTTCCACTGCTCCTTTACATCATATTTTGCAATTGTCTTCCACTGCTTCAATCAATTTCTTCTAAAAACATATCCAAGCTTGGCATCTTCATCTTAAATCTTTCCATATTCAATTCGTTGTTGTTAGAGTGATCAATTCTAACAAATAGCATTTACATGCTAAGTTGATCAGTCTCAACATGCTTAAAAAAAACAAAAAAAAAATTCAAGAAAAAAATTCAATTCACCAAGCATTATGGAAGTAGAAGCAGTGAGGAAACCCTTTAATCACGATTTCAAAGCAGAATATGGAAAAACTTGTCGCAACATATCTAGCTCCAAAGAATTCGATGCAACCAGAAAATGAGGTACATCCAAATCCATGTGGATTTTGGATCGAGGTTAAGTTTTGATGAAACAATAGTGTAAATCAATTTGCAAAGGATGAGCCCGTGCTCCGAAGATCCTTCCCTACCCATGCTCTGAAGATGAAGAGGGCCAATTTCATAAGTTGAAGACATGCTCCAATCTGTGAGCCAACACCCATATGCGTTGCAGAATCCCAACACCACATGCAACCTCTTACACTACACACACCAGAGTTTCTATTTGTGTTTATGTCGAATGCGTCTTCGATCGGATTTGCTACATCTGAAAGGGCAGAACTCGACTTCATCATGTAAATGATCTCTGAAATCAAACTTATTACCTTCTCCTAAGTCTCTCTCACCTGCTCAGAACTCAAAACTCCCAGCACGTGCTCCACCACAGACTCGTCAGCGACCACGTCCTTCTACGGAATGCATACAAAATACCCCCACTGTCATCCTCACAGGCGGAAAGAAAATTCCTGCGTATATGTTGCGTCTTTGAAGAACACCAGAATGCAACCGGCTACAATGGAATTTCGACCAGCGCGTCGGTGTGTCACCCAGGGGTTTCAAGAAAAATACAATTCCATGAATGCCTGTGTCAGTGGCACCACACTGCGCAGTAGTCAAGCAACAACAAGTTCACAAAGCCTTTTGTTGTTCACCTTCTCGGCATAAAGCTCGATAGTGCCCTCGGGAAAATTGAATCTTTTCTGAACAACAGATTTCAACTCCCTGATTCTCCTCCCTTTCTCAGCAAGAACGCTTTGGGTGCGATTCGCTCGAATGATGGTCTTTGTTTGCATAGGAGTCATGTGGACCTGCACGCCAGAGTATCCATCCTCTGCAACCTCGCGAGTAAGGACTTCGTTCAACTCGGCCAAAAAACACACCATCTACTACAAACGTTCGCTTCTTGCTCATCTATTTTGGCATTGTTGTTGCTTGCAGTAGGTATAGACCAACTTGTCTTCAACTCCCTCCTACGAAGCTACAACTCCCTCAATGTTGATCTCATAAAAGACAAAGCGCACAACCTCCAAACCAAACGAGGCACGCAGCATCACCAAATCGCCATAGCCTCATAACCCAGCTCGATGGACAAATAAGAAACTAAAAAACACAATATCGATATACTCTTATTTCCCTCAGCCCAGGAGGGGCCGAGGTCCAGGCCCAAACGGGCTCTGTTACCAACTTAAAATTGCAGACATGCACACCTTTATAGCTCTGAATGATTTCGAATTACCCTTGCTTGCCTTGCAAATCCCTCATTGGCATCTCCTTTGTGTGTGATACAATCAATGCATCACTAATAGTCACAACCAGATAGTCTATCTTGCCCTTTCACCTATCTCTCCAATAGTCTCCACAGAAGCCGAGATGCAGGTTGTAGTTAAGCTGGCAGCATTGTTCAGTTGATTAATGATTTATTATTTGTGAATTAATTAACTAATTAATTCACTCCACTCTCACTAGTGTATCAATCAGTTAGACTAGATACAACTAGCTCAACTGAGTCTAACTGAGTTAAACTGAATACAACTCCATAACTACTTGTTCCAACTGTGTCATAACTCTGCCACTTGAGTTCTAACTGAGTCCTCCATGCATTAGCTCCAATAAACCCTTAGGAATTTAGCGTAATTCCTTTTGTCAGTTGATGTGCCACATCTATGCACTGAACTGAAGTTCTCCAAGAGAATAAGTTGCTGTTTAGAGTCTGATTATTATTAAGAGCTAATAATAATCGACATTCATCTATTTTTAGATTGACGATCTATAAATAGAATTCGCCCAATATTATAAAAATAGAATTTCATCTATTTTCCCAACTTGATCAGCCATCCACAAATATCATCCTGCAACTTCTGAAATATGATCATCATGTCTAAAACTAGACAATCTAAACATAGACTTGCGCCATAAATAGCCTGCGGGCCCACTTAGTGAAGGCAACTCTTTTAACTAAGCTCATCATCTTGTTGAATCTCAACAAGGCTTACAACACAACTCCAAATCTTGGAGTTATCAAGTACATACTAAGGGCCACTACAAAGATCATCCTAGACTTGCTTACAAATAAAATGTGTGACTCATAATACAACATTCTATTGAGTCTATTCCAAGAAACTCACACAAAACAAACTTTCACTTTTGTTTTCCATCATGCTTTAAATGTTTCCACTGCGCCTTTACATCATATTTTGAAATTGTCTTCCACTGCTTCAATCAATTTCTTCTAAAAACATATCCAAGCTTGGCATCTTCATCTTAAATCTTTCCATTTTCAATTCGTTGTTGTTAGAGTGATCAATTCTAACAAATAGCATTTACATGCTAAGTTGATCAGTCTCAACATGCTTAAAAAAACAAAAAAAAAATTCAAGAAAAAAATTCAATTCACCAAGCATTATGGAAGTAGAAGCAGTGAGGCAACCCTTTAATCACGATTTCGAAGAAGAATATGGAAAAACCTGTCACAACATATCTAGCTCCAAAGAATTCGATGCAACCAGAAAATGAGGTACATCCAAATCCATGTGGATTTTGGATCGAGGTTAAGTTTTGATGAAACAATAGTGTAAATCAATTTGCAAAGGATGAGCTCGTGCTCCGAAGATCCTTCCCTACCCATGCTCTAAAGATGAAGAGGGCCAGTTTCATAAGTTGAGGACATGCTCCAATCTGTGAGCCAACATCCATATGCGTTGCAGAATCCCAACACCACATGCAACCTCTTACACTACACACACCAGAGTTTCTCTTTGTGTTTATGTCGAATGCGTCTTCGATCGGATCTGCTGTATCTGAAAGGTCAGAACTCGACTTCATCATGTAAATGATCTATAGAATCAAACTTATTACCTTCTCCTAAGTCTCTCTCACCTGCTCAAAACTCAAAACTCCTAGCACGCGCTCCACCACGAACTCGTCAGCGACCACGTCCTTCCGCGGAATGCATACAAATTACCCCCACTGTCATCCTCACCGCCGAAAAGAAAATTCCTGCGTATATGTTACGTCTTTGAAGAACACTAGAATGCAACTGGCTATAATGTAATTTCGACCAGCGCGTCGGTGTGTCACCCAGGGGTTGCAAGAAAAATACAATTCCATGAATGCCTGTGTCAGTGGCACCACGTTGCGCAGTAGTCCAGCAACAACAAGTTCACAAAGTCTTCTGTTGTTCACCTTCTCGGCATAAAGCTCGATAGTGCCCTCGGGAAAATTGAATCTTTTCTGAACAACAGATTTCAACTCCCTGATTCTGCTCCCTTTCTCAGCAAGAACGCTCTGGGTGCGAGTTGCTCGAATGATGATCTTTGTTTACATAGGATTCATGTGGACCTCCACGCCAGAGTATCCATCCTCTGCAACCTCGCGAGTAAGGACTTCGTTCAACTCAGCCAAAAAGCACACCATCTACTACAAACGTTCGCTTCTTGCTCATCTATTTTGCCATTGTTGTTTCTTGTAGTAGGTATAGACCAACTTGTCTTCAACTCCCTCCTACGAAGCTACAACTCCCTCAATGTTGATCTCATAAAAGACAAAGCACACAACCTCCAAACCAAACGAGGCACGCAACATCACCAAATTGCCATAGCCTCATAACCCAGCTCGATGGAAAAATAAGAAACTAAAAAAAACAATATCGATATACTCTTATTTCCCTCAGCCCAGGAGGGGCCGAGGTCCAGGCCCAAACGGGCTCTGTTACCAACTTAAAATCTGAACATGCACACAATATATTCTATTACTCAAATAGAGCTACATAAATACATGAAGTATTGTCTCAAGATAAAGAAGCTATCTTGGACGAACAATAAATTGGTTGAGAGAATATCTCAACCAACAAGGATCCTAGATTTATCTAACTCCTATGGAATAGGAACATACTCTATACATAGAAAGTCACAACTCAAGACAAGTAGGAATTACATATTCCACCACTTGGTAGATAGCATTGAAACATTTTACTCTCATATTCAAGAACTTAAGCTCATCTAAAACATTCCTTTCATAAAATCAATTTATTTAGTACATCCTTTTTAATATGAATATAATTTAGTTTGCTCATGAAATTTAGTCTTCTAAAGCATTATAAATATCTTTAAAAAATAATATATTCCAAAAATATAGATGTAAATTTGGAAGTTGAACTCGAACCAACATCTTGATAACAAACATAATGTTAGGGCCAAAATGATCTAGATTGGATCATTATATTGTTTTCCATCCATATCAATGATTTTGGGGTTGAAAAATCATAGAAGGAATAGAGTAACAAAAACGTATTTTCTTCTCCAAAACCAAAGACCACTCTTACTAAGTTTATGATAAACAATCATTTTAAAAATTGAAAAATAAAGAAACTTTTGAAACATATACATACCATTCAATCTGAAAAAATATCCATTGTTACAACTATGATATGGGAGACCAAAATCCATTAAACCTAGAAATGACTAATTAAAATTGATAAAAGGAGACGAGGTTCCTATTTTTTTTCCCAAAACCCTCTAAACCTAACATCTCTTCTAACTCCTCCACTATATATTCACTAAACATAGGAGAATTTGGAGCATTTAAGTAAAATTATTTACCTTTAGACACATCCTTGAAAGACCACTATATATGCACTAAACATAAGCGAATTTGGAGCATTTAAAGAAAATGATTTACCTTTAGCCACATCCTTGAAAGACACTAGCTATGAGGATGAAGTTACTCCATTTCCCACTAGTCCTCCATGCAAATGCAAAGCTCATGCTATAGATGAGTCTTTCTAAAATCTATAAATAAATAGTAAGAGTGTTGATCAAGGTGTTTATCTTAAAGAATAAATCATTATTAGTCCACTAGGTTTCACATTGAGTGTTGCAATTTGTATTTTAGAACTATCACATAATTGTTGGAGTTCACCTAAAAGAGTAACAGTTTTCCTATTATAATTGTAACCATGCTTTGAAAACATCCTAAATCCTAAAAGTCCTCTAGTATTAAGGCTTCCCTATCAAATTTCCTAATATCATGCATTTTATCAAACACTTGGTGAATGGGCATCTTAGTAAAAATACTTCTTATAGAGATTTGTTTAAACACTTATTTGTCACAGCTGAATTCAAACACTTCATTAGCATCCCTTTGATGTAAGAGAAGATGGTACTTGTACATGTCTTTAGAAAAATAACGGATAATATATGTACTAGAGAGGGGAAAGGGTTTTTCTTGCACAATGTAGGGAGCTAAACTACCTCAACCACAATTTGAATACACAGAAAGGATGAGAAAAGTAACCCATATTATATTCCACTCCTCCAATTCTCCAACATCAAAACTTGAAGTTTTCCATTTCTGATCAATGGAGCATACTAACATTCCCTCATTAAGAAAATTCATTGCAAAATTGAAAGATCCATCCTATCTCCATGCCGCGTGATAAAATAAGTCTACAAATGATCTTGTTGTAGAATTATAGGCCATAAACTTGTTCCCACATGTTCTATTCACTAAATCAAGGAATAATTGGGCCCATTCTTATCAAAGAAAGACTTAAAGAGACCATATTTCATAAGCATATTGGAATGGCCATGTTCAATTTGTAGAGCCACCCTGGAATACATTATATCTAATTTCCAAAACCAATTTCATACACAAAAATCTCTTTTGAAGATGGAAAATATCTATCATAACTCAATAGTCAATTGATAGTAATGATTCAGTAAATAGATGTTCACTAATCACCATTCTTCACATAAAACCACACCGCTTAAAATTGCATATTAATGATCCCAAAAAAAAAGATTTCATACCAAATACCTCTAATTATTAAGCAATAACTTATTTTCTTATGTGAAAATAAAATAAACTTTTAACCAAATAAAAATAAAAATAGTTTTAAATCTTACACCATAATCCAAATCCATTTCCATCCTAAAATATATACATTTAAAAAAAATCACAATGAAATAAAATGACCTTTAATAAAATAATGTACCATTAACATTAATTATATACCTAAAACTAAATATCACTCCCTATTCTAACACAATCTCATAACAAAAATATTATCTGATATCACTCCCTATTCTAACATAATCTCGTAACAAAAATATTTTCTTATTCCATTTATATAAGTCACGCTATCATCATTAAAACATCATCTCATATTTTTAAAATTACTTTATGTTACCTGTATTATACTTGGTATCTCAACATAGTTAAGAATTAGTCGGATCTCTATCTACAAAAGTTACACAAAAAAAATTAGATTATATAACTTATTTCTATAAAATTTATAAATCTCTATTATATAATTTATTTCCATAAAATTCGACATCATCATGTATGTATAGTCAAAAAATATGTTGTATAAGTCAATATTTTGTCGATGTACATGTGAACCACAAACATACACAAGTTTGCACCCCGCACACACGTTTCACCATCTAGATTCTAAATAATAATAAATACGAATCAGGGCGCACATAATGAAAGTTAAATTAAAGCGGAGGAAGCCATGGATTCATTGATTGATTTGCTGCAGAGATCGTGTCCGAGCCTGAGCCTCGGCTCAGCGCTGAGTCTTATCCCCCTGGCGATTGCTTTTATCTGCGTGGTCAAACAGAGTCTGAGAAAACGGTTTCCCCCGGGTCCGTCTGGATGGCCTGTCATCGGCAGCATTCCACTTCTGGGCAACATGCCCCATCATTCGCTCTATCAATTATCGAAGCAATACGGTCCGATCATGTATTTGAAGCTCGGGACTACCGATACTGTGGTAGTCTCGTCGCCAAAGATAGCGGAGGCGTGCCTCAAAACGAACGACCTCAACTTCTCCAACCGGCCAGGCAACTCTACTGCCAAATACATTGGCTACGGCTCCAACGGCCTCGTCTGGGCTCCCTACGGCCCCCACTGGAGAATGACGCGCAAGATCTGTAACATTCATCTCTTTGGCGGCAAGGCCCTGGACGATCTGGAGCCCGTGCGTGAAAGAGAGGTCGGGATGCTGGTGAAGTCTATTCTCGAACATGAGCGACAAAGGAAGGCCGTGAACCTCGGGGAGCTGCTCAACATCTGCGCTGCCAACGTCATCGGGCAGATTATGTTCAGCAAGCGCGTCTTCGATTTCCAGGGGCCTACGGGCAGAGAGTTCACACAACTGGTGGTGGAGCAAATGGATTTGGCCGGTAAGTTTATTATCGGCAGAGAGTTTCCGTCTGGATGGCCTGTCATCGGCAGCATTCCGCTTCTGGGCAACATGCCCCATCATTCGCTCTATCAATTATGGAAGCAATACGGGCGGAGAGTTCACACAACTGGTGGTGGAGCAAATGGATTTGGCCGGTAAGTTTATTATCGGCGACTTCGTGCCCTCTTTGGCTTGGATGGATCCGCAGGGCGTACGGACTAAGATGAAAAAGCTACACACAAGTGTGGATGAGCTTTTAAGTAATTTGATAAAGGAGCACCAAACTGCGCCATGCAACGGAAGGAAGGCCGATTTTCTGAGTATTCTTTTGACTCTTACAAATGATGGGGATGCCGAAGAAGGAAAGCTCACGAATGATGATATTAAGGCCCTTTTACTGGTGAGGCTTATTAAATTAATTGGATTGAATTTCATAGTAAATACCCAACTTAACTAACCCTTTTTTCTGATCTCGCAAAAACCTATAGAGTATGCAGCGCGACCCGGAGGTGTGGGAGAGGCCGCTGGAGTTTGATCCTGACAGGTTTATTGGCAGCGGTGTTGACGTCAGGGGGAGCGATTTCGAGCTAATCCCGTTCGGCGCAGGCAGACGGATCTGTGCTGGCATGAGCATGGGAATCCGCATGGTTCAACTCATGCTTGTCACCTTACTTCATTCCTTTGACTTGTCTCTCACCAACGGCCAGCGACCCGAGAAGCTTGATATGGCAGAATGCTTTGGTCTCACAATGCGTAAGGCGGAGCCGCTGCTCGTAGTTCCCGCCGCTCGTATGCCCGTTCAATTCTACAAGTAATGGACTCCGTTTGTCAAGAGGATAGTGTGGTTTAGATTACATAGTGTGCATGCCTCAATTATGTAAAATAAAAAATTGAGGCTGAACTCTTTTATTTAAGTTGGTACTCTAGTTTTTTACTCACTCAGACATAATATTTAGTGACTGAAGAATTAGTTCTTTATTTTTATTTTCGCTTCACAGGTAACTATTTTCTGGGTTTATTATGTTTTAATATAACTGAATATATTTAGTGACTGAAGATTTGGTTCTTTAATTTTTTTCGTATAGTGAATGCGTGTTAGAAAATGTGTGTTACAAAAGGGATCAAATTCGAGATAGGAGCGAGGACACGAAGAGTCAGTAGACGAAATTGACCTCTGATTGTCATGTTTTTGTCGATTTGATGTATTTTTTCATTTTCCTTATTTACATTTACTTGTGTTTATTAAGGGTGAATGTAAATTCCTCTCAAGAGTATCTTGTGATTATCTTGGACGAAGAAGTCTTTTCTGACTTGGCCTTTATCTATCGCTGCAGGCAGTTTGTTATAGTTTTAGTTTTTATATAGACATTATACTTTAGTTTGTAGTTTGAAGTATGTTACTTGTTATTATAAGAATATCGATGTGAGTATTATTTAGAGTACTATTCTGGAAAGTTTCGGAGTTTTTATAATTGTATTGGTTTTCTTTATAGTTGTATTGGTTTTTTTGTATGATTAATGGTCATGGTTGATAGAGCTGAGCTTGAAGGGTATACCAATGTGAAGATTTAGAGCTGAGCTTGAAGGGTATACCAATGTGAAGATTTAGAGCTGAACTTGAAGGGTATACTAATGTAAACTTTTTTGACAACTAATAAAAATGAGCAGTTAGATCAAACCCCCGTGGAGACATACCCCTCACTACTACACCAAGGGCATTTTAAGACATTTGTTTAAGACAAAAGAAATCTTTTGTCTCAAAAAGTCACTTTTTATTTTAGTTATTTTATATTAAAATTTAATATCAATTGAATTGTCTTAAATATAAAATTTAAGACAAAAATAGTGTGAGACAAAAATAATTTGAGACAAAATTTTCTATTTAAGACAAAAACAATTTGAGACAAAAATATTTAAGACAAAAACAATTTGAGACAAAAAATTTAAGACAAAAAAATTTAAGACAAAAGTATTTTAAGACAAAATTTTATATTTAAGACAAAACAAATTTGAGACAAAAATATTTTAAGACAAAACTTTATATTTAAGACAAAAGCAGTTTGAGACAAATATATTTTAAGACAAAAGCAAGTTGAGACAAAAATATTTTAAGACAAAATTTTAGATTTAAGACAAAAGCACTTTGAGACAAAAATATTTAAGATAGAACTTTATATTTAAGACAATGTCGACTTAAGACAATGACAATTAAGACGAAACCCATTTAAGATAGTTAGCAATTAAGACAAAATCATTAGCATTGGGAAGTTTGCATTGAAAATCCATGAGTGGATAGTGGATAAAATTATATTTTTTATTTTTGAAAATCGATATTCAAACCACATGAAATTTAATCATGTCATATTTATTTCTTTTATATTATATTTTTCTTTTTTCATTAAACCACATTCTAAAAATTTAATAAATAAATAGATAAAAAAATATTATTTTTGGTTGGCAACTCAAGGGGATTTGAACTTTGAATCTCGTGTTTTAACCATAGTTGCTCCAACACTAATATTCTTGGGCATATTATGTTTTTTCCTACTAACCGCTCCAAATACAACCTCTAAGAACTAGTAGGGTCCAAGGAAAAGAGCTACAAGTTCCCCAAATCCGATCTACATTTCACGGACAATCACATTTCCCCCAAATGTCCTCCACATATTTGCCTTGGTGTATTGGAGTTTGAAAAATACGTAGGATGCCACAAGTAATCCTAATCATAAGACTCAACTTTTCTAATGAATAGGAGGCCTTAAAAATAAAAATAAAAAACATCTTAACTTATGCCTAAAATTACTAAAATTTCCTATCCCAAATATGAAATTAGAAATTCTACAAAATTATAGGGCAACAAGGAAACCAACTTCCTCTTCCAAAAATCTCTAAGACCTTATGGAGGACAAATACAAATTTTGAAATAAATTGTTGAAACTATGCTCTTGCATCAATAGCTACCAATGTATCCTTGTAGGCCACCCCCTTTAACAATAGTAATACCAATGTCCTTTACCAGCTAGAAGGAACTCCTTACATAATTCTCTCTCAGATCCCCTTAACCAATTGTAATGATTGTCTTTGATGCCTACCTAATTGCAAGCACATTAAGAAGCAATGTAGCATATATTTGTTGGTTGAGGATTTCAATAAGTATGTGATTTTGTTGACATCTTGTGACTATCACGTATGTGAATATATAAAATCTTGGATGCATGTTGCCCTGACACTATAACATGACTTAGTATTGCCTATCATACCGTGTCACTCCCTCCTCGAGACACCTAGAACTAGCTAACACTCCTTTTCACACAATCTTATTCATTCATTTATGAATTTTGACCTAGTGCGTCTCTGTTATGTTTTCTTGGCACTCCCTAACACTCCTTAGCACACATTGGCACACCTAGGCACTTGGAACAACTTTGTATGCTTCCCTAGCACTCTAACGTGCCTTGGAACTTCCTAGAATACCATGTCACTCCCTTCTTAACACACCTGGTACTGGCTTATACTTCATTTCCATGCATTTTAAACTAGTGCCCCCTTGTGTTTCCCTGACACTTGGCCCTCACACTCCCTAGCATGTGTTCATGCCACACCCTGGCACCTTATCCAGCCCTTTATGTAACCATAGGCTTACCTCCTACAAGTCTTATTCTGACCTTCTCCTAACACAGTTTATCCTTGAGACACTTGGAATTCGTTGACACTACTTGGCACACACTCTTATTCGTTCATTTCCATGCATTTTGACCTAGTTCTCCCTTGCAATGTCCTGGCACTCCCTAACACTCCTCAACATCCATTGACACTTTCTAGCATGTGTTAGCATGCCTTTTCATTCCTTGGCACACACTGACACTCCTTAGTTCTCATGCCCTCACAATTACCCTTACTTCTTTGGAACTTGGGAACCCAACCAAGTCTTGCCTTGACTATAAAAAATTGACCAAGTTATGGTTACTACAACTAGATTATGCCTTGTTCACCTAATAAATGGCTATAACCCCTCACCCATTTAACCCCCTAAACGCTAAACCCCTAACCCATTTAACCCCCTAAACCCTTAACCCCTAACCCCTTAAACCATAATTCCCGACCCCTAACCCATTTAACCCCCAAACCCTAACCCCTAAAATACTTAACTACTAAATCCCCTAACCCCCTAAACCTCTAAACCCCTGACCCATTTAACCCCCTAAACATCTAACCCCTTAACCCCTTAACCCCTAACCCTAACCCCTAAAATCCTTAACTACTAAATCCCCTAACCCCCTAAACCTCTAAACCCCTAAACCCATTTAACCCCGTAAACCCTAAACGTCTAACCCTTAATCCCTAACCCCTTAAGCCCTAATTCCCAACCCTAACCCATTTAACCCCCTAAACCCCTAAAACCCTAACCCGTTTAACCCCTAAACCCTAAACCTCTAAACCCTTAAATCCCTAAACCACTAACACCTAAACCCCTAATCTCTTAACCCCTAAACCCCTAAATCGTTAACGCTTAACCATTAACCCATTAACCCCTCAACCCTAACCCCTAAATCCTTAACTACTAAATCCACTAAGCCCTAAGCCCTTAATCCCTAATCCCTTAACCACTAGCTCATTATTCACTTAACCCCTAACTACGCCTAAATCCCCTAACACCTAAGCCCCCAATCCCTATTCCCTTAACCAATAACTCATTATTCCTCTAACCCATAAATGCGCCTAAATCCCCTAACCCCTAACCCCCCAATCCATAACCCCTTAACCACTAACTCATTATTCCCCTAATCCCTTAAATACTAATTCATTATGCCCCTAACACTTAAGCCCCCAATCCCTAACCCCTTAACCAGTAATGAGAATATACCACAGTGGGCATGCACAAGAAGAAGAACCAAAGAAATCAAATTCAATAAAGGAAGCACAACCACCACTCCAAACTCGCTTCTCTAAAGCACATACAACTGCAATAAATCCCACTGAAGCTTACAAATTTATCAAGCCCTAATTAACTTACTAACAAATTCAACAAGCCAACATGCTACAATTTGTTGAGTCACCCCCAAATCAATTAGTAATTATTTCATGAATGTACATTTGTTTGTAGTTTTATTTAAAAGGTTGAAATTCTCTCAAGAGCATATAGAATATATCCAAAAGTTTAAAAAATGGAAATTTTGCTTACCTCCACAAGGTATCATCACACCCGGATAGGTGAAAACATACAAGTCTAAATCTTCTACCTCTAAGTCTCAATGGCACTTCAACATGTCAATAACATACTTGCAACAATGCTTAATGAGTTTTGTCTATTGGCTAAAGAGATGTACATTCATCCATCCAAAAATAAACATCTCAATCAATCCAACACCATAAATTGTGCTAAATAGTTCATCATGTTATTTCAAATATTACAATATTTTCTTATATTAGCTCACATATACCTTGAATATTTGAAAGCCAAACTACCTTAGCACAATATACCAGAAATATTTGTACTCTAAAAGACAAAAAAAGACAACAAACTAAAATAGGAACTTTAACTCTAATCCAGACACTTCATTCTTAGCAACATGATATCTAATGAAGATGATATGTGGAAAAAAAAGCTTCATATATTGTCTATCACATGTCAAACCGAGTGAACAAATACATGCATAGAAAACATCAGAAATAGGGTTCATAGATCGACTTGTATTATATGGTTTCAAACCCTTCTTGTCTCCTTCAAGGGGGGTTTCTAGAGGTCTTAAAAAAGACTTCCTTTTGATAACCAAATGGATTTTTTATTTCACACATGTATGGAAACGTACTTTCCAAATCATATTGTAATAGATTCATAAGGTGATATTATTGGTATTAACTACACCTTATTTGGAGACATCATTTTTATTGTAGGGGTTGGTACCTTTCTATTGGATGTGGTTGGTGATGTGAAGACTACTCAACCTCTAATAAAGATTCATACTAACTCTAACAAGCTTATGGATGCTTTTTTACAAAGGGAGACCCCTCTAAGCTTAACTCATTGGATTCTTTGTTTGTTCATGCTAATTATTGTTCTCAACTTTCCTTCTACAAGGGGTTGAGACTATTTGCTTCATTTATTTTACATGGCACGGTGAAAGAAGAAGAATGGAGATTGTCTCCACATCTTTTCCATTTCGCTAAGTTACAAAAAAAGAGTCAAATTCTATATCCAATAGACTAATAGTCTCTTGATACACCTTTAGTGAGCTATGCATAGCTCTCACCTATCACTGTAGCTCAATGAAATGACATCTAATAGCTCCAAGACACCATTATAAATGGAGTAGTTGTGAATTTGTTGTTAAATGATCGCCTCCAAATGTTCAATTCTCATGAATTTTGGGGGAGGGGGTCTTTTGGTGTATTGAGCGGGGTAAGGGGACATAAGGGTAGCATGGATGGGTAGAAGTGAGAGGTTTAAGCATGTTTTACTGAGATCTATAATCCTAACATTAGAGAATGAGAAGGAGCCTTAGGGCCTTATGGCATAGGGGCTAGGGGACCTATAGGTAAGGCAATGAGAGAAATTGATAGGGGAACCCCCAATAGTTGTGACAAGGGGATTAGGGGTCACATTATCACAACCCATACGCACTTAACCTATAACCACTAAAGTCCCTATCCCTTTAACCCCAAAGCCACAATCCCTTAATCCCTACACCCATAACTCATAACAAATTAACCCCTTGATCCCTTAAACCCAAAGCCATTAACCCTTTAACCCCTAACCACTAACTTAGATTCCTTGAACCCCATAAACCCTAATCCCATATTCTCTTAAACCTTGACCCTTAACCCATAACCCCTAAACTCATTAACCCCTAACCCCTTAACCTTCTGACACCTAAATAACATAACCCTTAGGCACTTAACCCCTAAATCCCCTGACATGTAAGCCCTCGATGGTTAATATTAACCCCTAAATCGCTTAACCACTAAGCCATTAACCTCTAACCCTTAAACCCCCTATACCTCAACCCCCTAACCTCTAAATCCCATAAGCCCTAACCCTTTACCCTTTACCCTTAACCCCTTGCTCCTAAACCCTTAAACCCATTAACTCCTAGAACCCCTTATCCTTTATCCCAAACCAGAGGTGCTCCAATGCTAATATTCTTGGGCATATTATGCTTTTTCCTGCTAATAGTTGTGACAAGGGGATGCAAGAAGAATTCACTCCCTTCACTCTTAGATATTTCTCTAAAAGGGATGAATCAAGAAGAGAAAAAGTCATGGGTAAAAGAGAAAATGATTGATGGTTTAAAAATAACATCTTCATAAGTATAAAATTGTAATATATTAAAATTAAATTAAGCATCTCATCTATAGTTCTCTATAATTACCTATAACAACATTTAATTTTTTTAATAAAACAAATAAAAAACAATATCATAAATAAATAAATTAATCTATATATATATATATATATATATATATATATATATATATATACACTAATTTAAAAGATTTTAAATTATAGTTTTCCTTGATTTTATATTAACGAGTTTTAAAATGAAAATAAAAATGAATCCATACGTAAATCGAAGAAAAAGGTTGTAGGTGAATTTTCACACGAAATTCATACCCAAACTTAGGGCCCATTAAATAAATAGAAAAAAATAACAAAATATGTAAAGGGCTCGAAAAGAAAAAGTGGCGTGAATGACCTTTATTTCATTTCTGTTTGAGCATTTGGGGTTTCTTAGCAGAAGCTGGTTAAGCATTTGGGTTTTCTTGGGGAAAGAGCAACGCGCATTGCAACCATTCTCGATACAGTTTTGGGTAGCAACCATTATGGATACAGGTGTTTGAGCTCTCTTAGTTAGAGTTGTAAAGATGTTGGAAGCAGCTCGGAAGGATGAAAATTATGAGCAGGCTTTGAGAAAACATGTGGGTCATCCCCAAACATGCAGAGATTGTGCATTTACACTTCTCAACTCTCATAACTCTCAAACCTAGTAAGTCTCCATACACATCCTAATGCTCTTCCTGCCAGTCTTTACGACATTAAGTGAAGTAAAACTCAACATGATGATGTCTGAAAATTTCCTTGCCTGTATTTTACCCTAAAATTTTCAAGATGTGGATAGTTCCTTCGTTTGGATCAGGGCTGTTACACAGCAATTTGTCACCGTCCCTACCATTCCCCATCTCGCACATTGGAGGGCTCATTCCGTGACCTATGAGCATAAACAAACCTTGAAAACACTTTCATTATATCCCTCTGAAGATGAGCTTTCATTTCCCTGAAGACATCTCCCTGCAAAAAACCCTAAAAATAGCTCTTTTTCCATTGGCGCGGTTTCACAGTTCAGCCCTCATGCCAAGGGGGAAAATCCTCCAAAGAGGGCGCGCCGATTGGCGCTCTGTCACAGAGCCATACCCGCGCCAACCATATTAAGGGGTGTTTTTTAAAAATAAATGGCGGAAGTTTCGTCCTAACAAATTCATGGACTGATATCTATCTTGAGTTGGGAGGTTTGGCTACGGATTTCCATAGAGAGGAAGTGGTTTGCTACCTCTCATGAAAGCTTCCTTGATGATAGGGCCAATCCCATAATTATAGGGATCCCAAATCCCCTTCCTCCATCTATAAAAGCTTGCTCATCTCCTTTGCAAGCTAGTTTTTGGAAGTAATCTCCAAATCTCCAAGTTCCCAAGAGCTTCCACATCCTTATGCTGCAAGAGCCTTCTTAATTCCCTTAAGGCCAAATCCAAGCAAGGAGACTATTGTCAAATAGCTGAAGAGAGAGGCTTGTCCCATCCTTGACATGCTTTATCGAGACATGTTCTGCTGACGACCCGCTAAAGGAGAATGCTGCGTCGAAGCTATGGTTGTATTCTTCTTTTGATTCATTAATAGAAGCGACTATTTGTTATGGTTCCACTCTTGTTCTTGATAATGTTCATGAGTTATGTCCTTTTCGACTGACATATAGTTGTATATACTGGATTTTATGCTTGGGTTTTTTTCGTTTCTTGCGTGTGCAGGTGTCCGATCACGGAGATCGTGAGGATTGTGATCTGCCAGAGCTGAGGAATGCTTCTACAAACGACGGCGTTGGATTCCAGGTAAGCCTTCATCGCAAGTCGGTTTCTTTACAATTAAGAACCTGCACTGTAGCGTGATTGATTGTTGCTAGACCCGGTCTGGGCTAGTAGGGATCGCCTCTGTCCGCAGAGGGGATTAACCTCTTCAACAAGGGCTCTTTTTTGTTTTGATGGATGTGTTTGTTAGTTATTCAGATTTGATTTTTTCCTCTAATGTTGTATAAGAATAACTGTATTTTCCTGAAGCCTCTGTTGCAAACTGATACATACAGTTTTGCATAGATTCATAGAAGTTTCTCATAGTTTTTATATGCCCTCGTGACAGAACCCTGTACCATTGACATTCATGTAATCGGAATCTTATTTATACAGGATGGCTCTACTCGTCATAGCTCTTCATTTACAAAATTTTGAAATTCCAAAATACTCGCAAATCTTTACAAAACAGACAATTGGCCATTTTAACCAGAGACTCATAGTCTCTGCTGAAAACTGATTTAACCAAATGGCCACACCATAACCATTTTCTCTTTACAAAACAAAGAATTGGCCATTTTAACTAGAGACTGATAGTCTCTACTGAAAACTGAAAACTGGCCATTTTAACCAGAGGCTCATAGTCTCTATAGGAATTTTCATTCATATATTGGAGTAATTCACTATAACTGCTATTGCTCCACAATTGATCCGCCTCCACAGCTCAGCCTTTTGATTAAACTGGTTAGAATATTGGGCCAATCTAAACATCTCATCTACAACAAACAGGCACTCAATTCATTCAGAAGGAACAATTTCCAATCGCTCCAAGAAGACTTGCAACAGCCCACTCTGTCTCTTCTATATCCTTCAAGACACTCTTAATGAGAGCCTCGCGCACATCTAAAGAATAATCTTCAAAACAACAAGAAATGACATATTTCTGATTGGTTAGTGCAGTTGGATACAGGTACAAAGAAGCGAGTTCATCATTGGGTAAGATCTTATGCATTTGATTTGAATGGTATGTCTACATCAACACATTTGAATGTATTGTCATTGGGTTCATATAACATGCTTTTAGGTATGGACTGGTTGTATCTCCATAGGACCAAAGTGGTCTGCTATGACAAAGCTATTGAGTGCTTGGATGACAATGGAGAATAGATATTCTTGCAAGGTAAGAAGAAGGAAACATCAATTAGAATGGTGACAACTATGAAAACAAAGTGTAGTTGCAAGAACAAATGTGTGTTATTTGCAGTACATATTTCTAGTGACAAAGATAAGGAAGTTGAGGATGCAGATATCTTGAGCAAGTACCTAGTTTTACAATAGTTTCAAGATGCATTTCCTGTAGATATTTCAGAGTTTTCTCCTCACAGGGAAGTGTATTTTTCTATTGTTTTGGTACCAGGGGTAGCACCAACATCAAAAAAACCATACAAGATGAGCACTCCACAGTTTGTAGAGCTAAAGTTGCAGTTCAAGGAAATGTTGGACAACGGATACATTAGGGAAAGTGAATCACCATGGGGCACACTAGTATTATTTGTGAATAAGAAGGATGGTACTATTAGATTTTGCATTCATTACATGCAATTGAACAAGGCGACCATTAAGAATAAGTATCTGTTGTCGAGGATTGATGATTTGTTCAATCAATTGAAGGGAAAAACAATGTTATCGAAGATTGATCTGAGATTAGGATATCATCTAAGATTAGAATATTGACTATTAACATTTCTCTTAAGAGTTGCAGAACTAGGGTTCATAGATAAACTTGTATTCTATGGTTTCAGACCCTTCTTGTCTCCTCCAAGGGGGTTTCTTAAGCCCTTAAAAAAGACTTTCTTTTGCTATCCAGATGGATTTTTTCTTTCACAAATGTATGGAAACTTAATTTGCAAATATTATTGTAATAGATTCATAAGATGATATTATTGGTATTGACTACACCTTATTTGGAGACATAATTTTTATTGTAGGGGTTGGTACCTTTCTATTAGATGTGGTTGGTGATGTGAAGACTACTCACCTTCTAGTAAAGATTCATAATAACTCTAATAAGCCTATGGATGCTTGTTTATAAAGGGAGACCCATCTCAGCTCAGCTCATTGGATTCTTTGTTTGTTCATGCTAATTGTTTTTTTCTCAAATTTCCTTCTCCAAGGGGTTGAGACTATTTACTTCATTTATTGAGACTAAGAAAAGGTGCTTTAAAGTCAAAAGTATAATGAAAAGTTGGGATTAACTCTAGGATTTTAAAATTCATAGGGTGGTTGGTTTGGATTGGATCCACTTCTCTTAGGCTATATAATGTCTACTACTTTACCTTCCTCTAGCTCAAACAATTGGAACACATTAGTAGGTGTTTCTTCCTCTTCTTTCTTTGTGATGATATCTCTCTCCATATGTGAATCAATGCCTTGCAAACCGAGGCTTCTTAGTGATGGAATAGTGTTATTTGATTTGACCATTTATTCCTATTGCAGTTTGTAGGAGGTTCTTGATCCCACCATTTATTCCTATTTAAGTCTTTTAATCCAGGTTGAAGGAGCCAAGGGGGTTGAGTTGCAGACGAAGCCAAGGAGGATGCATGGACTACAAGTTGCTCGAGGTTCCCAATCCTGCCTGTTCTTCCTATTGAAATTGAAGCATTTTTATCCCGGTTGAAGGAGATGAGGGGGAGCTGAGCAGGTTGAGTCACAAGAATAGTCAAGGAGGATACAGGGACTGCAACTTACTCGAGTTTCTTCATTTTGTCGATTCTTCCTTTTGAAATTGAATCCTTTTCATCCCGGTTGAAGGAGTGGAAAGGGGTTGAGTTGTATGTGCAATCAAGGAGGATGCATGGACTTAGGTTAAGGGGACATGATAATGACTGGGTTAATTGGGTTTTCCTTTTGTTTCAGTTCATAAAAGGTTTAGGGTTATAATACTTTGATCTATGGCATATTTGCATGCCATCAATGGGTATGCGGTTGGGGAATTTCCCATTCCAAAGTTTCCTCGAGTGCCATCGTGCCATTGTACGAACATGGTATACGGGATGAATATAGAGCCCAAACTGAGGAGTGTCGAGCTCATCAGTCATATAAAAAACCCTCATTTTAAAAAGTCCTCATTTGTGAATTCAATCACTTGCTAGGAAACATAATGAGAGGTGTTGGCTTATAAATTCCCCTTTCAAAGGCCCTTGCAATATTCTATTTTTCAGGTGCACTCATGTGGTATTATTGTCAAGAGAAATGAACAGAGCTTTCACTCAAAGGGTTTGACATGAGACAACTCTCCTATCTGCCCTTATTATTTCAGTGAGTAAGAGTTTGGAGTAAACATATATTACTCAATCTCGAATTGTAGGACCTTGTTCAAAGTAAAGATAGTAAAAACCTCTGGGATTTGTATGAGATCATTACTCATTTCTAGTTCTCCCGAATATGAATGGGGACATCATCTGGAAAGACCGAAACATACCATGAGTAGCATTAGGGTGCACCCTTTATAAAGTCAGAGGTTTTATCATTTAGAGGTTTTTTGAGAAAAATATTGATGGGTCCTTGTAATGCTCTGGACAGATCTGTTTGTGAAGACCAAGCTTTAAACAATGATGACATGTCTCGTATCAGAGGAGAGTGGACATTTCTACTCACACCTCCATAATATATTTGGCAGATAACTTGCTTGCCCCAATACCAATGGCACAAGACTCGTTCATTAGTTGGGAACTTTCGTTACAAATATATAAGGAAACAACTACTGATATCATGGTCATTCACCATCATTTACCATCACCCATGGGGCAGCAAGACTTAGAGGTATGGTGGGAAGTGATTTTTGGGTTTATGTATTGCAATTAATTGGATGTCTACCTTTGTTCTTACATTCATTTCTCATTTCCATATTTGCTTTGGGTTTCCTCTTGCTACAGAGTGCAGGGCTGGGTGTACATAGGATAAAATCTTGCACCTTCCCCTTTGGTTCAGATTTCAAGGGCCCGATTTTTATCGGTGAGTAAATTTCTCACCTTTACAATTGATTGAAGTAATAAATACAAGCCATTGTAAAAATTTTATATGCACCGAGAGATTGCTAGGGTTGAGCAGTTTCCTTTAAAATTTATTTCCTCTTAGGTTATGATCCCAACAAAATTGGTGGTAGTTTCCTCTTATTTGTATGAAGTGTTAGCCTCCTATATCAATAGGTTTCATCTTTCATGATTGTCTTGATGGAAGTATGGAATATGTTCAAACCTTCTTACTTGAGCAAAGGTGTTCCATATTCTTAAAAAAAACCAAAAAAATCAAAAAATTTAAAAAATGTAAAGAGGGTATACCCTAAAAGAAAGATCAAAGGGTAAAAAGAATAAAAATGGTCAAAAAGAGAAAAAAAATGAACCCCAAGCAAAAAATAGACCAAGGAAAGTGTGCAAATCCAAATGCCACTAATTTTTACTCTGTTGTAATAAATCAATTGTGTGCAGCTTGTGAAACTTTTGCCACAATTCATGAATAAGTCAAACTGTTTAAACTTGGCTTACTAATATTTCAATTTCATGTTATAGATTAGAGAATAAATATCTAGCCAAACAGTTTAATCTTGGCAGATAAGTAGCTAGGTAGAGTGAATTAGGGTGCTCAACAGTTTAATCTGAGCCCTTGGATGTAATAAGGGTAGAAATAGATAGATTCATCATGTAAAAAGAAAAGATTGATCAGGGTTTGCAAGTCTAAATGCACCCTAATAAAGAAGAGAAAATGGTAGTGTTAAGTAGATAGGGTAGGTAGATGGTGCTGCAAAGTGTTATCTGATGAATGTTGCTGCTACATGTTGGTTAATCATTTACTTTCATCACAAGTACTAAAGCAGAAAATACACTGAAAAATCACAGCAAGCAAAGTCAAATTCATTAACCTCCCCCATTATTTTTCCCCCTCAAGAGTTTTACTAATTTCCCCAAAAGTACTAAGGTAATTGGAGATCAAAGGGGCTCAAGGCATTTCCTTGACTTCTGGAGGGACCGGACCCTCGGCCTAATGATCAAAAAGACCTAAGCACTTGGAATAATCCATCATTGATTATCTTCCATCTTTAACTTTTTCCTAAGTAAAATCCTATTTTACTTAGGAAACTGATGCAATATTCCATAAAATTCCTCAAAACAACTTGTTATTCTAAGTTTAAGTATTGAAGATAAAATGTTGCAATTTACTTCATAAGTTATCACTTTCTTAGATGTACAAAGATGTTTTGATTTTCCTTGTCCTTTTTCATATTAACATTTAACTCTATTATATTAAATCCCTAGTGAAACCCCTTTTCCTAAGTATATAACTCCCTTTTCTAATAAATATCCCCAAAACCCTCTTATTATAATGTTTTACCAAAGTATATATTCCCGCATATTTAAAATAAATACCCCGCTTTATAAAGCCCTTTGGTTAAAACTATAGCCTTATACATTAATCCCCGCCCTATGGTGAATTAGTTGTGTATTAATTAATTCATCGTATAATAAAATATATCTAAAAAGCGTTAGACATGTAATATATGTGTTTAACACCAAAAACAAGAATAAAATGCGACGGAGTCTTGCGCCATTGTATTCCGTCCACGTAGCATTCCACTTGGCCAAACTCCGCCTCGACCCTTTACCTTTGCATATGGGATTAATTAGTTAGTTGAACTAATTAATAACCTTTCACTTACCAATCGAAATCCTCCCGGGGCGATTAAATAACAGTTAAACGAATGTAAATCCCGCCGGGCCCACTTTTCAATCCCCGCATGTTTTCCTTTCCTTCAGCCGTCGGATCATCCCTCCATTGATCGACGGTCATGATCAATCCCGCTGCCCATCCCGTGTGAGTTATTTAGCCAGCGGGGAATGGGTGGTTTTGACTAGTCAGACCATCCACGTGGCGTTAGAGCTATGGAATCGCTCCCCTCGCGTCTTTTACCGCCTTCGTCCATAAGCGGTGCGGGCTTACCGCTTACCGCCTACCGCATACCGCCGGCCCCACTTTCCTACGTCACCCCGTACGTCAATGACGTCATCACCTCGAAAAATACAAAAACCCTTTTTGACTTGTAAATAAGCCATTTTCGTGTTTTTTCAGTTATTTTTAGTTTCCGAAAGAGACAGAGCTCCCGCTGCAATTTCAAATTCCACTGCAAATACACCAATTTACTCCGAAATTCAGTTGCGCCCGTGTTGAAGAACGTCCCCGCCATTGTTCATTACCTGTTAAAGAACCAGTTTCCGTCCAAAAACAGGTATTTATCATTCCGCGCCCCGACTGCAAGTCAAGCTTAGTTTCCTTTGTTTTTTCTCTGAAAAAATGGTTAAAAGTACTCTCTGAGTCCTCATTTGAAGATTTAAAACTTGTGAATTCACTTCCCGAACCTGCAAATTGTTCCAACTTCGTCTTTTATCAGACATCCCGCCCGGTCTGCAAGAAAAACTAAAACCTCCATTTTGAATCCACAAGAACCAAAATGGAGGCCCCAACTGCTCTAAATATCACTCCTTTGAATGCTCCTCACCGAGATTTGGACTATTTACCTCTGATAGATGAAGATTTCCAAATAAAAGACCTACACTTTGATGAAAGTCCCCGTTTGAGTTTTTGTCGCTGCAGAGACGAACACTTAAAGGGGCAAGATCTTATAGGGTTGTGGGAATCCAATCTCCCGAGGTATTTTATTCCTACAGTCCACGTTTTCCCTAAAATCATTCATTATTGTCATGCAAATTACGATCCTGCACAAAGAGCTGTATTAGCTCCTGATCAAAGTGTTCTGTTCCCTATCACACCTCAAGCTATCAATGCTATGTTACAATTTGAGCCAGAACAAGAATTAGCACCTCTATCCATGGAAGGGCTAATTGAGAAAACCAGACTGTTAACTCCAGAGAAATTGAAAGCAATGTGTCAGTACGTCATGTTACCTGAGCATCAGCCAAAAGGGACTCCCCCCTATGGTTTTTACTTTTTCAATCAATTGGGAAGGCTTATTGTGAATGTAATATCCTTTGTCTTAGGATTCAATACCGGTGAGTATGTAGATGAGATAACTCTGGCTTTGCTATCTATCTTTACCCCTGGGAAGCCTCCTGAGATTAAGTATGATTATGCTTCCTTCATTGCCAACAAAATCCATGATCAATTTTTAAGGCTAGATGATGAAAAGGTTTTCAAGTACTCCTCAGTTATCTATCATCTCATAATTTTCTATCACTCAGACAAATTCCTTTTCCCTGTTCAGAAACTTGATGCTAAAGGTAATCCCAGGTCTGTTATTTTTTGGTCCCCCATCATTCATTTGTCCTCTGATTCTCCCTACTCTTATTCAGAATTCATTGATCAGTTTATACATCCTGCTACAACCTTGTTAACAGGAGTTTATCCCCCCAGGCTTAGTACTGAAATAAGAAAGACCCTGCAATTGTCAAAGAGTTACAAAGTTGGGGATTGGTACTTGTACCAAAACCATACAGTCATCAGGATTTATGGATGTGAATTACATCCATTGAAGTTACCCAGATATGTACCAATGAGAATTTTTGCTTTGGAATACTTTAGACAGATGAATAACTCAGATGTAATCCATTTCTGCAATGTAAAGAAAAAAGCACAGTTAAGGATCAAAATCCAGTTAGGTCCTTTCATTTGCAATTCTAGAGAAGCTGAGAGAGATGCAGAACTTATATTAGAGAAAAAATTCCAGACATCTTTCCGTTGGGTCCCTTATGACCCCTTTGGTTTCATTTGTGAAAGAAGGTTAAAAAATAAGTCATCTCCTTATGTACATCACAAAATTCCTGACATAGAACAGTATGCAAATCAAGATGAATGGGTTAAAGGAACACTTGTTGAAGAGGGAAGTGGAGCTGCCAAATTGAATAAACTTATGAAAGATGTTGAGAAGAAATTTGACCTAGAAACATATGATCAAATGTAGGTACCCTACATTGGCACATCATCAGCAGCCACTCTACAACAAGCTCTACAGGAAGATAGTCCATCAGTAGCAGCAGAGCCCAAGGGTAAAGGAAAAGAACCTATAGTTCAGGTCATTGAAACCCTGGTAATGGCAGAAAAATCACAAAGTTCCAAAGCACTAGAACAATCTCAGGCTTCTCAAACACCAGCAAAACAAATCCAAGTTCCAGAGATGCAAACTCCACTGAATGTGGAAATAGGGAAAAAGAGGCCAGCTCCAGATACCACACCTTCAAAAGGAGCCCCACAAGTTTATCAAGCTAAAAAACACAAATCTGATCCACCTCCAGATGTAGAGATTATAGATGAGGTATTTGATGATGGTAGGGAGGATAGTCAGCAAACAGGTACAGCAAGTGAAACAAACATAAGCCAGAAAGGGATACAAAAGCAATTAAGCACTGAAGTATCTTCTTTCAGACCGCCAAAGACAGATACTGGAGACATTAAGAAAACCTTCATTAATATCAAAACAAAGAATGAACCATTGAAAATGAAGGTCTACGATCAGTATATGAAGATGACTCCTCACAATCAGCAAAGGTTGATGTCAGCATTTGATCTTTCACAAGGTAAAATGCAAATGAGCCACTTCAAAGCAAAGGTGCCAAAGCCAACTTCAGCAACAGATTACATCAGAACAAATTTTGAAGTTTTAGCAAAGGATATCCATCCCTTGGATCAGATAGAGCTTCATAGACAAACAGGGGAAATGGTTTATTCTACTCTCACCAACAAAGCCATGGCAGCTTTAACGCTGCAAGATTCCTTGAATAATACTACTGCAACATTGAAGATTGAAAGGGCCTCCTCACAGGCCAAGGACAATAGAATAAAGTTTCTAGAAGAGATCATCATTGGTTTGGGTCACAATCCCAAAGACACTAAAGGTATTGAGGCACTGATAAAAAAGAAAGAGGATGATATAGCTGCACTCAGAAATCAGCTGAAAATACCAGCCTCAAGGCACCCCCAGACACAGGAAGTTATAAAAGGAAATTCACAAGAAGAAATGATGGAGTTGCTCTTGAGTTTGACAGAGCGACTAAATGAAACAGAAAAGGAGTTGGAAAAAGCATTGCAGGAACAGGAAATCATCAAGCAAACTTCAACAACAGGTACTACAACTACAGGACAGCAGGAACAACCATCTCAGGTAAACATTTCTAATTTGAATTCTGAGGATTTAATTAAACAGATGGAGAGTTTGCAGCTAAAGGTCACAGAACTCCTAGAAACAAAATTACAATTAACAAAATTGGAGGGAAAATATGACACATCCAAAAAGACAGCTGCTGACAACCTCAGGGAAATAAAAAGATTGGAGAAATTGGTTGAGGCTTTGCAAAAAGATCTTTCACTGGAAAAGCCTCTAAACGAAATAAATGATATTCTTTGGGACAACATCATTAACTTAATAAGAGATATTTGGCCTTCCATCCAAGCTATTTTTTTGCAGAATGAGTTAGTCAAGATAGCACAAGAGGAAATAAATAAAACTAGACATGAATTAAGGGGCAAGCCGGAGCATGCCCAGCAGATCATTCAATTTTTGAATTCCAGAACAAAACAACAGCTTGCATTGTTAGGAATTGATGACAGAACAGGTGTAGTGTTGGAAGCAAAGAGAGTTTTCACCAAAAGGACTTTCATGCAAAATCTAGAAAGAAAGTGTACTGACATTTTGGTCGATATCAACGTTTTCAGAGAGAAGTTTCAAGCTTTGCTGGACAGTGAATTGCCAAGTCCCATGCTCACGGAGGATCAAATAGTAGACTTGGAAACATATGAGAAAAGAATAAAAGCTCATGCTAAAAATACAGCTATAGGTTCTACTAGCTCATCAGAACCTGCATTACCAACCGGGAAAAGTATTTATGAAAAAGTGAGGAATCTATTTCATCTGGAGCATGAACTAAAGTATCTATTTCCGAACGAGCCCACGTTTTATAAACTTACTGAAGCGGATGAAACTTTAAGGAAACTCAGAAGAACAATGATACCAGATGATTAGTGGTGGAAGGAAATGCTGGAAATTTTGTAAAAAATGTTTTCAGGATGAAAGTTTATCTTTACTATTGAGTAAATGGTAAAAAACAGAAAAGCAGATGAAAGAGTATCAGATGAAAGGTTAAAGAGTATCCGTAAGAAGAAAGATTATTCAACAAGTCAAAGGAATACGCAAAGGACAGCACAGAGCCCTATTTTAAGCACTTATCCTTAGCACGTCCATGAAGAAAGGAACAGCACATCAGCCGTTACTTATTATTCTATTTACGAGACCATGTGTCTCTTGTTTGTTTGTAAATATGCTTTAAGTCAGCCTGGATTATTGGCTAGGATAGAGTAAGATTGTTAGGATTATTTTTTGTATAAATAAACCCTCAAAGAGAGAGTTGAGGGGTGGATTCTATTACTCTGCTGTAACACTGAGATTTTCGGAATAAAAGCTTTTGGAGAAATTTAATTGTGGCTTACTGGATGACGATTTGAAGCACTGGACTTGTTGCAGGATTCATGTGTTGGACTACAGTTCAATAAGTGTTTCTACCCTTTGTCTGAAATTTTATATTAGTTTATAATACCATCATATCAATTTCTGAATAATTTACATAAAGGATTGAAACAGAATTTGCTTAATTGTACTCTGTTTTCAAATGTGATTGTTCCTAAATGTTTTCTTCTAAATTAGCTATAAGCATGAATTCTTAAATGCTCCTGCTTCGCTAATTTAAGCATTGTTGATTGCTATAATAAAGAATCCTTTATTGCTCTTTGTTTGTAGTCAATTCACTTCTTTCCTTTGAACATGGTGAAAGATTCTTAGTTGCCTTTCATCCCTTCAAGATCATCCCACCCACTTTAAATTTAAGGATTGTTCTCTGTCTCACTATCTTGCCCTGTAATACCATCTTGTGCGTAGAATAGAAATCCAGTAAAGCCATCCTTTGACTCCATAGCCCAATGGACTGAAAGCTCTCAGCCTTGCCCTTAGTTTGTGGATTCCACCATTTTCCCAAAACAAACTTTGAATCTATAACTAGCCTAAAATCATTCAAAAACAAAGATAAATCATAAAGAGAGAGCCCTCTCTGGATGCAGATTGGCTAGATTCTGCATCTAAAAGGTTGGTTTGTGGTTACCTCGGGTATAATTTCCTCTTACACAACTTCTAGGAAAACCTGAGTGATAACATGAAGGACTTACCATTCAATATGTAGGTGGTTTTGTGTTGTAGATGCACAACATGTATGTCCTTTTCTCCTCCAAAAAATTTAAGCTCAAACGTCATATTTTCAATGTTCATTACAAACCTCTAATTTATTACAAAGCACATTTAAATTGTCTATATATCATTGAGCTTCTCGTCTATTAAAATTTCAAATATGGAATAAATGCTTCAACATTTTTTTTTATACCCCATGGGAGAAAATATTGTTATATTGTTGTTTTGAATGGCACAGTTTGATCCGTCCATTTCTTCCTATTGTAGTTTGCAGGAGGTTCTTGATCCCACCATTTATTCCTATTTAAGTCTTTTAATCCAAGTTGAAGGAGCTAAAGGGGTTGAGTTGCAGACGAAGCCAAGGAGGATGCATGGACTACAACTTGCTCGAGGTTCCCGATCCTGCCTGTTCTTCCTATTGAAATTGAAGCCTTTTTATACCAGTTGAAGGAGATGAGGAGGAGCTGAGCGAGTTGAGTCACAGGAATAGTCAAGGAGGATGCAGGGATTGCGACTTACTCGAGTTTCTTCATCCTGTCAATTCTTCCTATTGAAATTGAATCCTTTTCATCCCGATTGAAGGAGTGGAGAGGGGTTGATTTGTATGTGCAATCAAGGAGGATGCAAGGACTGAGGTTAAGGAGGATGATAATGACTAGGTTAACTGGGTAATGATGCAATTCAACCTAGCCATATATGCAAGGTTGTTTTTCTTCATGAAGTCGAATTATATCTACTTTCATCCACACATGTTAATTATTACAAAGAGAAAGGCAAATATTGAGAGGTGATGTAGTCAAAAGGGATTATTATTGGCAGATTTCGTGTTTCAACCATTCAAGTCTTGGATAGGGTGTGCTCAAGGAGGATAATTCTAGGAAATGTTTGTATTTCATCCATACAAAGGACAATCAATAGATATATATGGTTACTAAATGAAAACAACAAGTTATTACAAAGGGGGCATCATATTGAACTATTTCTAGTAGGTTGGAACTTCATAAAAAGAAAAAAATAAATATCGTGGAGAAGCAGTGCCACGATGTTGTGTTGACTTGTTGCTCATACATTTAATGCATTATCATGAGTATTATGTGCTAAAACAACACATATTTTAGAAGACATGCACCTCACTAGAGATAATTTCCACATATTTGTCAATTAAAGGAAAAACATTAGCTACGAAGTGTTTTGAGAAGGTGTGTACTTTCAACAAATCTAGTTTTGAAAGAGAGAAAATTCACTAGAGAGGAATTTTGACATCCAAAATGATCTAGCACACAAGCCTTTAACCCACAATTTGATCCTCTTCTCTTTCCTCGACTACACTATCTCTCCTCTCATCCTGTTCTATAAAGGAGAGGTGCAAGTCCTCATTCTAGAGGGTGGATTTACTTACAAAGGTGTCAAGAGCTTCTCATCACCTACCCTCATCCAGTTTAGACTTGAGAGCACTTCCACTACTGCATGTAAGAGCTTGATAGGGTAGCGCATGGTACAATGTCTTTATGATTTACTTTCTAACACTTTATTCACATATCAAATGGATTCTAAGGATTGTCTTTCGTATATGTTATCATGCTACAAGGATTGTGTTGTCATTAAAGTGCACTTATTTAAATTTTACTTTCATATAAGGTGCATATTCTTTTCTTCTTTTCCATCTAATCCCTACAAGTATTTTAATTAAGACACTCATCACCTCCCTCTATAATCGAATTTGTACTTCAATCTCTATCCTCTTTAAAGCACTCAAAAACAACATTTTATGTTGGATTAATCTAAACTTACACCTAAATTATGCACAAACATCTTAAAATAATCCTCATGAATAAAAAAATAGTAATCCTCTATTTATAAAAACAATAAATGATTAAACAACCATAACGATTATATCACTACTCTACATAACAATTATATCACTCTAAAACAACTTTTTTAAAGGCCGACTAATATTTTGTTTTAAAATCCTAAATTATTATTTTAACTAAAAAATTAAACTAAAAATTATCACAATTCAATTTATTTTATTTAATATACAAGATAAAATATTCATTTTAATTTTATAATAATCAAAATAAATAAATTAACAATTGCATCCAAAACATGAATAAATTACCAATTACATCAAAATTATAATAAGGAAATATATTGAAAACTAGAAAATATGATTTTGATGTTTAATTCAGAATGCAGAAAAGCAACCTATAGAAATTAAAAATTTACAATAAAACGCCTCTTCACAGGCATATAGAGTTATAATTATTTTAATTTAAAAACATGCGTATATATAGAGTTATAATTATTTTAGTTTAAAAATTTACAATAAAACTCCTCTTCACACGCATATAGAGTTATAATTATTTTAGTTTAAAAACATGCGCATATATAGAGTTATAATTATTTTAGTTTAATTAATTCAGAATGTAAAAAAGCAACCTATAGAAATTAGAAATTTACAATAAAACTTCTCCACATTCGAAGAACCTGCGCATATAGAGTTATAATTATTTTAGTTTAAAAAATAAAACTATTTTAATTGTGGTAATTTAGAAATTAAAACAATCTATTGAAAGAGCGGCAAAATGATGAAAAAGAAGAGGGAAAATATACACGATGAAAGTTGGAGACAGGGAATTGTTCCTAGCAAGTCGAGAGAGGAGCGTGAGAGAGACTGGTCGACTCTTCCGACGAAGCATTGTTACATTGTTTTCTCTCTCGGAACAAGGCCAACCTCGCCTCCAGTGACAGGGTCAACCTCGCCTCCATTTGATAGGGCTAGCCTTCCTCCATTTGCCGAGGTTTTTAGGGTCTTAGTCATGCTTCTGGACTTTACCAATGTGTCTAACAAATTGTGGAGTGGAAGCTTCTAAGGGGGCAGTGCCAAGAACATTTCAGAGTTTAGCCCCTTTGATTGGATAATAGCCCCTTTGATTGGATAGGAAATGCATCGACTCTTAGGTTTTTGTCTGTGGTAGGTTATAGAACCAAAAGGGGACAATGGATTCGCAACTCTGGTTCAGTTTTCCGATATTGGTTGTGGTGGATATAGCCCTAGATGCGGCTTTCAAGTCGTTGATTTTGGAGATCTTAAAGGTTCTGTGTGCATTGAGTTATGGAGAGCAGTCATTGCACTTGCAAAGTTTGTGGTGATTAATGCTGAGATTTTAATTGTTGATCCTGTTAGGGCAGAAGTTGCAATGCATGAAGGCACTATTGGTTTCTGTTGGATCTTGCAAAGTGGTGCTGAGAGGGGTACAGCCAGAAGCAGCAAAGGTACACTGCACTTTGCATCACTTTCTCAATCTTATTTGTTCATAAGTGATCCTGTGAAACCAACATTCCCAATTTATATGCCATTCAGTCTCTTTTGCCTTTCATTTTGCACAACTTTCTTAATTTACTTTTCCATGGACGATTCTGTGAAATTAATCATTGCTATTAGCTACACTTGTTAGTTGTGTGATGGTGGAGAGTCGGTTTGCTTGAGCACTTCTCCAATTACATATTGAAAGGCTCAATTTGAGTACACTCAAAATCTGAGAGGAAAAAAATTGAGCCACAATATCACTTGCAGATACAAGTTCTGAAAGAATGTACACAGTTGCTTTTAGTATCTGTACATCAGCAGAATTAGAGAGTATTATTGCTGGTCTAGCTAGGAGTGATTAAGTGGTTGGCTCTCCCTGCTTTACAGGGTTTCCATACTCTTCCAATGGTCAAAACAGTTGATTCACAATCTTGCAAATCCTTGGAAGTAGAAACCATTGAAACAGATGGTACTAGTTCGCAAGGAGAGTTTGACTGATTACACTGGTTGGGGAAGAAACTGGGGTCACTCTGCTTATAAATCCCCCATGACATTTTACTCTAGTACATTTACTAATTATGTTTAGCTATTTCATATGTATCACTTAATAAGATTGTATCGATCCATCCAAGCGGAGGGCTTTCGATCTTCTGATTTTGTTTTCCATGTGGAAGGCATTCGATCTTGTGATTTTGTTGCAGAGTCCATCCTTTGAGATTCTCAAACGCAGAATGAGGTGGCCTGGGTGCTCGCATCCATGAAACCATTGAGGGAGCTATGACATCAATGTATATAGCTCCCATACGGAAATATGGCTACTCTCCGAGTTGCAATATTTTCAAAACTGTGATTAATGTTCTTTGTGAAACAGGTCATGCAGATCAGGTTCTTCCACTGCTGGATATGCATGTAATGAGTTAATCCCCCGATACCAAATTATATAATGCTTTTATCCAAGGACTTTGCTATGCAGGTCGACCAGAAATAGCTACAAAAGTATATGAAAAGATGATTAGAAATAAGCGGGCACCAAATTCAATTTCCCACTGACATTCACACATTCTTACCGTCGGATCGGGGAACAGGAAGATGCATCCAACGGCTCTGACATTCAACCATTATCATTAGTCAGGGATGACTATAATTTATTTCTATTTGTCTCGGGACAATTTTCCACAATGTGTAAACCGGATGACCGGATGACGTGTTCTTGTTCGAGAGCAGGGAATTGATCAGCGAAACGCTGGTAGGTGGTTCTGGACAGGGAGGAGAGGAGAAGAGGAGATCGCAGGTTCTAGGCCGGTGAAATCCTAAAGAATAGGAGAAGAGGAGGTCGCAGGTTCAAAGCCTCAGATATCCCAAAGGAAGTAATCGAAGTCGCTAGATTGCAGTAACCAGGTAAATTTTCCATTTTCTTTATCCTTTTCCACTTAACATTGCTGCATTGGTATCCAAAACGCCACAGATTTAGTCATTTTTCGAACAATTTTTGTCTTTTGGTGGCAAAGCCCTCTTTGGAAGTGTTTTCCTGCCTCTTGCTTTGCATTCACCTGGCTTTTCCAGAGCTAACATGCCCAGATTTGCTTCAGTAAGTCTTTTGAGGCCCTTGTTATTTGTCAGCAGAAAAAAAGGACTTCTACGGTTTTTGGCTATCTTTTTACACTAACTTCGTCATCATCTGTTCGGGTTTTCCGTATCTTTTCTGGACAGTGTGTTTTTCATGTCTTTCTTTTTACCCAAATTTCGATGTTTGCGGGCACTTGTATTTTCTAGTTAGGCTGAATTTGAATACTTTTGAGAGATTTGGGAATTTAAAGTTTATCATTTTCTGATTTCTACTTTTAGCTTGGTGAGGAGTATACTCCAGGTCACGTATGCTTTGAATTGTGTTGCATATGCAATCAGCTTGTGTTTTCTATGAATATTAAGAAATTGTTTGTTTGATTATGTCCAGGTCGAAAACTTTTACCCTGGGTGGGATATGATTTTATGATGTATATAGCTGAATATTTGTCCCCTCAAAATATAACACAAAATACCTATTCTGGGTAATTGATTTTATTACGACTGGATGAAAATATGGATTTTAGAAGTAACAGATATTACAGAACTCAGGAGATACTGCATAATATTATGGGATCCTTTTAAGAACAGTTTTGATACTTTCGTATGGGCTTGTAATTGTGCATATATGTTTTTGCAGTGTTATTGAACAACCTTCAGGTAGAACCGATCATTATACCTTTCAAACGATGGTAGGATCCAACGTTACTAGCTTATCTGAGCCATTTTGTTATGTTGTATTATGTATGGTCTCGGTCATCTTATTTTCACATCTCTTTGTTTAAATACTTCGATTTCAAAAGGAATCTCCTTCCTGTATCTGTATGTCTTTTATGTTTTGATCATGTTGTCTTTAATCATTTCCCTGGTAATTTGAATTACCTGCTGCCGTGTTATAATTTGTTGCATCTCTATTTTCGATAGTTGCTCATTAATTCGTGTTTTCTTACCTTTGTTGAGTATCTCCCTTTTAAAAAGTGTCATGAATTAAATTGGCATAAATTATTATACCTGTCCCATATTTCCTTTGCTCGATCTGTGAAATGCCCAAAATACTGCACGATGTTATTGATGTTTAGAATTTCCATATTTTTCAAGAAATTGCTTGTTTTTAGTGAGGGTACTGTTGGACCATGTGCTCAAGGATAGTTTGTTCCCTTTTTGTGGCATTGAACCAGAAATCATAGATCATTGTTGTTGATGTTTAGAAATTCCACATTTTTCAAGAAATTGCTTGTTCTTAGTGAGGGTATTGCTGGACCATGTGCTCAAGGTTAGTTTGTTCCCTTTTTGTGGCATTGAACCATAAATCGTAGATCTTTTTTTAACTGATTTTATTTACAGGATTTGCTTCCATGTCAATAAAACCTTACTTCTGCTGACAAATCATAATACGTGTCAAGAGGTACTTAGTTACTTGAGAAAAATTGTTTTTGTTGCTCTAACTGACCCTTTTCATAAGATTCAGTGAGCATATTTAGAAATATATATGAACACATTTTTGGCCCTTTTCTAACGCAATCTTTTCAGATTCTGTTCTGTAAAATCAGTTTATTCACAAAATTATTGTTGTGATGATCATCTTAAAACCGTAAGGCATCAGCAATAACTGTTTTGTAAAATCATTTGAGTCACAGATTTATCTTTGTGATGATCATCTCAAAACCATAAGTCATCATCATCAAGAATGCCATATCATTTTTGCATTTGATGTTATTCATGTTGATTTATTTAATATTTTGTTAGGTTCATTATTATGGCTGAAATGGATTTCAATTACCTAGGAAACGGGTTTCATAAAAGGGCTTGAGTTTTGCAGGTTTAGTGGATCCCTCAAATTTTGTGCTTTTCCATAATTCTCATCTCATCCGTTGAATTGTTGAGATTATTAGTGTAAATGTACATGTGTCCACAACTCACTATTGTCATAACTTGTAATAATGACTAAGGTCATATTCTTATTGTTTTATTGTATTACTAGGTATGGTTAAGGTCAACATAGTCAAACTTGATATGTAAACTGAATAAACCTCTGGTGTGTGTGCCCTTGTTTTGTGGGCCCATAAACCCCTCTTGGAGGGATACCTCACTTGAGTTGTGTATAAATACACAATTGAAGCCTTTATCTGTGTCATCTCATCTTGTGATCTTAATTTCTATGGCAGGAGACAAAAAGGTGCATTTCTATGGCAGGAGACAAAAAGGTGCTTATGAATTTTGACTCTCAGGAAGAGGTAAGTGATGCACCAATAGTACATGGGGACCTCTTCATTGATTTGCACGATACTGGCCTGGAGCTTGCGCCTCTAGACGAATCTAGATCAAATTATCAGATTTTAAGTCATCTCAGATCAGTACTAGAAAACGTCTTGGATAGAAGAGGCAAAAGTGGTGATTTATAGCACTCTAAATTTCAGGACTTCATAGAGGCATTGGATGATAGACGGTGTGATCGAGTTCAAAGGTGGCTTTGCTGCAACACGGCAGAATTTTCTGAAAATGATGATGTGCAAACGTTACAACTGGAGGCAGTTTTGGCTCTTGCAGAATTGAAACAGGGACTCTGTATGTGGTTGCAAATGTTCCGATTGCTTTTGGCGATGTGTTTTAGAGAAAGGCCATTCCTTTGATCACTATGGTATGGGTAACCATGTTTGCGCTGAGAAGTGAACATATTTTTCTCTCGAATTACGCCAAGACCAGGGAAATGAAGGGGAGGAATGTAAGAATTTGGCAGGCCATGAAGGGAATCATGATGTAAGATATATGGTTCTTTTTATAATTCATTCTATTTTCTTTCTTAATTTTTTCTCTTTTCTTTCTTAATTTTTTTAAAGAGATCCTTGAATAACCATTCCATTATTCCTGTTCATATGGACTTCCTAAAGCTTTTAGAGTTCTTGGTTTCAAAGAGACAAATGGACTGCCATAACTCTTCACATAATTCTTTAAAGGGTGCTAGCTCAATGGAAGAGCACCTGCTATGCAGGAGGTTGGTGGTTCGATTCCACTGTACCCTAACATGAACTATCCAATGATATTGTAGATTTTTTTTAATTAAATATTTTTATATTGATTTATTTTAATTCCAACTATTGTCTTTGGAGAGACAAATGAAATTGTCTCATAAGAGACAAAAACGAAATTGTCTCTGGAGAGACAAAAATGAAATTGTCTCTGGAGAGACAAAAATGCTTGTGTTATATATTGTCTTTATAGAGACAATATTTTAAGACAATTTAATTTTAAGACAATTTAATTTGAGACACCTTAAAGACAATATTTAAGACAATACACAAGTTTTCTTTTGTCTCAAATTAAGACAATTTACCTAAAAATTGTCTTAAATATTATCTTAAAACCTTCATATATATTATAGTGCTGTTGTGTCTTGGCTAGAAGAGTGGCGATCCCATAGTGACACCTTTGCAGAAGCTCTTGTTGAGGCATAAGTTAATTGCTATTGTGTGCGGCTTGCACGTTGTTGCACCTAGCCTAGGTTTATAGTGGCAGCCAGTTGGATTTGAACCCGGGCCTTGCTCAGGCAACTCTCACCAGTTACCGATTGTCCTAGATCTAAAAAATAAAAAAATAAAAAAAAAATGAGGGGTTAGAACTTTTGGAGCTGAGCTTGAAGAGTATACCAATGTGAACTTTTTTGACAACTAATAGAAATCAGCGGTTATAATTTAAAGGAAGAAAATTGTTTATTATGGGTGGGTTTGAAAAGTGAGTTGGGATTTTATCTCTAGAGTGGTTAATGTAGTTTTAATTTAGTTGTGTCTCGTAATGTGTTTTTTTTTTTTAAGGACTAATAGAAATCTTTGGTTAGAATTTAAAGAGAAAAAATGTTTATTATCGGTAGGTTGGTAATTTGTTTATTTTTACCACTAATAGAAATAAGTGGTTAGAATTTAAAGAGAAAACAATCAGTGGTTAGAATTTAAAGAGAAAAAAAGTTTATTATGGGCTGGTTGGTAATTTGTTTTTTTTTTTTTACCACTAATAGAAATAAGTGGTTAGAATTTAAAGGGAAAAAAATGTTTACTATGGGTGGATTTGAAAAGTGACTTGGGATTTTATCTCTAGAGTTGGTTAATGTAGTTTTGTTTGGTAATTTGTTTTTGTTTTTTTTTTTTGACAACTAATAGAAATCAGTGGTTAGAATTTAAAGGAAAAAAAAAAAAGTTCATTATGGGTGGGTTTGAAAAGTGGGTTGGGATTTTATCCCATACTAATTAATGTAGTTTTGTCTTGTAATTTGTTATGATATTGTTGTAATTTTTTATGGTATTGTTGTGATAAAATGATTATAATAACATGTGTGTATTATATCTTAATATAACCTTTTGATAAATGATTATAATAATAAGTTTTTATTATGTTTTACTATAAACAAAATGATTATAATAACATGTGTGTATTATATCTTAATATAACTTTTTGATAAAATGATTATAATAGTAGGTGTTTATTATGTTTTAATATAACCTAATGTACAACGTATGTGTGTCTGAAAATAGATTAAATTTAAATTCTAAAGGTGAAGCAAGGAGAAGAAATAAGATAAAGGATTAGATTCTAAAGGAGAAGCTAGGGTTAGAATTTGAAGGGAAAAAAAATGTTTATTATGGGTGGGTTTGAAAAGTGAGTTGGGATTTTATCCTTATAGTGGTTAATGTAGTTTTTTTTTGTAATTTGTTATGGTATTGTTGTGATGAAATGATTATAATAACATGTGTGTATTATATATTAATATAACCTTTTGATAAAATGATTAAATGATTATAATAATAGGTGTTTATTATGTTTTAATATAACCTAATGCATAATGTATGTGTGAATTATAAAAGAGATTAAATTTAAATTCTAAAAGTGAACTGAGTAGAAGAAATAAGATAAGGGATTAAATTCTAAATAAAATGTTAAGAGAAGAAATAAGAAAAAAATATCAAATGAAGGATTAAATTCTAAAAGAGAATCTAGTAGAAGAAATAAGAAAAAGGATTAAATTTGATAGAAATTTGGGAGAGAGGAGCTACGAGAAGAAGGAGGAAATCGACATTATTGTCATGTCATGTTTTTGTTGGTATGTTCTTTTTCTTTGTTTTTCCATTTATATGTGTTTTTTCTTTTCTTTTTTTCATTTACATTTCTTTGTCTTTATTATGCTGGGTTTGAAATTTGAATTGGGTTCTATAATGGGTGAGTTTGGAATGTGAATTGGAGATTTTTTTTTTTTTTCATTTATATTTATATTTACTGTTTTTTTCCATTTTATTGGTGGGTTCGAAATTAGAATGTGAGAATGTGAATTGGAGATTTTTTTTCCTATAGTCATTTATGGTAGTATAGTCATTTTATGGTCATTTATTGTATTATTAAGATAAAATGATTTTAAATGTTTTTATTATACAATATCTTTGTGATACTTATTTATTGTATTTATTAAGGGTAATTTATATTTACTCGTTTTTATGTTTGTTATGGGTTTGAAATATGAGTTGGATATTTTATCCTAGGATGTCCAATGATTTGTTATTGTCTAGTGATTTGTTATGGTATTGTTGTGATAAAATGATTTAAAAATTTTATTTTTTATAATTGTAGGACTAGTAAGTAATTTATTATAATATTGTGTAATAAAATAATTAAAAAATTATTTTATTATGTATTGTTTATTTTTTAAATAAAAAGAATTGAATTTTGAATATTTTATTAATCTATTTAATATATCAAATTATATTTATTTATATTTGTTAACAAATTTACACTTCAAATAATTTAGTATTATAAAAAATTAATATATATATATAGTCTAAAGTTTGTCATTTTATTATTGAAATATACATTTACATGTCATAGTTCTATGTGTTAAGCCAGACCAGTAATTGAGAATTTCCATATTACAAATATCTCACTTCAATAGTTTGACAAATCTAAAGAAAATGTTGTGAAAATGAATATTGAGTTTCAAGAGTGCAAATACATGAAGGATTTGTTCTTCATAGCTATGTAGGTTGAACCATAAGAAATTTATTTCACCCATTTACCATTAAAACTTGAAATAAGAGTTCCCTAGAACCTAGAAGTGCCACGATGGAAGCGACGGGTGTTGAGCCATGCCAAGGAGCCCCTCTAATGCACCATGGTCAGTAGTGGCCAACGAACCTTCAACAAAAACATTCCAAAAACCTGGGCACTTGGTGTCCAACATGATAGAGATTCCTCACGGAACCATCAGCATCAAGAACAATACGTCTCTAAACCATGAACCACAAACACCAGCCATAAGAATCCATGAACCACCAGTTGTTAAGAACCAAAACAGTAACCACGAGCTACTAAAATCCAACTGAGTGTCCATGAAGCACGAACTAATGAAACCCACAAACTGGAACCCCTAGCGACCGATTAGAAATAAAAGAATAAATATTTAGGAAACAATTCCTTGAAATGAAGATGTGATGAAAACCCCTTGAAGACATTAGAGTAAAAACATGTCGTGGATATGTGACAATATCCTCAGGCATGCCTTGATTTTAAAAAAATATAAAATACCCACCTAGAACTGCATAATCCTATATTATAATGCTCATCATAAAGCTAGTTCATGCCCTTCATGTACTACTACATGTGGCGAATATTTTCTTTAATTCACAATAAAACAAGAAAAGAAAAGGAATTAATTTTAGTAAAAGATTTGATATACAATGCAAGGTGAAACCTCAATGTTATAAACCCCTAATATCATAAATATTCATATGAAACAAATATAAATTGTAGAATTCAATCGAAGATATTTTTGCAAATAATCTCCTTAATCTGTACATATATTTGTGCATTTTTATTTCAGTAGAAGTATAGATACATGAAAATTAGATTGTTTCCATGTAGATGTAATGTCCAAAAAATAATATAGTTTATAATCCTTATGTAAAACGGTCAAAAATATAAGCATGATTATTTCTGTCATATGAATGAAATCCAAAATCCACACATAATTTTCAAGTGTAAAAAATATAGGCATGATTAGTTTTTTCATATGAATTAGATCCAAAATCAACACATAGTTTTCAAAAATAAGTATAAAAGATAGAATTAAGTTAATGGCTACATGTTAAGAGTGATTCGTACTTATGCATGAATGTAAAAAAATACAGATATAAACATAAATACAAAGATGTAGAAAAAATAAATATTCATTTCATTAATATCAAAGAAATGAAAAATTCCTACATATAGAATGGAAACAAACTAACTCAGGCAATGGTAGCTTATCTCTGAGAAACAACGCGGCAACTAAATTCCTTTGAACTATGTTACAATGAGGCTCAATGGAATTTTTATTACTGAACAAAAAAGGGAAACCCTAACCCTAGGAGGTGGAACGTCAAGTGTTTGTGTGTCGCATTGGGGTTTGTTGGGCAACAAACTACCTCGGGTCGTACCATGGTAATATGATATTCATTCAAGTATGTACGATACTTTTTTTAGAAAGTTCTCTCCTAGTATTACAATATTTTCAGTAGAAAACCCTATTGTGGAGCTGAAAAAAATGTCGTTTAGTGGTTCAAAACAACTTTGGAAGTTCAATACCTGTTGGGGCCCTTGTTTTGAAAACAAAGCGGTTTTGAGTCACAGATAACATGTGGTAGAGCGCAACCACGGTAGACAGAGAGATGTCATGGTTGCGAAGAGCTGAATATTAGGTGGCATGAATGTTACAAAATCAAGCATAGATGGTAGAAGGGAGCGATGAGAACAAATAGTGGAACTCCCAGTGATCAGGGAGATCAGCAAATAGCAGAGCGGAAAGGAAGGGGAAACTGATAGTCTCGTTGGCAAAGGAACAAATAGGCAGTTGGCCAACGAAGACGAGAGGTTGGTGCAGTGGAGAGCAGAGGAAGAGAGTTGTGGGAGAGCTCTGTTCGCTCTGGTCGTTCTATTCATTCTATTCACTCTGTCAAGTCTGTCTATTCTATGTGATGATATTGTAATCAATCCTGACAGGATTGCTCCGAAGAGAAATGTAACTGTCCATTAATGTTAATTTAATATACTCTCATCTGGTTTTGATTTTCTAAGTCCTATAATGTGTATCTGGTTAAGACGAATGTATTGGTCACTTTAAATTTTATTTTTCATCTTGAATATGTTCATGAGTAGCATCTCGTGCAACGTAGTTAAACACGTTCAGAGTACATCATTTTTCCTGTCTTATTCTATAGTTGTGATTGGGCAATATATCACCTATTCCTAACTTTATTAAGGTCACGACATGCCTCAGGTGAGACTCTATGCTCTTCGGAGTAGAGAGAAAATGCCAGCGTTGTGCTAGACTACTACGGAAACCTTGTTGGCCTCCATCCTAAACCTGGGTCTTGCTCGGAGACCTTCTTTCTCACCAACAAATGGTTCCGTTGCCAGGACCCACAATTTTCATTTAGGAGCTAGATCATGGTATCACGGATCTTCAAAAGGGAAATACGACACTAGTGGGATAACCACTTAGATCAGTTTATAGAGCAACAAGCTGAGTTGAGACAGCAGAGGGAGAAAATTTTCAAGAATAAGGTTCTATTATCTGAATCTGAAAGTGATATCTACGAAATTTTCTGGGGAAAATTTCCAGAGGAACTCTACAATTGGTTGCAGAGACTACAAGTCAAGACAGTCCAAGAAAGCTCATAGAAGAACTGTCGCATGTGGGTGCATGAGGATCTGATTGCCCTCCTTCGGTTAGATGTTGATTTGACCCAAGCTGTAGATTTCTAGGTGCAATCTACCTTGGAAGGATACATAGTGGAATTTGCAGCTGAGTGTTACTAGTCATTTTCAAAAGAAAAAGACGTGTTTAGATCTGGATTATGAGGAGAGCTGTTGAAGGAGATTCCCTTGTGGATAAAAGATTTAATGGTCGACGATGGATTGATGGAATTTCAAAAATCTGAGATGCAGACTTAAACCTCCAGTACTGGGGGAAGGAGATGAGGGAGAGATGCTACAAGTAAGCTGGAAAGGGGACTAGGGATATGGATTCTGAGACCTCTAGTAGGTTGAGAGAGTGACGAGCACATCGAAGGGTGCAGATAGCAGAGAAGTGGTGGGAGAGATTAATGAAGGAGTTGGGAAAACAGGAAAGCAGTCGAAAAAACCAGGAGAAGGCGTTACAGATGACAAAGGAGATGGCAGGTCATACGGAATCCCAAAGAATAGGAGGGACTGCGAAGGAAGTCAGGCAGGTGTATAAGAGCCTAGCCCAAACAAAAAAAGGAGGAAATTCCAACATGGAGGACATGCGCCCCGAGGAGATGTCTGATGTGGTGTTGCATGTTGCGATGGAGAAAATATTCCGAGAGGGGCCGACACCCATAACTCAAGGTAACTCTATTCCCCAAAGTTCAAGTAGCTTTAGTCCTGACCTTCCCCTGTTACTCTATCAGCCACTAGGTGAAATCTTTGTTAAGTTACGAGAATTGAGTAAGTTAAATATTGTTTAGTCCACAACAGTAATACACACTAGTAGTAGCGCTAGTAATAGCATTTCACAACCAGGAGATAGAAGTTTTATTCTAGCATCACCCACATAAAGAAGCATGGCGGGATTATTTACCCAATACCCAGAGTTTTCTAGGAGGGGTAATGACGATGTGGAGCAGCACTAGTATCTCTGTGAAGCCATATGGAGGGCTCGGCAGATGCCAGAGGAAGTTAATTTGACAGAGTTTCAAAATACTCTTAGAGAGAGAGCTCTACGCTGGTTTATAAAATGGTCTAAGGCTCATCTGACCCCAGACTTCTTTGCAGTCTTATTTTTCTATGCATCAAGTAATGCAACATCGCTAGATCCTGGCTTAGGAACATCGCTATCGATGAACTCATTCAGCCCATTATCCTCCAGCACCGCCTCCTTCCTGTCCTTCCAGGCTATGTAATTCGAGTTCCCATCAAGGGCATACTCCAATGTCAATCCGTTGAAAGACATTTCAATGTATACTCGATTTCTGCACCAAGAATCTTCTGTAGCAAATTCGAATGGTCCACCAGTGCAAAATCACTTCGCAATTGCAATCTTCAATCAACAATTCTCTGATACCATGTAGAAATTATTTGCACTAAGCATGCATATGTCCAAGATCCACCGAATCTCACACTATTTCACTTTATGCAAGATAATGTATCTATTCCACTTGTTAATCTTTTGCAAAAAATTTAATTGCACACACATGTGAAGCATAAATAAAAATAATCGCACATAACATAGTTTTTAACTGGGAAAGCCTAAGCATATAGGTTTTTAGACAGAAGCTGGTAGAGACGATGCAGAGCGTAGTGGACATGGAATCTCTTTGAAAATCTCATACAAACATGAATCTTATCCCAAGCTCTCGATCTGATGATAAACCATACATAATAGGTAATCTTTGCAAATCCTTTTTTCTCTCCTTTTCTATCCTGCCTCCCTTTCTTGAAATCACCTGCTTTGAAGAATAGCTCTTGAATGAATTCAATTACACCGCAGCACCTTGAAAAAGGTATCATTATCTCATGTGTGATACAATGTTATCACTAGTAGAGCTTGTCTGTCTTTTCCACTATCTCTCCACTGATCTATTGAGCTGTACTTACCATTTAGCAGTTAGCTTCTGTGTATTCTTCAGTTGATTAATGAGTTATTATTTAGTGTATTAATTAACTAATTAATTCACACCACTCTCACTAGTGTATCAATCAGTTAGACTAGATACAACTAGCTCAACTGAGTCTAACTGAGTTAAACTGAATACAACTCCATAACTACTTCTTCCAACTGTGTCATAACTCTGCCACTTGAGTTCTAAATGAGTCCTCCATGCATTAGCTCCAATAAACCTTAGGAGATAAATAATTCCTTAAATAATTTGATATTCCACATCTATGTAGCAAGTACTTGCGATATCAAAGGAAGAAAAATGAGTTGTTGTTTAAGAGTCGTTATTATTAAGAGCTAATAATAATCGACATCATCTATTTTTAGATTAATTTATTTATAAATAGACTTAGTGATATTCTAGAACTAGAATTTCATCTTATTTTTGACTTAAGTCAACCATCACAAATATCCTCCTGCAACTTCTGAAATGTGATCATCATGTCTAAAACTAGACAGTCTAAAAGTGGACTTGCACCATAAATAGCCTGCGGGCCCACTTAGTGAAGGCAACTCTTTTAACTAAGCTCATCATCTTGTTGAATCTCAACAAGGCTTACAACACAACTCCAAATCTTGGAGTTATCAAGTACATACTTTATAAGGGCCACTACAAAGATCATCCTAGACTTGCTTACAAATAAAATGTGTGACTCATAATACAACATTCTATTGAGTCTATTCCAAGAAACTCACACAAAACAAACTTTCACTTTTGTTTTCCATCATGCTTTAAATGTTTCCACTGCGCCTTTACATCATATTTTGAAATTGTCTTCCACTGCTTCAATCAATTTCTTCTAAAAACATATCCAAGCTTGGCATCTTCATCTTAAATCTTTCCATTTTCAATTCGTTGTTGTTAGAGTGATCAATTCTAACAAATAGCATTTACATGCTAAGTTGATCAGTCTCAACATGCTTAAAAAAACAAAAAAAAAATTCAAGAAAAAAATTCAATTCACCAAGCATTATGGAAGTAGAAGCAGTGAGGCAACCCTTTAATCACGATTTCGAAGAAGAATATGGAAAAACCTGTCACAACATATCTAGCTCCAAAGAATTCGATGCAACCAGAAAATGAGGTACATCCAAATCCATGTGGATTTTGGATCGAGGTTAAGTTTTGATGAAACAATAGTGTAAATCAATTTGCAAAGGATGAGCCCGTGCTTTGAAGATCCTTCCCTACCCATGCTCTGAAGATGAAGAGGGCCAATTTCATAAGTTGAAGACATGCTCCAATCTGTGAGCCAACACCCATATGCATTGGAGAATCCCAACACCACATGCAACCTCTTACACTACACACACCAGAGTTTCTATTTGTGTTTATGTCGAATGCGTCTTCGATCGGATCTGCTGCATCTGAAAGGGCAGAACTCGACTTCATCATGTAAATGGTCTATGGAATCAAACTTATTACCTTCTCCTAAGTCTCTCTCACCTGCTCAGAACTCAAAACTCCCAGCACGCGCTCCACCACAGACTCGTCAGCGACCACGTCCTTCTACGGAATGCATACAAAATACCCCCACTGTCATCCTCACCGCCGGAAAGCAAATTCCGGCGTATATGCTGCGTCTTTGAAGAACACCAGAATGCAACCGGCTACAATGGAATTTCGACCAGCACGTCGGTGTGTCACCCAGGGGTTTCAAGAAAAATACAATTCCATGAATGCCTGTGTCAGTGGCACCACACTGCGCAGTAGTCAAGCAACAACAAGTTCACAAAGCCTTTTGTTGTTCACCTTCTCGGCATAAAGCTCGATAGTGCCCTCGGGAAAATTGAATCTTTTCTGAACAACAGATTTCAACTCCCTGATTCTCCTCCCTTTCTCAGCAAGAACGCTTTGGGTGCGAGTCGCTCGAATGATGATCTTTGTTTGCATAGGAGTCATGTGGACCTGCACGCCAGAGTATCCATCCTCTGCAACCTCGCGAGTAAGGACTTCGTTCAACTCGGCCAAAAAACACACCATCTACTACAAACGTTCGCTTCTTGCTCATCTATTTTGCCATTGTTGTTGCTTGCAGTAGGTATAGACCAACTTGTCTTCAACTCCCTCCTACGAAGCTACAACTCCCTCAATGTTGATCTCATAAAAGACAAAGCGCACAACCTCCAAACCAAACGAGGCACGCAGCATCACCAAATCGCCATAGCCTCATAACCCAGCTCGATGGACAAATAAGAAACTAAAAAACACAATATCGATATACTCTTATTTCCCTCAGCCCAGGAGGGGCCGAGGTCCAGGCCCAAACGGGCTCTGTTACCAACTTAAAATCTGAACATGCACACACTATATTCTATTACTCAAATAGAGCTACATACATACATGACGTATTGTCTCAAGATAGAGAAGCTATCTTGGACGCACAATAAATTGGTTGAGAGAATATCTCAACCAACAAGGATCCTAGATTTAGCTAACTCCTATGGAATAGGAACATACTCTATACATAGAAAGTCACAACTGAAGACAAGTAGGAATTACATATTCCAACAATTGGTAGATAGCATTGAAACATTTTACTCTCATATTCAAGAACTTAAGCTCATCTAAAACATTCCTTTCATAAAATGAGTTTATTTAGTAGATCCTTTTTAATATGAATATAATTTAGTTCGCTCATGAAATTTAGTCTTCTAAAGCATTGTAAGTATCTTTAAAAATTAATATATTCCAAAAATATAGATGTAAATTCGGAAGTTGAACTCGAACCAACATCTTGATAACAAACATAATGTTAGGGTCAAAATGATCTAGATTGGATCATTATATTGTTTTCCATCCATATCAATGATTTTGGGGTTGAAAAATCATAGAAGGAATAGAGTAAAAAAAATGTATTTTCTTCTCCAAAACCAAAGACCACTCTTACTAAGTTTATGATAAACAATCATTTTAAAAATTGAAAAATAAAGAAACTTTTGGAACATATACATACAATTCAATCTGAAAAAATATCCATTGTCACAACTATGATATGGGAGACCAAAATCCATTAAACCTAGAAATGACTAATTAAAATTGATAAAAGGAGACGAGGTTCCTATTTTTTTGCTCAAAACCCTCAAAACCTAACATCTCTTCTAACTCCTCCACTATATATTCACTAAACATAGGAGAATTTGGAGCATTTAAGTAAAATTATTTACCTTTAGACACATCCTTGAAAGACCACTATATATGCACTAAACATAAGCGAATTTGGAGCATTTAAAGAAAATGATTTACCTTTAGCCACATCCTTGAAAGACACTAGCTATGAGGATGAAGTTACTCCATTTCCCACTAGTCCTCCATGCAAATGCAAAGCTCATGCTATAGATGAGTCTTTCTAAAATCTATAAATAAATAGTAAGAGTGTTGATCAAGGTGTTTATCTTAAAGAATAAATCATTATTAGTCCACTAGGTTTCACATTGAGTGTTGCAATTTGTATTTTAGAACTATCACATAATTGTTGGAGTTCACCTAAAAGAGTAACAGTTTTCCTATTATAATTTTAACCATGCTTTGAAAACATCCTAAATCCTAAAAGTCCTCTAGTATTAAGGCTTCCCTATCAAATTTCCTAATATCATGCATTTTATCAAACACTTGGTGAATGGGCATCTTAGTAAAAATACTTCTTATAGAGATTTGTTTAAACACTTATTTGTCACAGCTGAATTCAAACACTTCATTAGCATCCCTTTGATGCAAGAGAAGATGGTACTTGTACATGTCTTTAGAAAAATAACGGATAATATATGTACTAGAGAGGGGAAAGGGTTTTTCTTGCACAATGTAGGGAGCTAAACTACCTCAACCACAATTTGAATACAAGGACAGGATGAGAAACAAATAACCCCTATTATATCCCACCCTCCAATTCTCCAACATCAAAGATTTCAGTTTTCCATTTTTTTTATCAATGGAGCATAATAGCATTCCCTCATTAAGAAAATTCATAGCAAAATTGAAAGATCCATCCAATCTCCATGCCGCGTGATAAAATAAGTCTACAAATGATCTTGCTGTAGAAATATAGGCCACAAACTTGTTCCCACATGTTCCCATTCACTAAATCAAGGAATAATCAGCTTCATTCTTATCAAAGAGAGACTTAAAAGAGACCATATTTCCGATAAGCATATTGAACAATATGTCCATCTGTATTACCCCAACAGACATATCAACTTCAAAACCACCTCTACACACAAAATCTCTTTGAAGATGGAAAATATCTATCATAACTCAGCACAATCAGATAAAAGAATGGATTCAAGAACAGGATGTTCACTAATCACCAAATTCTCACATAAACATAAAACCACACACCGCTTATGCGCTATTAATGATCCTAAAAAAAAAAAAAAAAAAAGATTGAATACTAAATACCTTCTAATTATTGCTAAATAACTTATTTTCTTATGTGAAAATAAAATAAACTTTTAACCAAATAAAAATAAAAATAGTTTTAAATCTTACACCATAATCCAAATCCATTTCCATCCTAAAATATATACATTTAAAAAAAATCACAATGCCTTTAATAAAATAATGTACCATTAACATTAATTATATACCTAAAACTAAATATCACTCCCTATTCTAACACAATCTCATAACAAAAATATTATCTGATATCACTCCCTATTCTAACATAATCTCGTAACAAAAATATTTTCTTATTCCATTTATATAAGTCACGCTATCATCATTAAAACATCATCTCATATTTTTAAAATTACTTTATGTTACCTGTATTATACTTGGTATCTCAACATAGTTAAGAATTAGTCGGATCTCTATCTACAAAAGTTACACAAAAAAAATTAGATTATATAACTTATTTCTATAAAATTTATAAATCTCTATTATATAATTTATTTCCATAAAATTCGACATCATCATGTATGTATAGTCAAAAAATATGTTGTATAAGTCAATATTTTGTCGATGTACATGTGAACCACAAACATACACAAGTTTGCACCCCGCACACACGTTTCACCATCTAGATTCTAAATAATAATAAATACGAATCAGGGCGCACATAATGAAAGTTAAATTAAAGCGGAGGAAGCCATGGATTCATTGATTGATTTGCTGCCGAGATCGTGGCGATTGCTTTTATCTGCGTGGTCAAACAGAGTCTGAGAAAACGGTTTCCCCCGGGTCCGTCTGGATGGGCAACATGCCCCATCATTCGCTCTATCAATTATCGAAGCAATACGGTCCGATCATGTATTTGAAGCTCGGGACTACCGATACTGTGGTAGTCTCGTCGCCAAAGATAGCGGAGGCGTGCCTCAAAACGAACGACCTCAACTTCTCCAACCGGCCAGGCAACTCTACTGCCAAATACATTGGCTACGGCTCCAACGGCCTCGTCTGGGCTCCCTACGGCCCCCACTGGAGAATGACGCGCAAGATCTGTAACATTCATCTCTTTGGCGGCAAGGCCCTGGACGATCTGGAGCCCGTGCGTGAAAGAGAGGTCGGGATGCTGGTGAAGTCTATTCTCGAACATGAGCGACAAGGGAAGGCTGTGAACCTCGGGGAGCTGCTCAACATCTGCGCTGCCAACGTCATCGGGCAGATTATGTTCAGCAAGCGCGTCTTCGATTTCCAGGGGCCTACGGGCGGAGAGTTCACACAACTGGTGGTGGACCAAATGGATTTGGCCGGTAAGTTTATTATCGGCGACTTCGTGCCCTCTTTGGCTTGGATGGATCCGCAGGGCGTACGGACTAAGATGAAAAAGCTACACACAAGTGTGGATGAGCTTTTAAGTAATTTGATAAAGGAGCACCAAACTGCGCCATGCAACGGAAGGAAGGCCGATTTTCTGAGTATTCTTTTGACTCTTACAAATGATGGGGATGCCGAAGAAGGAAAGCTCACGAATGATGATATTAAGGCCCTTTTACTGGTGAGTCTTATTAAATTAATTGGATTGAATTTCATAGTAAACACCCAACTTAACTAACCCTTTTTTCTGATCTCGCAAAAGCCTATAGAGAATTTTCGAATTTGTAATTTTCCAAAAAAAAATGCTGAGTTTATAAGTTTTTTATCACGATTAAAAATGAAAATGTGCTCATCTTTATCACTTTGTCTAATATTTTTTTTTCCAAATTTCAGAAGCTTATGTTATACTATTGTTTAGACCATGTTCAATGCAGGAACGGACACATCTTCGATCACAGTGGAATGGGCAATAGCAGAGTTGATACGCCACCCGAACATCATGAAGAGATGCAAGGAAGAAATAGACTCATCAGTGAAAGGGGAGCAGCGAATGGTGAAGGAGACAGACCTCCGAAGCCTCCCATACCTGCAGGCCGTGGTGAAGGAAACGTTAAGGATGGCAATGGAGGCATGCGAAATACCCAAGAACGCTCAACTCATGGTTAACGCGTGGGGTATGCAGCGCGACCCGGAGGTGTGGGAGAGGCCGCTGGAGTTTGATCCTGACAGGTTTATTGGCAGCAGTGTTGACGTCAGGGGGAGCGATTTCGAGCTAATCCCGTTCGGCGCAGGCAGACGGATCTGTGCTGGCATGAGCATGGGAATCCGCATGGTTCAACTCATGCTTGTCACCTTACTTCATTCCTTTGACTTGTCTCTCCCCAACGGCCAGCGACCCGAGAAGCTTGATATGGCAGAATGCTTTGGTCTCACAATGCGTAATATGCCTGTCCAATTCTACAAGTAATGGACTCCGTTTGTCAAGAGGATAGTGTGGTTTAGATTACATAGTGTGCATGCCTCAATTATGTAAAATGAAAAATTGAGGCTGAACTTTTTTATTTAAGTTGGTACTCTATTTTTTTACTCACTCAGACATAATATTTAGTGACTGAAGAATTAGTTATTTATTTTTATTTTCGCCTCACAGGTAATTATTTTCTGGGTTTATTATGTTTTAATATAACTGAATATATTTAGTGACTGAAGATTTGGTTCTTTATTTTTTTCGCTTCAGAGGTAATTATTTTGTGGGTTTATTATGTTTTAATATATCTGAATGTATAGTGAATGTGTGTTAGAAAAGGGATCAAATTCGAGAGAGGAGCGAGGAGAGGAAGAGTCAGTAGACGAAATTGACATTTGATTGTCATGTTTTTGTCGATTTGTTGTATTTTTTCAATTTCTTATTTACATTTACTTGTGTTTATTAAGGGTGAATGTAAATTCCTCTCAAGAGTATCTTGTGATTGTCTTGGACGAAGTCGTCTTTTCTGACTTGGCCTTTATATATGGCTGCAGGCAGTTTGTCATAGTTTTAGTTTTTATATAGACATTATAGTTTAGTTTGTAGTTTGAAGTATGTTAGTTGTTATTAGAATATCGATCAGTATTAATGGTTGTTTTTGTATCTATGTTGTTATGCGGAGTTATTTAGAGTATTACTCTGGAAAGTTTCAAAGTTTTTATAATTGTATTGGTTTTCTTTATAGTTGTATTGGTTTTTTTTATAGGGTTAATGGTTATTTCTCTCCGGGATAGAGTTGAGCTTGAAGGGTATACCAATGTGAACATTTAGAGCTATTAGTTTAAGCTTCAGTCTTACTTTCCAATGTGAATATTTAGAGCTATTGGTTTAAGTTTCTGACTTTCTTTTGTATTGGTTTTTTTTATGGTTAATGGTTATGGTTATTTTTCTCTAGGATAGAGCTGAGCTTGAACGGTATACCAATGTGAAGATTTAGAGCTGAGCTTGAAGGGTATACTAATGTGAATTTTTTTACAACTAATAAAAATCAGTGGTTATAAATTTTAGAGCTAAGCTGGTTACAACTTTTAGAGTTGAGCTTGAAGGGTATACCAATGTGAACTTTTCTAACAACTAATAGAAATCAGTGGTTAGAATTTAAAGGAAAAAAACTGTTTATCATGGGTGATTTTGAAAAGTGAGTTGGGATTTTATCTCTAAAATGGTTAATGCAGTTTTAATGTAGTTGTGTATGGTAATGTGTGTTTTTTTAAGGATTAATAGAAATCAGTGGTTAGAATTTAAAGAAAAAAAATGAGTGGTTAGAATTTAAAGAGAAAAAATGTTTATTATGGGTGGGTTGGTAATTTGGTTTTTTTACCACCAATAAAAATAAGTGGTTAGAATTTAAAGCGAAAAAAAATAAATCAATAGTTAGAATTTAAAAAGAAAAAATGTTTATTATGGGTGGATTGGCAATTTGTTTTTTTTTTTTTACCACTAATAGAAATAAGTTGTTAGAATTTGAAGGGGAAAAAATATTTATAATGGTGGATTTGAAAAGTGACTTGGGATTTTATCTCTAGAATTGGTTAATGTAGTTTTGTTTGGTAAGTTGTTTTTTTTTTTTTTTTTGACAACTAATAGAAATCAGTGGTTAGAATTTAAAAGAAAAAAAAAGTTTATAATGGGTGGGTTTGAAATGTGGGTTGGGATTTTATCCATAGTAGTTAATGTAGTTTTGTCTTGTAATTTGTTATGATATTGTTGTAATTTTTTATGGTTTTGTTGTGATAAAATGATTATAATAACATGTGTGTATTATATCTTAGTATAACCTTTTGATAAAATGATTATAATAGTAGGTGTTTATTATTTTTTAATATAACCTAATGTATAACCTATGCGTGTTTGAAAATAGATTAAATTTAAATTATAAAGGTCAAGCAAGGAGAAGAAATAAGATAAGGGATTAAATTCTAAAAGAGAAGCTAGGGTTAGAATTTAAAGGGAAAAAAATTGTGTATTATGGGTGGGTTTGAAAAGTGAGTTGGGATTTTATCCTTATAGTGGTTAATGTAGTTTTGTCTTGTAATTTGTTATGGTATTGTTGTGATAAAATGATTATAGTAACATGTGTGTATTATATACTAATATAACCTTTTGATAAAATGATAAAATGATTATAATAATAGGTGTTTTTTATGTTTTAATATAACCTAATGTATAATGTATGTGTGAATTAGAAAAGAGTTTAAATTTAAATTCTAAAAGTGAAGTGAGTAGAAGAAATAAGATAAGGGATTAAATTCTAAAGGAAAAGTTAAGAGAAGAAATAAGAAAAAAATATCAAATAAAGGATTAAATTCTGAAAGAGAAGCTAGTAGAAGAAATAAGAAAAGGGATTAAATTTGAGAGAAAGTTGGGAGAGAGGAGCTACCAGAAGAAGATCGACAAAAGGAAATGGACATTATTGTCATGTCATGTTTTTGTTGGTATGTTATTTTTCTTTGTTTTTCCATTTATATGTGTTTTTTCTTCTTTTTTTCATTTACATTTCTTTGTCTTTATTATGTTGGGTTTGAAATTTGAATTGGGTTCAATAATGGGTGAGTTTGGAATGTGAGTTGGAGATTTTTTTACTTTTTTTCATTTACATTTATGTTTACTGTTTTTTTTTTTCCATTTACTGTTTTTTTTTTCCATTTTATTGGTGGGTTCGAAATTTGAAGGTGAGAATGTGAATTGGAGATATTTTACCCTATAGTCATTTATGGTAGTATAGTCATTTATTGTCATTTATTGTATTATTAAGATAAAATGATTTTAAATGTTTTTATTATACAATATATTTGTGATACTTATTTATTGTATTTATTAACAGTAATTTATATTTACTCGTGCTTGTGTTTGTTATGGGTTTGAAATGTGAGTTGGATATTTTATCCTAGGATGTCCAATGATTTGTTATGGTATTGTTGTGATAAAATGATTTTAAAAATTTATTTTTTATAATTGTAGGACTAGTAAGTAATTTATTATAATATTGTGTAATAAAATAATTAAAAAATTATTTTATTATGTATTTTTTATTTTTTAAATAAAAATAATTGAGATTTGAATATTTTATTAATCTATTTAATATATCAAATTATATTTACTTATATTTGAAATATACATTTACATGTCATAGTTCTATGTGTTACTAGTATGTCCCTATAGATTTACATGTCATTATTCTATGTGTTACTAGTATGTCCCTATAGATTTACATGTCATAGTTCTATGTGTTACTGGTATGCCCCCAGGGAAGCCAAACCAGTAACACAGATTGAGAATTTTCATATTAAAAACATCTCACTTTAACAGTTTGACAAACCTAAAGAAAATGTTGCGAAAATGAATATTGAGTTCCAAGAGTGCAAATACATGAAGGATTTGTTCTGCATAGCTACGTAGGTTGAACCATAACAAAATTATTTCACCTGTTTACCATTAAAACTTGAAATAAGAGCTCCCTAGAACCTAGAACTGCCACGGTGGGAGCGACGAGTGTTGATTCATGCCAAGGAGCCCCTCTAATGGACCACGAGAAGTAGTGGCCGACAAACCTTGAACAAAAACATTCCCAAAACCTGGGCACTTGGTGTCCAACATGATAGAGCTTCCTCATGGAACCATGAACATCAAGAAAAATACATCTCTAAACCTTGAACTACAAACACCAGCCACAAGAATCCAAGAACCACTAGTTGTTAAGAATAAAAAGAGTAACCACGAGCTACTAAAATCCAACTAAGTGTCTACAAAGCACGAACTAATGAAACCCACATACTGGAACCCCTGGCGACCAATGGGAAATAAAAGAATAAATATTTACGAAATAATCCTTTGAAATGAACATGTGATGAAAACCCCTTAAAGACATTAGAGCAAAAACATGTCGTGGATATGTCACAATAGCCATTTATGAGTCATGCCTTGATTTTTTTAACATATAAAATACCCACCTAGAACTTCATAATCCTATATTATAATGCTCACCATAAAGCTAGTTCATGCCCTTCATGTATCACCACATGTGGCAAATATTTTCTTTAATAAAAAATAAAACAAAAAGGAAAAATAATTGATTTGAGTAAAAGATTCGATATACAGTGCAAGGTGAAACCTCAATGTTATAAAACCCTAATATCATAAATATACATATGAAACAAATATAAATTGTAGAATTCAATCGAAGATTTTGAAAATAATCTCCTTAATTTGTACATATGTTTGTGCAATTTTATTTCAGTAGGAGAAGTATAGATACATGAAAATTAGATTGTTTCCATGTAGATGTGATGTCCAAATAATAATATAGTTTATAATCCCTATGTAAAAGGGTCGAAAATATAAGCATGACTAGTTCTGTCCTATGAATGAGTTCCAAAATCCACACATAATGTTCAAGTGTAAAAAATATAAGCATGATTAGTTTTGTCATATGAATTAGATCCAAAATCCACACATAGTTTTCAAAAATAAGTATCAAAAATAGAATTAAGTAAATGACAACATGTTAAGAGTGATCCATACTTATGCATTAATGTAACAAAATATAGATATAAACATAAATACAAAGATGTAGAAAAAATAAATATTCATTTCATTAATATCAAAGAAATGAAAAATGCTTACATATAGAATGGAAATAAACTAACTCGGGCAATGGTAGCTTATCTCTAAGAAACGATGTGGCGACTAAATTCCTTTGAACTATGTTACAATGAGGCTCAATGGAATTTTTATTATTGAACAAAAAAGGGAAACCCTAAACAACCAAAACCCTAACCCTAGGAGATGGAACATTAAGAGTTTGTGGGTCTCGTTGGGGTTAGTTGGGCAAAAAACTACCTCGGGTCATAACTTGGTAATATGATCTTCGTTCAATGCGTATGATACTCTTTTTAGAAAGGTCTCTCCTAGTATTACACTATTTGCAGTAGAAAACCCTATTTTGGACCTCCAAAAAATGTCATTTAGGGATTCAAAACAACTTTGGAAGTTCAGTACCCGAAAAATACTAAAAATAGTACATTGTGCTATAATAAAGGAAATTGATGAAACAGGCTAGAGGTCCAAGTGGAATAGGCAGATAGCCAACAACATACACCTGGATCATTCCTACCTCAGGAAGAAATGGTCTCCATTACGAGTAGAGCCTCCGTGAGGTGAGGATTTTTTTTTTGAACCTGGTCCCCGGTGAGCCACTTTCCTTGGTGAAGGAGTTGGCATGCTTTGACGACTCGATATAGTCAAATACTGTGATAAAGTGTTCTTTATCTATGTGTACATTATCCTATCATTCGAGGCATGTTCGATACAAACTAGGTTGAGATCTGTTGGTGCCAGTTTCTCAACAATGTATGATGTGCCCAAAAATGAGGGCAAGTATGTTTGCAACCGTTCCACATTGAATACTAGATGGAGGCCACAGAATGGTGGAATGTTGAGCTCAAAAGAATTATCTCCTACATCCTTAGTGATGATGTAAGTCCCATATTTGAGTGGGCGAAGCTTGCAGTGGGCCCTAGCAAAATGATCCTTCTATAAATGTAACCAAACATTATTGCCCCACCTGGAACTTGTGTGACACCCAATGTTGCTAATGATGTTGTTTGGATTTAGCATTTACTCTGTCTAATATTCCATGGAACTACTAGCAGATATGATAAATGTGTTCAAAGAAGATGGGAGCTCTATCAGCTTCAGGTTGGAATCTAGTCAAATATGTCTAAGTAGCTGCAAGGGGTATGGAAACATCAGTGGGACAAAGTGGATAGAATCCCAACCCTAGTTGAAAGGGGTTGTGGCCAGTTGAGTTGTGGCGATCTCTGTTGAAGCTATGTTGGATATAGGCGAGGCTTGCATCCCATGTACATGGATGAATTGAGTTGTACATGCACATGATGTGCATGATCATCCCGTTGAAGAAATTTGTTTGGCCATCAGTTTGGGGGTGGAATGTTGTGGATTTAGTGAGCTTGGTATCCAACAATGACAAGAGGCATGTCAAGAATGTACTTAGGAATCTTCTTTCCCTGTCTTAGATAATGGACTATGGGATCAAAAAGTGTACCGATACTCATTCAAAGAAGATTTTTCCAATGTCTTATGTTATGATACTCTTCTTGTAGCGTGCCAAAATGAAAATCTTAGAGAATATCATGAAAACATAGTTATTTCCATACTTGGTATAAGGAAGGCCCGACATGTAATCCATGGAGATAGACTCCCAGTGCTAGCTAGGATTAGGTAGAGGAGTATACAGGCTTGGATTCTTGATTGTATTTTTGTCAATGGTGCATGCAGGGGAGGATCTGATGTACTTCCCAACATCATGTTGAAGGTTTGACAAATAAAAATACTTTTGTAGCACTGCCACTATTTTTTATACCACAAAATGTCCAACGACCAGATTGTCGTGCGCCTCTAAAATCATCTTGGAACGCTCACTTGAAGGAAAAAAAAGGTGTCCTAGGTGATATAATAGTGTGTCCTTGAGATGAAAGTCTAGAACTTGCTTTCCTTTGAGGAGCATCTGGTATGTGGTGTCAAATTCTGGATCACTCTTGTAAAGATGCGGTTATTCTAAGTCTCATATCCATAAGAGTCAAGCACAATGATAATCTCCATAAGAAGTGGTCGGTTAAGGTAGTATGTAACATTGTTTATGCTTCCCTTCTTGTAATTAATTTTCAAATGGAACTATTGCAGATATGTGGACCATTTCTTTTGGGAATCAATCTACAACTTTCATTGTGTTTGTATGAATTGCAGGGGTCAGTGGTCTATGTGGATGACAGTTTCCTTCCCCAGAATGTAATGCTTCTATTGTTAGCAGGCTTGCAGATTGGGATACATCTCTTTGTAAGAGGTGGGATACTTTAGGATTATATATTAAAGTGTCTCACTTTGATATGCCACTGGATTCCCCTATTGGGTAAGAACTGCACCAATAGCATTGTCTAAGGCATCTATATCAATTTTAAATGGTTGTTGCAGAGATGGTAATGTGAGCACTCGTGTAGATTAATGGTGATGATTCAAATATGAAAACACCTCCTCTTGGTATTCAGAAAACAATAATGCTTATTTCACTCCACCCTTATTGACTTGAATAAAAGGCCAAGTGATATGAGAGAATCCCAACCCGCACCTGCAATAGAAATTGGTAAGACCGAAAGTTGTGGAGCTCTGTTAGGGTAGTTAGGGTTGGAAAATCCCAAATAACTTATATCTTGGTTGGGTCCACATGCACACCCCTCTTATCAATGATGTACTCTATATATTGAACATGGGCCATAACAAAAGTGCATTTCTCCAAATTGGCTCACAATTTGTGTTGTTGTATGGTTTGGAGGACCTGTCGAATATGGTGTAGGTTATCTTCCCAACTCTGGTTGAAGATCAAGACATCTTCCAAATACACTACCATGAACGAGTTGCTGAAGGGTTGCAATATTTCATCCATCAAACACATGAAGTTTGCGTGGGAATTCGTCAACCGAAAATGCATGACCAACCATTCGAAAAGACCCTCGTTGGATTTTAAGGCCATCTTCGACACATCAAAGGGTTCGATTAGTATCTAGTGATAACTGGACTTCAAGTTAATCTTTCTGAAATATTTGTCGTCCTTGAACTAGTCCAGAAGGTAATCAATCCATGGGATTTGATACCTATTTCATACAATGATCTTATTCGGTGCCCAATAGTCAATACATAGCCTCCAGGTTTCATCCTTAGTCTATAACAACATAATCGGTCTCTGACAGGGTGATGAACTTGGCCAAATTTACCCTTTCTGCAATAGGTCATGAATTTGCATCTTGATTTCATCGTTCTCCATAATAGAGTGTTGGTAGATCGATCCATTGGGTTGCAGTGCACACGAGTTCATATTAATGGAGTGCTTGACGTGACAGTGTAGGGGTACCCGTGTGGGTGAGGTGAAGATGTCCTTGTTTCCTCTATGACCTTGTCCATCTACTGCTACCATGCAGCATAGCCATTTCTAGAGGATGTGGATATTTACACAATATTCCTCTTGTTCTGAGGGAAAATCATAAGGAAAATAAATTTCCGAGTCTGAGAAATGATCTTACTGCATTATTTCATAGATATCAAAGAAAAGGAAGTAGGCGACGCTACCTCTGGTATCATGTTCAATTTCTGACCCAAATTAATAATAACATAACAAAGTATGGATTCATATACAACATGATGCTTCCACATGTATGATTGACCTACTAAAACATCATATACTTCCAGAGGGGAACATCGCACAATACCTCATCTACAAAGGGCTTTATGCTATAAGGAAAGCGACACTATTGGCTAACATGATGATCTCGCCTTTGGTGGAGCCACTCGATGGTGTATGGTTGTGGGTACAACGTTGTTGGAAGCTTCAATATCTTTATGACATTGGCTAAGATCATGCTCTTCTGGCTCCCACTATCAACGATGAACTACACTAGCAAACACTTTACCCACATCTGTGAGTGGAAGAGGTGCTCCCCCTCATTTGGATCCTAAGGTTTTTCCTTTTGGATCTTGGTTGTGGCTACCATCGCAGTGGGTTTGGCGTCAATTATATGCCTTCCCTTGTCAGATCCCTTGTCAAGTTTTGATTCAGAATCAGAGCGTGCATTTGTAATGCCAAAACTATACGACCACCAACATGCAAATCAACCAGTCTATGCACTACCCACAAATTGCTAACTCTACTTCGCAAAAAAAAAATAATGATGTTGAATTTCAACACACAACACTTCTGATCGATGCAAGGTAAATCAGTCTCCGATAGACATTGCTTTTTCTCTATTTCGGTTCAATCCCCTTATATAAGAAATCAACCATTCAGTTATTTGTTTATCCATCTGCATAGTTCAGCCCTCGATCTAATTTCAATAACAATTCCTTTTCTTTCACGACAACCGAATTCCCCAGCTTTACTAATATAAAAGAAAAACTCAGAACCCCTAATTTAAAGAATCCAGAAAGTTTAGATTTGGCCTTTTGGCCTTCTTGACTGTTGGGACGAGAAATTCTTCTCAAGAGTCACTTCAGGGATCGATCAGAGGGAAAAATTGAATGACGTTCTGGTGTATTAAATACATGCAACCAATCAACCTCTCTTTTCAAGCCATACGAAGTAGATCTCAAAGCCATCGTAGCACATCAAAGGTTTTCGTAACATTTTCAGCTTCCTCAGAGTTTCCCCAACAATGAAACCTCTTTGAATTCAACTACTCATGTTTATACGCAGATACCATCAATTCTTAATTCACGAAGTCACAGGGACAAACTTGACCCAATGTTGGGCGTAATCTGACACATTTTCCATCTCCAAGGCGATTATATCATGCCAATATGACTACGCCTCCATAAAATCCAATGTAGATATAGATTCGAAGGAATTTCTATTACAAGAATTAATATTCACCACACACCTGCACATTCAAATTGGTCTTTGATTTTCTTAGGATATAGAACAAGGCTTCAGGAATTAAAATACAAATTCTTTTTATTCCATTAATTAGCCATGCATTCTGAGAGCAACTTCAAATCACAGAATCATTTACAAACCCTTACATCATAGTTTACATATCTTGCAATTGATTTCTATATGTAATGTGTGGTTTCTACACTCGAAACCCATCAAACGTTGTCTCTGAAGTCACATATTTAGTGTAGTTGTATCAGAATGTAATGGTCACAAAGACGCCTTTGTAAAACATTCAAAGCATATGTTTTCATACCTTGTACACCCATGTAGATAAAACTCTGCAAATCAAATGATACATAGACAGTAACTGATGCACACCATGCAGAAATCATAGAATGTATTAAAAGAATAATCATATAACCGAGACCGTATTACTTCTACAGTATTCCCACATATTGGAATTCACCACAATCACACAGTAATTTCAAAGATTCACCCATTCTAATCATACATCACGTAGAGATAAATTACAATTCATAACAGGGATAATTACACCATAAAAATTTACTTTTATTTACAGAATCTATGCATACATATATTTAGAAACATTCTTTTTGGTATATCCTCAATCTATGGCCTGATTCATAATGTAGTTGGCCACTTCTTTCATTCTGGCCACACTGTACCTCTCTCTCGTTGATCTCCCTCTTTAAATATTAATGCTCAAAATATTTATACAAATGGATTTTGTAACCAATTTTAGTTAACATCCTCAATCTTCTCAACCAAATCCTAAGAATCTTCTAAATCCACAAAATATTCAACTAAATCCTAAATCTAGGATTCACAATCCCTATGAGATCTCAACTACCCTAGATCTCTCATGTTCTCCTATATTCGAGAACATTTACAATTAAATATATCCTATCTCTCTAACATAAATCCATTCAAGAATAAGGAAAATGAAATTAATCAAGCATTAGGAAACCAACTTCCGAGGAAACACAAGAACCCCTAGCTCCATCATATATACATGTATTTCGGAAGCAGGATGCTCCTGCATCAAACTCCTAAGTAGAAAAGTTTCCATGATCTGTCGATCATGAAGTTTTGTCTTCAACTCCTCCTGGATCCCAGACATTGTTCTGTAGTCTATCTTTGGATGCCTCTCTTTCTTTTTGTTGTTTTTCAAATCTCCATAATTTATGCTGCATTGCTCCACTGGCTATGATCTCACAATCAGTTGTTGTCTTTTTCTTGTTGCTACTTCTTTGATTTCTTGCTTTTGTATTCTCCTTTTGAGACACTTTTCTCATCAGTTCCATCGTCAATTCAATTTCTATGGCCAACTCATTTCCTTGTAACCTTTCCTTGTCTACTTCCTTTTTGCCATTTGTTCTTGACACTTATTCTTTCTCTTTCTTTGTTGTAGACCCCTTGTAGTCTTCACCAGGCTCTTTCTTCTCTGCTGGTTCTTTCAACCATTTCTCCAGTAGCTCCAATTATTTCTCCCATTCACTGACCTTTTGATGAGAGTTTGGTTCTTCTTCTTCTTTATTCTCTTGTTGATTTTCTGCCATTGTCAACTCCTCTTTTTCCTTTTCTATGTGAATTTCTATTTCATGTTTTCTTCCTTGAGCTATATTATTTTCGTTGACTTCCTCATCAACTTCCATGGTTATCTCCATTTTTCCTATCACCATGATGGAATGATGACCCTTCACAATGTTTTCAGCTAACATAGTTTCTTCTTCATAAGGTTCCTTGACATTTTCCATTTTCCTTCCTCCTTTACCTGCATAACTTACATTAACACATGAATTATCAGTATTAAAAATATAAGGCCTCAGTGCCTCTTCCTCCTTTGGAAACATCTCAGTATGCTGCTCTGAGCTTTCCTCTAACTCCTCTATTAGCACATTAGTATGCTGATCTGATTTCTCCTCTGAACTCTTGATACCTTCATATAGTATCACCTCTTCCTCTTCATCATCAAAAGATATTCCTTCCTCTAGCTTGTGGATAATTCCATCTGCTCCCTCAAGAATTTCTCCTTGAACAACTTTGCTTGTGGAATCCTCAAATTCCATCCTTGAAACAAAAAATATGAGTTCTTCCTTCCATAATGCAATCTCCTTCTGCCTCCACTTCGTTCGTTATGAGTGCCAAATTACCTTCTTCCCCTTCAGTGGAAAGATCCATCCTCCTCTCTGGTTTTCCTCTTCTTTTAGCAGCTTCATTAATGCCTCAAGTATTGCTCTCATGTCAGCTAGTTGTTTGTCAAGATTCTCTTAACTCATCACCTTCATGCCCTTTATCTTGCCATATTTCCTTTTGTTTTGGCTTTCCTTTGAACCTCTATAATGAATTTCCATAGTCCCTATCTTCATCTCTTCTCTTGTGAAATTCCCTTGTCCACTTAACTGCACTCAAGAATCTCCTTTGTAAGTCTTCAAACCTACCTTTATACCAATGCCATTCACTGGTTATAATTGGACTGAACAAGCTGGCTCGTGATGAGACCCGTTGTCTTATAATTGTTTGCAATCATAAGCCATTACCTTGGTTTGTTGAGCAGTGTTGGTAATGTCAGTGTATTTTTCACCTATGATCATGGTAAGCAGGCTCGTGATGAGACCTCTTATCTTTTAAGTTTAAATATATTTTTGGATTACACTCTAGAAAAATAAAACTCTTTTGAATAGGGGGAATCATTGAATCCTTAAGAGTTTAGAATGACAATTTCAGAGTTAAAAGTGATTTGTTGTAAAGTGTCTTTACTTGGTTAAAAATAAATTTTCTGGATTGATAATAGTATTTTGAAAGATCTTAATAAAATATTGAAATCTCAAAATTATTACAATTTTGATGAAAAACAAATTTCTCAGATTTTATGATACTTTGTCAACTTGTCTTGTTTTGTAATCTCTTCTTTAAATATGTCTACCTTTATAGCAAGAAAAACAAACCTTATTAAGAGATTTTAAGAAAAAGCTAATAGTAAACTATTAGCAAATTTTCCCTATGTATGCCGACCATAATTAGGTAATAAGAAGGCCTTCTATATTAATCATGGAAGAGTTACCAAAATTAAAACTGAAAACCAAAGGAAAATAATTCTTAAGCTAAAGTGGGAAAAGAAATCAGCGACCAAAACTAAAAATGAAGAAATTTAAAAGTGGAAAGGAAAATCTTAATTTTGAAACACAAACTATAACAAGAATGCTTATACCAATGTCTCAACAAAATGAAGTAAAGGAAAATAATCATGTAATTATTCCTTCTTATGTCGAGATTTAGATGAATTATGCCTTGCAGGGTTGTAAATATTTTAGGCTTTAGATAACAGTGATGATAAAATTCAGCCACAATGAAAACTTTCTGTCTGATGTGAATCTTCTTGTTTAAAAGCATCATATTAATTATTTTCTAATAAAAGGAATGCTTAAAGAAACAAAATGAAGGTTCAAAAACTTCCTAGTGTAGCTGTTTCAACGAAGATTATCGCTGCTTCTTGAAATGAAACCAAGAGAAGAGTATAGGACTTTTAAAATATGATCTGCCAGATGATTGAAAGCTTTTATGCAGAGCTGCAAAACAGATTTAAATATCAAGATAATTTAAAAACAAAATTGGAACTAAAGTAATGAAATGGAAATTAATGATAGTGGATACATGAATCTTACCATTGGATAATTGCATTTGATCTTACCTGAAAGGTATCAGTTTCTCCAAGACTAGTTGAATTCTTCTTTTAGTTAACATTAAAAACATGAAGGAGTCAAACTAACCAAAACCCTATAACCCAAAATCATTATTTATTTTATTTAAACTAAAGCAAGCAGTAAAATGTAAAAAATGGAATGCTTTGTGTTCAAGGGAATTAAAACCAATGCATCAGAAATGAGAAAGAGAATATGCAATGATGAATGTTCTCAAAACATTATAAGTTTCATATAAACTCCATGATTTTTTATAAATTGTCTAGAATTAAGACCAAATCCAAGATAATGAAATTTAAATGTGAAGATAGAAAGTTATTGAATTTCATATTAATTATGGAATTATATATTTAAAACTGAAATATACAAGAAATCGAAATGATTTAAATATGTTGCAAATTTGTCATCAATTGCTTTAGTACCATAGTGATTACCCATAAATTTCTTTTAAAATATTTCATACAACATAATGCCTTATCATATGATTCACATTGAATGTTTTTTCATTATGCTTAAAGTTCAATTTTGCAAAATTTCACCTTTTTTGATATGCCATATATCGATTAAATGTTAATGGCATAGAGGCATGCATTGGAGTCTATCGCATCAAAAGTTACAATGGAAAATTGGCGATATAAGAACATGAGAATATATGCGATGAGATGGAGTGATTGCGATATTGAATAATTTTTATATCAAGAATCGGGGAATAGTCACATCATGCTTTATACTTCACATGTCACACATCGTATATCTGACATCGCACATCGCACGTCGCACATCGTAGATTCGGAATAGTGACATGACCATGAATAAAAATGCGATGAAGCGATTGCGATATCGGCATATCGAAATATAGGACAATATTCATGTCAGAAATGCCAATATGATTCTTACGATAGCAGCGATGCAATGGATGATGTGGCTTTTAGCGATCGGCAAACTTAAGTACAAGATGTAAGACAACATGATACACCGATATGCGATGAAGAATGAGCCCGATAAATTTATTATGAAAGTTTAATATCATATTGCATCCGAGACATCGGTGCTTTTAAAATTATACCACTACCATTATTGCGATTGAATGGACGCGATATTTCTTATGAACTTGATTTAATATTTCATATCGGGTCCAAAATTATGTGATCATGACAATATTGGTAAAGTTATTTTATCAAAGATTGAGTGAGAAGGAACATAGAAGATTTATGAATTTTGTAGTATCGGCGATATGAAATGGTCCAATATGAATCTTCCAATACTGTTTTAAATGTATATTGGGTTTTCTAATGAATGAAAGCAAAGTTAAAGAATGCTCAAATTCTAATGAATCATAAATAAAATTTCCTTGAACTTCTTGCAAATTTGAAATCGGTTTGCTGCCTACTTTAATTTCTGAAAATAAATGGAAACCTGCAAATGAAACAGGACAAGAATCATAAATAAATTAAGGAAAATGGAGAATAAATGAAAATGAACTTGTGAATGCGTACCTGGAAGGAAATTGTCTCTAAAATTTACCTCATGAATCTTCAAATTCTTCCTTGGATTTATCAAAATTCTGACTTTGTTCAAAATCATTTCATTATTTATTCTAAATTAGTGTGGGAAATCAAGGTAAAGGAAATTAATTATTCATGTTCAAGAAATGTGAAATTCATAAAATTCACCAGAGATGAAAATGAAAATATGCTTCCCTTTGATTTGCAACCGTAATTTATTACCTCTGCTTCATTCCAAATTAACTTGAGAAAAATTTGTATTGTTATAGTGACTATTCAATAATATCTTTAGTAAATAAATGTGATTCGTATTGCAGCAAAAGATAATAAACTAAAAATCAAAATGGAATAAAGCCACTCATTTTGAAAGAATATCAACACAGATTTGAATATGTGCACACAACAAAATGGACACCCTGAAGGTCATTTTAACAAATTTTGAGGACGATAATATGAACTTTATGTGATTATATCGAAAGCTGAGACTGACTAATAATAATTGAATTGAAGTTAAGCTTATAATAGACAGTCATATATTTAATGGGACAATGAGATCATGAAGCTTTGTATCTTCAAAACTTTTGACAAATAAATTTCAAAACAAAATCTTGTAAGGACATCCCGAAATGAAGAAAATTGGATTTGAGGTGATCAATGCCAAGTACAAACTCAATTAAATTCAGTCAAGACATTATTTGTAATAGGCAAAGATTTAGTTATGGGTAGAGGTATTGTTGCAAAATATTTTATTTAAAAGTGGGAAGAAAGAATTACAAATTTTCTGATGAGAAGAAAATATTTTCTTAAACATGTATATGATATGAGAAGGGATGATTGCTTGCTTTATTTATATCTACAGAACTGTTGAAAATAAATTAATTACATAAAAAAACTAACTACATTAATTCTACTCTTATTCTAACTATATGCAGGAAAATGCGATTAATTATAGTCATATTTCCAATGTAACCACTCCCTCATTTTAATTCCTTCATATATACATAGTTCAAATGTTAGTAATAAAAATACAAATCTAATTAAACTAAGAAAAATAAATCTGTAAGTAGAATTTACAGTTATTGTTAGCAACTTATTTACAATCACCTTCTTTTGAAATGTCCTTTCTAATTGAATTCCAATTGGATCATAAAAATCTGGATGGGTTTCTATTAATGATTGGGAGGTTCAAAAGAGGAAATAACAGGCGAGATTGTGGGTATGTGCTTTTAGATTCAAAGGTCTGGAGAAAATCGTTAGTGTTATTTACAAATGTTAAACTATTAACAATCTTCCTTGAAGGAAAACTTTCCAATTATTTTTAAAATGAGTTAATGAAGAATGAATGGAAATATTTTAGATTTAATGGAAGATTATTAATTGAATTGGATTGCTGGCTGGATTGTAAAAATACACTATCTTGTTGATACTGCCTTTGAGAAGATAGAAACAATTGATAAAAAATGAACATCGATTGAAATTGAAATATTAATAGTTTTTTATGTTCATGATTATAATATGAAACTTAAATTTCCCAATAGGGCAATGCATCAATTGAGTGTTTACTATTAAAGTGCTCAATATGCCAGCATAAAGTGTCAAAAAATATATCAGAAATAAAATTAGAAAATAAATCTAAATCTGAACAAAATAAGCGTGAAAGAAAAAATAAAGTGAAATCATTATTGGTACAACTAATGTTACAACACAATTGAGATTGTTTTGAAATCATTTATTTTTTACAAAGATTGGCCAGAATAACAGAATTTGAATAATTGCCAATTCCAACTTGTGAATTAGAAATAGAATAATGATTAAGAGCAGGAATGGGAGTTTGATCATGATATGAATCATAAATTGGAATGTTTTCTCGAATGGTGAAATCATGAAGATAATTTGCTGCTCCAGAATGAAGATTGGTTGGAATAATTTATAAATTGAAATGTTCCTCATTCACAAATGTTATTTGAATTTTATTATGAGGATTCTCTTGAGAAGAACATAAATCAACATCCTTGATGTCAGAGTAATTATCATAAATGACTTCACAATATTCTCTAGAATTCTCTTTGATTTCATCCAATATATCAAAATAAAGAGGACTAAGAAATTCATGCTCATTAATGGCAAAAGAATGATCAATAATTGTTTCTTTATCTTGATAAAAACTTATTGGTAATTCATTTAGATCATCCTCTTTATTTTCTCAAAATATCATTAATACCAAGAGAGGAAAAATTACCAACATTAAAAATATTAGGATAAAGGAAAAAATGAGAATCAGAAATAATGAATTCAAAAGTTTCTCTATTCGAGAAATACTGTGCATTCTGTTCACTATAAATTTTAGATTCTAGATCATTTCTTTGTCTACTCGTGCTTTCTTGAAGAATTGTGCTTTGGTTCTCTGAATGTGGCATTTTCTTATCATGAAAAAATTTAGAAATTTGTACAACAGTTTGCGTGTTATTATTTACTTTGATTGCTACTTGTACTTGATGATTTGCAATTTGATTTTATGAATTCACTGTAGAGTAACCTTCAGATTTCAAGGCGGATTTTTCTCCAAAATTACTGCTGTTGCCTTCTTGCATTTGATAAGAAATATTTTTTAAGCTTTGTGAGACCACTTCATTATAATTTATTTGCACATCCATATTGGAATTCTCATTTATGTTGGAAGGGGATGGAACAAAGCTTGAACTAATTTCGTATGGATTGGGAATGGGAGGAAGAGAGCAAATATATTCAAACCAATCTAGTGATTCTTCTTCCGTAGGTTTTTTTCAACTTTAAATCTTAAACAACTCAAATGAAATCGAATATTAAAATCTCTAACATACTCATTTTCAAATCTTCGTAGATATTGAATTTCATTGCATACTTGTTCATAATCATATCTGTCAATTTTATAAATGAAAATTGTAACAAATTGATCCCAAATGTGAATTGAGGCAACCTGAAGAGTTCTACGGTAGTTTCTAGCTTTTGCCGCGAATGTGAGAGTAAAAATTCTGCATAAAATGCCTTAATCAATTCCTTGAAAATCATAATTTGAAACATTTTGAATAAATTGAGTTGAAGATTTTTATTTTTTTCATTTACATTTATATTTACTGTTTTTTTTTCCATTTTATTGGTGGGTTCAAAATTTGAATGTGAGAATGTGAATTGGAGATTTTGTTTCCTATAGTTATTTATAGTAGTATAGTCATTTATGGTCATTTATTGTATTATTAAGATAAACTGATTTTAAATGTTTTTACTATACAATATATTTGTGATACTTATTTATTGTATTTATTAAGAGTAATTTATATCTACTTGTGTTTGTGTTTGTGTTTGTTATGGATTTGAAATGTGAGTTGGATATTTTATCCTACCATGTCCAATAATTTGTTATTGTCTAGTGATTTGTTATGGTATTGTTGTGATATAGTGATTTGTTTTGGTATTTTTGTGATAAAATGATTTTAAAAATTTATTTTTTATAATTCTAGGACTAGTAAGTAATTTATTATAATATTGTGTAATAAAATAATTAAAAATTTATTTTATTATGGATTGTTTATTTTTTAAATAAAAATAATTGAATTTTGTATATTTTATTTATCTATTAAATATATCAAATTATATTAATTTATATTTCTTAACAAATTTACACTTCAAATAATTTAGTATTATAAAAAATTAATATATATTTTTTTTGTGTAAAGTTTGTCATTTTATTATTGAAATATAGATTTACATGTCATAGTGTGTGTTACTGGTATGTCCCTATAGATTTACATGTCATAGTTCTATGTGTTATAGGTATGTCCCTATATATTTAAATGTCATAGTTCTATGTGTTACTGGTATGCCCCCAGGGAAGGCAGACCAGTAACACAGATTGAAAATTTTCATATTACAAATATCTCACTTCAACAGTTTGACAAACCTAAAGAAAAAGTTGCGAAAATGAATATTGAGTTCCAAGAGTGCAAAGGCATGAAGGCTTTGTTCTACATAGCTATGTAGGTTGAACCATAACAAAAAAATTTCACCCATTTACCACTAAAACTTCAAATAAGAGTTCCCTATAACCTAGAATTGCCATGGTGGGAGCGACGGGTGTTGAGCCATGCCAAGGAGCCCCTCTAATTGACCACGGACAATACTGGCCGACGAACCTTGAACAATAACATTCCAAAAACATGGGCACTTGGTTTCCAACACGATAGAGCTTCCTCATGGAACCATGAGCATCAAGAACAATACATCTCTGAACCATGAACCACAAACACCAGCCACAAGAATCCACGAACCACTAGTTGTTAACAACCAAAAGAGTAGCCACGAGCTACTAAAATCCAACTGAGCATCCACGAAGCACGAACTAATGAAACCCACAGACTGGAACAACTCGCAATCGATGGGAAATAAAAGAATAAATATTTAGGAAGTAATCCTTTGAAATGAACATGTGATGAAAACCCCTTAAAGACATTAGAGTAAAAACATGTCGTGGATATGTCACAATAGCCATTTATGAGTCAAGCCTTGCTTTTTTTAACATATAAAATACCCACCTAGAACTACATAATCCTATATTATAATGCTCATCATAAAGCTAGTTCATGCCCTTCATGTACCACCACATGTGGTGAATATTTTCTTTAATACAAAAAAAAAACAAGAAAAGAAAAAGAATTGATTTTAGTAAAGGATTCAATATACAATGCAAGATGAAACCTTAATGGTATAAACCCATAATATCATAAATATACACATGAAACAAATATAAATTGTAAAATGAAATAGAAGATATTTTTGCAAATTATCTCCTCGATTTGTACATATATTTGTGCAATTTTATTTCAATAGGAGAAGTATAGATACATGAAAATTAGATTGTTTCCATGTAGATGTGATGTCCAAACAATAATATAGTTGATAATCCTTATGTAAAAGGGTCAAAAATATAAGCATGATTAGTTATGTCCTATTAATGAGATCCAAAATCCACACATAATTTTTAAGGGTAAAAGATATAAGCATGATTAGTTTTTTCATATGAATTAGATCCAAAATCCACACATAGTTTTCAAAAATAAGTATAAAAAATAGAATTAAGTAAATGGCTACATGTTAAGAGTGATCCGTACCTATGCATGCATGTAACAAAATACAGATATAAACATAAATACAAATATGTAGAAAAAATAAATATTCATTTTATTAATATCAAAGAACTGAAAAATGCTTACATATAGAATGGAAATAAACTAACTCGAGCAATGGTAGATTATCTCTGAGAAACGATGTGGCGACTAAACTCCTTTGAACTATGTTACAATGAGGCTCAATGGAATTTTTATTATTGAACAAAAAAGGGAAACCCTAAACAACCAAAACCCTAACCCTATGAGATGGAACACCGAGAGTTTGTGCATCCCGTTGGGGTTAGTTGGGCAACAAACTACCTCGGGTTGTAATTTGGTAATATGATCTTCATTCAATGCGTACGATAATTTTTAGAAAGGTCTCTCTGAGTATTACAATATTTGCAGTAGAAATCCATATTGTGGACCTCAAAAAAATGTCGTTTAGGGGTTCAAAACAACTTTGGAAGTTGAGGACCCAAAAAAATACTTAAAATAGTACAATGTGCTATAATAAAGGAAATTGATGAAACGAGCTAGAGGTACAGGTGGAATAAGTGGATGGCTAATAATATACACCTGGATCATTCAACCCTCCATAGAAAGCAACGGTCCCCATTGCGAGTAGAGCCTCCATGAGGTGAGGAAAGTTCTATTGAACCTGGTCCCTAGTGAGCCACTTGCCCTCATGAAGGAGTTGGCATGCTTTGACAACTAGATTTAGTCGAATACTGTGATGGAAAGTGTTCTTGATATATGTGTACATGATCCTATCATTCGTGGCATGTTTGATACAACTTAGGTTGAGATCTGTTGGTGTCACTTTCTCAACAATGTATGATGTGTCCAGCAATGAGGGAAAGTATGGTTGCAGCCATTCCACATTGAATACTGGGTGGATTCCAAGGAATGGTGGAATGTTGAGCTCAAAATAATTATCTCCTGCACTCTTAGTGATGATTTAACTCTCATATCCGAGTGGTCGAAGCTTGCGGTGGGCCCCAACAAGGCGATCCTTCTATAAATGCAACCAAACATTATTACCCCACCTGGAACTTGTGTGACACCCAATGTTGCTCATGATTTTGTTTGGATTTAGCATTTAATATGTCTAATATTCCATGGAACTGCTAGCAGATATGATAAAAGTGTTCAATGAAGATGGTAGCTTTGTCAATTTCAGACTGGACTCAAGTCAAATATGTCTAAGTAGCTGCAAGGGGTATGGAAACATCAGTGGAGCAAAGTGGCTAGAATCCCAACCCCAGTTGAAAGGTGTTGTGTCGAGTTGAGTTGTGGCTATCTCTGTTGTAGCCATGTTGGATATAGGCAAGGCTTACATCCCATGTACGTGGATTATTTGAGTTGTACATGCACAAGATGTGCATGATCATCTCATTGAAGACCTTTGTTTGGCCATCAGTTTGGGGGTGGAACGTTGTTCATTTAGTGAGCTTTGTATCCAACAACGACAAGAGGTATGTCAAGAATGTACTCAGGAATATTCTTTCCCTGTCTTAGATAATGGACTGTGTGATCCAAAAGTGTACCCATACTCATTCAAAGAAGATTTTTCTAATGGCTTATGTTATGAAACTCTTCTTGTAGCATGCTAGAATGAAAATATTAGAGAATATCATGAAAACACAATAATTTCCATACTTGGAAGAAGGAAGGCCCAACATGTAATCCATGGAGATGCAATCCCAGTGCTAGCTAGGATTAGGTAGAGGAGTATACAGGCCTTGATTCTTGATTGTAGTTTTGTCAATAGTGCATGCAGCGGAGGATTTGATGTACTTCTCAACATCATGTCGAAGGTTCGACCAATAAAAATACTTCGATAGCAGTTCCACTATTTTTTCTACACCAAAATGTCTAATGACCTGACTATTGTGTGCCTCCAAAATCATCTTGGAACGCTCGCTTGAAGGAACAAAAAGGTGTCCTAGGTGGTATAACAATGTGTCTTGGAGATGAAAGTCTAGAACTTCCTTTCCTTTGAGGAGCATCTGGTATGTGGTGTCGAATTCTGGATCACTCTTGTAAATATGTGGTTATTCTGAAGTCTTGTATCCATAAGAGTCGAGCACAATCGTAATATCCATAAGCAGTGGTCGGTTGAGGTAGTATGTAACATTATTTGTGCTTCCCTTCTTGTAATTAGTGTTCAAATGGAACTATTGCAGATATGTGGACCATTTCTTTTGTAAATCAATTTTAAACTTTCATTGTGTTTGTATGAACTGCAGGGGTCAGTGGTCTATGTAGATGATCATTTCCTTCCTCGGAATGCAATGCTTCTATTGTTAGCAAGCTTGCAAATTGGAATACATCTCTTTGTAAGAGGTGGGATACTTTAGGATTGTATATTAAAGTGTCTCACTTTGATATGCCACTGGATTCCCCTATTAGGTAAGAACTGCACCAATAGCATTGTCTGAGGCAACTGTCTCAATTTCAAATGGTTGTTGCAGATCTGGTAATGTGAGCACTCGTGTAGGTTAATGGTGATGATTCAAATCGGAAAACACCTCCTCTTGGGATTCAAAAAAAATAATGTTTCTTTCGCTCCACCCTTAGTGACTTTAATCAAAGGCCAAGTGATATGAGAGAATCCCACCACGAACCTGCGATAAAAATTGGTAAGACCGAAAGTTGTGGAGCTCTGTTAGACTAGTTAGGGTTGGAAAATCCCAAATAACTTATATCTTGGTTAGGTCCACATGCACACCCCTCTCATCAATGATATGCCTATTGAAACCTCGAAAATCGTTGCAACAACATTGGGGATAACCACCTGGTCTGGATCTTAAAGCAGTTCCTTTTCCATTTGGAGTAGTGGCTCCGACTGGTTTTACTAGGTCCAGTTTACTTTTCCCTATCGCTATTGGTTTAAAATGTATCTTTAACTACCAATAGATAGGGATATCAGAGCACTTCTTCTTGCTGATCGGGTAATAGAATGACCCTTAAGTTGATTTGGGTTCAGCCAAACCACAACAAAGATTTTTCCTCTTTTAAGAAGAGGACTTAAAAGAATGCAGAACTTAATCTAAATGCAAACTTATTCTATAATGCAAGAAAAAAAAACTAATCTTAATCCTATCTGAACTAGGTAGATATAGATCTAACCTAACTAAGAGCGAGATAATTAAATGATAAGGATTTAAATATGTTTGGCTTTTAGTTAATGTCAACCTAACGAAGTAATTCAATTAGCTGACATTTGTGAATACCAAAACACATCCTTTTGAGATCTTTTAACTGAAATAATAAATCAACAACACTCAAGAACTAATTCAGAAAAATGATAATGATTATCAAATCAGTAAACGCAATAATTAAACAATAATATGTCAAAATAGTTCACAACACATTACTATTTAATAAATCAGTTTTATAAGATAGACTTCTGAGTAAATAGTTACTCATAAATCATAGTTTAATCCATAAGAGCAGAGATACATAACAATATTGAGACAAATTATCCATATCAACAGAAGTGCACAAACATGAATAAAATGACACACATTTAATTATCATAAAAATGAAACTGGTATTTGAAACAATAGTATTAAAAACACCAATTAATTGAATCCATTTCTCTGATATTAGTCTCCAACAGTCCTTTACATTGCTTGAATTTCTGCTTTCAAAAATTAGAGCTACAAAAGTGCAAACTCTGCCCATCATACATAATTCAAGATATAAAGAAAAAACCCTCAATAATGTTTAGATCTGAAATTTTCTCTCCTCCCTCCTACAACTCTAAATTCCTATTGCAGAAGTGCTTTTAGAAGTCCAAAATTGCAGAGGAGAGCAGCCCCTTTTTACATTCTGTAATCTGCCATTTATAATATTTCGAAAGGTATTTTTGAGAGGAAAATTTGTTGAAGAAAAATCTGCCCAATCCAATTTTATTTGCTCAAAATTCCAATCTTTAATTGTTGGAGCATTCTCATTGATTGAGATATTTTTCTCCATATCTCTTCTACTGTTTTCCTGCAAAAATAAATCAAAATAAATTAAGATGCAACAATCCAGATGTCATTTCTCGCATTTAAAATAAATCCAATCAAATTTAAAAATAATTGAAAAAGAAACCCAAGCTTTCTATTGATTTTTGTGATGATTTAATTGGCCAAGGATATTACTGATGAATGAATCTACACTTAGAAGAGGCTTGGGCAAATGAAAATAAAGAATAAAACTCAGAAAATTGATATTGTTTAGAAATTCAGAGCTTGATCTTCTGCCTATTTTTAGACCCAATAAATGACTAAATCTGTTCGTGGAACCTCCTCAGAAATGTTCTCCATGATTTTATCTTTCCAATGAGCCATCATGGGTCTCATTTGGCCAAGTAAAACTCAATCTATGAGCCTCCAAAGTTGATGAGTCAAATTTGGCATAATTCTGGAAATTCTGTTGCTAGGCTAAAAATCAGAATTTTAATTAAAAACTCTAATCCTAAATTAGACTCTAATTATCTAATAATTAATTCTAATTTAATTGTTAATTATAAACTAAACTAATTATTTAATAAACTATTTATTAATTAATATTAATCTAACTAATAATTATAATTAAATTAAATTAATTATATTCTACATATTAATTAATTTAATTAATTTAAAATTAATTATTTAAAATATTAAATATTAAATCTAATATTAAATTAAAACTATACTTACCACTTCACTCACTACGAACACTCCACTATACTAACACTCCATTAATATTAAATTAAAACTATACCAATACTCCATTAACTTACCATTTCACTCACGTATGAATGGCTTTTCATTTTGAGTGAAACTTATTCAAGCTCACATGCCTTTGGACTTCGGTGATCGGCGAATGAAAGCCATTGGGGTTTCTAAGGAATGCCTCTTTTGGAAATTCGCAAAGCGATATTCCGATGCGACGTAAGAAAAAAAAATCATATCATATTATATATATATATATATATATATATATATATATATATATATATATATATATATATTAAATTTTAATTTAATTAAATTAATTATATTTAATATAATAATTAATTTAGTTAATTTAAAATTTAATATTAAATATTATTTTTTGGTTTTGGTTTCATTTTAATGATGTTAAAGAAGTTGTAAGGAAATTATCTAAAGGAGTTCTATATAAATAGTACTTTGATATTTTGGATTTTAGAGATTATTAATTTATTTAAAAAATTAGGTTAGATTAAAATTGATGCTGTGTTGGAAGGCGTATTAGTAAAAATGAAAAATATTAGTAATAACTATCTAAGGGTTAATATTTAAAACAAATCCATTATTGAACTAATTTAATTACAAAAATAGAATATTGTACATTTTACACATTTTAAACCCAGGCAACGTAAATGATTAGACTTCAAAAGGACTGTCATTTACAAACCAGTTGACCAAATGAGGCGAAACAAGTATCAATGGAAAGCTTATAAAAAATTTATTTTAACAAAGAAATCAAAACAAGAATCTAAAGAAAATGAAAAATCAACAAAATCGTAGGATAATCAACTTAATATAAAAAAAAAAATCTTAAAAGGAGTTTAGCCAAAATTTTTATAGAAAGGGTCCCCATTATTTGAATTGAACAAGTCAAAAATGGGGGAGTTGTGTTTTACCACAACAATGGCGACATACGGGAGAAGAACCAGTTATCTCTATTTGATATGATTGAGATTTTCCTAAAATTAAAGTAAAAATAATTAAATAAGAGAAAATTATTTTTGGAATGTTTAATGAGTTCATTAGATCTGAGATAAAAGCAAAATCATCTTCTTGTAATTTTTCTTAATTCTCATAAATTAAAATGTTTCATAACTCTATATAGTCCTTTAATTAGTTGTAAAGATAAAGCATGGGTCACTTTACAACAGGACTGATAAAATGTACTCATTTGTCACGGGTAGAGCCACCATTTATCAAACATCTATAGTCTTGGCAAGGGATTACCTTTTAATCATGAATGATTGATCCATCTATTTAAGAATTATTGACTGGGAATAAATCCATTTATATATGTTTTTTTTTTTTTCGAGTTCTTAAAAGCCATTGTCTTGGTTTGGTAGCTAGATAGTTGACGATGCCATTCTTAGTTATAATTGGGTGAACAAGGCGGCTTTATTGATGAGACCCTTGTCTTATAATTGTTTGCAATCATAAGCCATTACCTTGGTTTGTTTAGTAGTGTTGGTAATGTCGGCCTATTTTTCACACATTGATCATGGTAAAGCGAGGCTCGTGATGAGACCTCTTATCTTTAAGTTTAAATATATTTTTGGATTACACTCTGAAAATAAAACTCTTTTAGACAATGGGTGTCATTGAATCCTTGAAGTTTTCGAGCTGACATTTGAGTTAAAAGTGGTTTCTTTGTAAAGTGTCTTTAATTGGTTAAAAATAACTTTTCTTGATTGATAATATAATTTTGAAAGATCTTAATAAAATATTGAAATCTCAAAATAATTACAATTTTGATGAAAAAGAAATTTCTCAGATTTTATGATACTTTGTCAACTTCTCTTGTTTTGTAATCTCTTCTTTAAATATGTCTACCTTTATAGTAAGAAAAACAAACCTTATTAAGAGATTTTAAGAAAAAGCTAATAGTAAACTATTAACAAATTTTTCCGCATGTATCTGGAATACATAATCAGTGTAAGAAGGCATTCTATATTAATCATGGCGGAGTTACCAAAACCGAGCGGCGAAAACCGAAGGAAAATAATTCTTAAGCTAAAAGTGGGAAAAGTAATAACCAAACTAAAAATGAAGATTTAAAAGTGGAAAGGAAAATCTCTTAATTTTGAAACGCTCATAAGAATGTATATAAATGTCTCAACAAAATGAAGTAAAAGGAAAATAATCATGTAATTATTCCTTCTTATGTCGAGATTTAGATGAATTATGCCTTGCATGGTTGTAAATATTTTAGGCTTTGAATACTTGAGTGATGATAAAATTCGGCCACAATGAAAACTTTACGTCGATGTCGATCTTCTTGTTTAAAAGCATCATCTTAATTATTTTCTAATAAAAAAGGAATGCTTAAAAAACAAAATGAAGGTTAAAACCTTCCCTGAGTCATTGTTTCAGCAAAGATTATTGATGTATCTTGAAATGAAACCGGGAGAAGAGCATAGGAGAAGAGTATAGAACTTTTAAAATATGATCTCGCAGGATGATTGAAAGCTTTATGCGGCACCAAAGCAGTTAAATATCAACATAATTTAAAAACAATGTTTGGAACTAAAGTAATGAAATGGAAATTAATGATAGTGGCTACATGAATCTTCAATTGGATAGTGCATTTGATCTTACGGAAGATATCAGTTTCTCCAATACTAGTTGAGTTCTTATTTTTAATTTAACATTAAAAACATGAAGAAGTCAAACTAACCAAAATCCTATAACCCAAAATCATTATTTATTTTATTTAAACTAAAGAAAGCAGTAAAACGTAAAAAATCGAATGCTTTGTGTTCAAGGGAATTAAAACCAATGAATCGAGAAATGAAAAGAGAATATGCAATGATGAATTTCTCAAAAATATTATAAGTTCATATAAACTCCATGATTTTTTATAAATTGTCAATTAAGACCAAATCCAAGATAATGAAATTTATATGTGAAGATAGAAAGTTCTTGAATCTCATATTATTATAGATTATATGTTAAGCCCAAAATATATTGAGAAATCGAAATGATTTAAATATGTTGCAAATTTGTCATCAATTGCTTTAGTACCATAGTGATTACCCATAAATTTCTTTTAAAATATTTCATACAACATAATGCATTATCGGATGATTCACATTGAATGTTTTTTCATTATCCTTAAAGTTCAATTTTGCAAAATTTCACCTTTGTTGATATGCCATATATTGATTAAATGTTAATGGCATAGAGGCATGCATTGGAGTCTATCGCATCAGAAGTTACAATGGAAAATTGGCGATATGAGAACATGAGAATATATGCGATGAGATGGAGCGATTGCGATATTGAATAATTGTTATATCAAGAATCGGGGAATAGTCACATCATGCTTTATACTTCACATGTCACACATCGTATATCTCACATCGCACATCACACGTTGCACATCGTAGATTCGGAATAGTGACATGACCATGAATAAAAATGCAATGAAGCGATTTCGATATCGGTATATCGAAATATAGGACAATAGTCATGTCGGAAATGCCAATATGATTCGTACGATAGTGGCAATGCGATGGATGACGTGGCTTTCAACGATCGGCAAACTTAAGTACAAGATGTAAGACAACATGATACACCGATATGCGATGAAGAATGAGCCCGATAAATTTATTATGAAAGTTTAATATCATATCGGGTCCCAGACATTGGTGCTTTTAAAATTATACCCCTACCATTATTGCGATTGAATGGATGCAATATTTCTTATGAACTTGATTTAATATTTCATATCGGGTCCAAAATTATGTGATCATGACAATATTGGTAAAGTTATTTTATCGAAGATTGAGCGAGAACGAACATTGAAGATGTATGAATTTTTTAGTATCGACGATATGAAATGGTCCAATATGAATCTTCCAATACTGTTTTAAATGTATATTGGGTTTTCTAATGAATGAAAGAAAAGTTAAAGAATGCTTAAATTCTAATGAATCATAAATAAAATTTCCTTGAACTTCTTGCAAATTTGAAATCGGTTTGCTGCCTACTTTAATTTCCGAAAATAAATGGAAACCTGCAAATGAAACAGGACAAGAATAAGAAATAAATTAAGGAAAATGGAGAATAAATGAAAATGAACTTGTGATTGCGTACCTAGAAGGAAATTGTCTCTAAATTTTACCTCATGAATCTTCAAATTCTTCCTTGGATTTATCAAAATTCTGACTTTGTTCAAAATCATTTCATTATTTATTCTAAATTAGTGTGAGAAATCAAGCTAAAGGAAATTAATTATTCATGTTCAGGAAATCTAAAATTCATAAAATTCACCAGAGATGAAAATGAAAATATGCTTCCCTTTGATTTGCAACAGTAATTTATTACCTTTGCTTCATTCCAAATTAACTTGAGAAAAATTTGTATTGTTATAGTGACTGTTCAATAATACCTTTAGTAAATAAATGTGATGCGTATTGCAGCAACAGATAATAAACTAAAAATCAGAATGGAATAAAGCCAATCATTGTGAAAGAATATCAACACAGATTTGAATGTGTGCACACAACAAAATGGACACCCTGAAGGTCATTTTAACAAATTTTGAGGAAGATAATATGAACTTTATGTGATTATATCGAAAGGTGAGACTGACTAATAATAATTGAATTGAAGTTAAGCTTATAATAGACAGTCATATATTTCATGGGACAATGAGATCATGAAGCTTTGTATCTTCAAAACTTTTGACAAATAAATTTAAAAAGAAAACCTTGTAAGGACATCTCGAAATGAAGAAAATTAGCTTTGACGTGATCGATGCCAAGTGCAAAATCAATTAAATTCAGTCAAGACATTATTTGTAATAGGAAAAGATGTAGTTATGGGTAGAGGTATTGCTACAAAATATTTTATTTAAAAGTGGGAAGAAAGAATTAGAAATTTTTTGATGAGAAGAAAATATTTTCTTGAACACGTATATGATATGAGAAGGGCCGATTGCTTGCTTTATTTATATCTATAGAACTGTTGAAAATAAATTAATTACATAAACAAACTGACTACATTAATTTTACTCTTATTCTAACTATATGCAGGAAAATGCGACTAATTATAGTCATATTTCCAATGTAACCACTCCCTCATTTTAATTCCTTCATATATACATAGTTCAAATGTTAGTAATAAAAATACAAATCTAATTAAAATAAGAAAAATAAATCTGTAAGTAGAATTTACAGTTATTGTTAGCGACTTATTTATAATCACCTTCTTTTGAAATGTCCTTTCTAATTGAATTCCAATTGGATCATAAAAATCTGGATGGGTTTCTATTAATGATTGGGAAAGGTTCAAAAGAGGAAATAATAGGCCAGATTGTGGGTATGCGCTTTTAGATTCAAAGGTCTGGAGAAAATCGTTAGTGTTATTTACAAATGTTAAACTATTAACAATCTTCCTTGAAGGAAAACTTTCCAAATATTTTTAAAATGAGTTAATGAAGAATGAAGGGAAATATGTTAGATTTAATGGAAGATTATTAATTGAATTGGATTGCTGGCTGGATTGTAAAAATGCACTATCTTGTTGATACTGCCTTTGAGAAGATAGAAGCAATTGATAAAAAATGAACATCGATTGAAATTGAAATATTAATAGTTTTTTATGTTCATGATTATAATATGAAACTTAAATTTCCCAATAGGGCAATGCATCAATTGAGTGTTTACTATTAAAGTGCTCAATATGCCAGCATGAAGTGTCAAAAAATATATTAGAAATAAAATTAGAAAATAAATCTAAATCTGAACAAAATAAGCGTGAAAGAAAAAATAAAGTGAAATCACTATTGGTACAACTAATGTTACAGCACAATTGAGATTGTTTTGAAATCATTTCTTTTTCACAAAGATTGGCCAGAATAACATAATTTGAATAATTTCCAATTCCAACTTGTGAATTAGAAATAGAATAATGATTAAGAGCAGGAATGGGAGTTTGATCATGATATGAATCATAAATTGGAATGTTTTCTCGAATGGTGAAATCATGAAGATAATTTGCTGCTCCAGAATGAGGATTGGTTGGAATAATTTATAAATTGAAATGTTCCTCATTCACAGATGTTATTTGAATTTTATTATGAGAATTCTCTTGAGAAGAACAGAAATCAACATCCTTGATGTAAGAGTAATTATCATAAATGACTTCACAATATTCTCTAGAATTCTCTTTGATTTCGTCCAATATATCAAAATAAAGAGGACTAAGAAATTCAAGCTCATTAATGGAAAAAGAATGATCAATAATTGTTTATTTATCTTGATAAAAACTTATTGGTAATTCATTTAGTTCATCCTCTTTATTTTCTGAAATATCATTAATACCAAGAGGAGGAAAATTACCAACATTAAAAATATCAGGATAAAGGGAAAAATTTGAATCAGAAATAGTGAATTCAAAAGTTTCTCTGTTCGAGAAATCCTGTTCATTCTGTTCATTATAAATTTCAGATTCTAGATCATTTCTATGTCTACTCGTGCTTTCTTGAAGAATTGTGCTTTGGTTCTCTGAATGTGGAATTTTCATATCATGAAAAAATTCAAAAATTTGTACAACAGTTTGCGTGTTATTATTTACTTTGATTGCTACCTGTACTTGATTATTTTCAATTTGATTTTATGAATTCACTGTAGAGTAACTTTCAAATTTCATGGCGAATTTTTCTCCAAAATTACTGTTGTTGCCTTCTTGCATTTGATAAGAAATATTTTTTAAGCTTTGTGAGACCACTTCATTATAATTTATTTGCACATCCATATTGGAATTCTCATTTATCTTGGAAGGGGATGGAACAAAGCTTGAACTAATTTCATATGGATTGGGAATGGGAGGAAGAGAGAAAATATATTCAAACCAATCTAGTGATTCTTCTTCCGTAGGTTTTTTTCAACTTTAAATCTTAAACAACTCAAATGAAATCGAATATTAAAATCTCTAACATACTCATTTTCAAATCTTCGTAGATATTCAATTTCATTGCATACTTGTTCATAATCATATCCATCAAATTTACAAATGAAAATTGTAACAAATTTATCCCAAATGTGAATTGAGGCAACCGGAAGAGTTCTACGGTAGTTTCTAACATTTGCCACAAATGTGAGAGTAAAAATTCTGCATAGAATGCCTTCATCAATTCTTTGAAAATCATAATTTGAAACATTTTGAATAAATTGAAAGACATGATTAAAAGCAGAAGAATTTTTCTTACCATTAAACTTTACCTAAGGCAAGAGTCTTACCACTTCGTGTGGAGTATTGGAAGATGCATGTCCATGTATACAACTCCAAATTGGAAGTTTAAGAAGTGCCATCGTGATTTAAATAAAATGTTAAAATTTAAAAGACTCCAATAGACAATAAGTTTCAAGCCCTCCTTCTAGCGCCAAAAATGTTGAAGCCTCAAAAATCGCTGCAACAACATTGGGGATAACCACCCAGAGTGGACCTTAAAGCAGCTCCTTTTCCATTTTGAGTAGTGGCTCCGACTGGTTTAACTACGTCTAGTTACCTTTTCCCTATCGCCTTGAAAATAATTTTAAAACAACAAACCTTGTAATGTGGGCTAGAAAGAAGTTCCTCTTTAAAAATTTAGTCACTCTTGTTATCTTATATGAATGTGAGGTTTGGGGTTGCAGCATCTCTAGAGAATCCTGGAGAAAGATTGAGAAAATCCAGAAGCGTTTTATAACGTATAACCTTAAAATTAAAAGCAATACATCCTATCCTATTCTCCTTATAGAAGTGGGTCTTTCCCCTATCGAGAGCCTAGCTATGACTAGGCTTCTGTTGTACAAGCACAAGCTCAATAGCATAGGAGACCATATACTTCCTAAGCTAGCTTTAAATTCCAGCCAAAACCACCTAAGGCTTAAACGAGGTTGGTATAAAGACACCAGGGCTTGGTTAAACCATTGGGAGATCGACGAGAATGTTGCATTGCAAAACATTAATAACATTAAAAAAATTGTTACTTCTAAGTTCAAAGAAAAATGTGGTGTGAGAAAGATCTAGCAGCTAAAAGAAAATTAAGATATTATAAGGAGGTCATCAACCCCACCCTAGAAGATCAAAAGTATCTCTCTATTTTAACTAGCTCAAAGAAGAAAATTAATATAGCCAATATTAGAACGAACTCTCTAAGCTCCATAGTGAAACAGGTCGTTGGACAGTTCCTAAAACACCATGGATGGAAAGGATCTTCCATCTCTGTGAGAATCTGAACATAGAGGATGAAAATCACTTCCTCTTAGATTGCCCTAAGTACAACCACATTAGAGCTCAATTTCATAATCTTTGTTACAATACTGACCTTCCAGCCTTTTAAGATGTCAAAATTACAGTGAGCTCGGGGGGCTTCTTTCCAAGCTTTTTGAGTATAGGAATAAAATCTTAAATCAAATTAAATAACTATTTTCCTTAGGTCTGATAGACCGAAGATTAGTCTCAGTAGACATTAACCATCATCATAAATTTATTTCCATAAAATTCAACATAAATAGACATATATTTTATTTCTATAAAATTTATAAATCTCTATTACATATAAAATTATATAAAACTCTATTATATAGTTTATTTCCATAAAATTCAACATCATCATGTGTGTATAGCCAAACAAAAATTTTGTATAATTCAATTTTTGTGGATTTTGTTAGTACAACCCAATGCACATACCGCATTATTGTTTTAAGGGTTATCTTGTCGCATCCTTCTGATGTACAGTGAACCTCAAATGTATACGTCTGACGTTTAAAGTTTGCACCCCACACACACGTGTCACCATCTAGATTCTAAATATGAATCATAATGAAATTTCAATTAAAGCGGAGGAAGCCATGGATTCATCGCTTGATTTGCCGCAGAGATCTAGTCCGAGCCTAAGCCTCAGCTCAGCGCCGAGTCTGATCCTCCTGGCGATTGCTTTTATCTGCGTGGTGAAACAGAGTCTCAGAAAATGGTTTCCCCCGGGTCCATCTGGATGGCCTGTCATCGGCATCATTCCACTTCTGGGCAACATGCCCCATTAGCATCGTGAGATTTCTAAGCTCTTACATTTTCAGGCGAAAGAATTTTTTTATTATGGTAAGCTTTTATATTTTCTTTCTTTCATATAGTTTGATTTCTTTATGTTGATAAAATCTATGTATTTATGAACACTTTTGTTATTTTATAGTAATGTAATATTTTTTAAAAGCATTTTTATTTCATGTTATAGTTTTTTAAACAAATTTTGATAGTCAAATTATTTTATAATAGGTAATTTGGCAATCAAGTTTCAATTTCCAATTTTTGCTTTTGGAATACCTTTTTGCCCATGTATCAATAGCTTAAGTTCTAAATATCATAAAGAAAAATTCCCAATAAAGTTTCAATTTCCAATTTTTTCTTTTTGGAATACCCTCCCATCCATCTATCAATAGTTTAAGTTCTAAATATCATAGAGAAAATTTCTCATCAAAATGCCTCTCAATGATGACTAGTTGTGCAACATCTTTTCATAATCAACTAAGTCATTATGTCTTTTGTCCAACATTTTAAACTTCTTATTCATAAATTAACCAAAAAAATCATCAAAATCATCGTTATCCTCAATAAATCTGTAAAGACATGATTATCATATATGTTCAAATAACTAAAAAATAATCTTATAATGTGGATAACCTAATTACTTGTTCTTTACAAATTGCCCAACAAAATCTCTATCTCACTTTCTTTTGATTCCCCCTTCCGATTTCAAAAACACTCATTACATTTTCCATTTTCCTTTTGATATTTATTTCCCAATCACTCTAATTATATTCTATAATGAAAAATAGAACAATTTCTTTAGGTATCACATAAATGTAGAGATGGAAAAAGTCAAGAACATCAAATTAAATAAAAACATATATATATATATATATATATAACTCTACTTATTACTAAACATGTAATTGATTTCTATATTTTAGAGATCAACCTATCTTCACTTTAGACAATCTTACCAATTAGTTTTTTCCCTGAGTTTTTTCACTATTTTTCCCAACTTAAGACTACTTCTATGTTTAAGTGAACCAAATATACCTATAAACATTTTATGGAGATCCCTGCCAACTTATTATTATCCAAAATATCTATATTATTAAAAAAATATTTAGAAAAATGATTTATCTATGTATATAATTTTATAATTTTATTTAAAAATAAAATATAAAAATATATTTAAACCAAAAATAAACTATTATTTTTTTAATTTTAATACTTAATAAGTTATTGTTATTTTAATTTTAATTATAATTGAAATACGAAAATTATTAAGATGTAATTAATTTGTTTAATATTATAAAAATGTAATTATAATTTATTTATTTTTATATTTTCAAGAAAAAAAATTAGTACATTTAAATTGTATTCACTTCTGTTATATTTAGTATATTAATAATAATAAAATTATTTATAATGAAAAAATAAATAAGTATGTGTTTACTTATGCATATGATAATATCTCATATAAAAATAAGAAGAATTGTTTTTTAAGTATATTAAATTTTAAATATATTAAATATTTAAATAAAATATAATCACTAAAATAAGATTATATATAGGTAAAGTTGCACGTTATATTACTACACATAAAGTTTGCATAGCATAAACAATGGTGTTACTTGTTTTGAGGTTATGAAAGCCCAGCATCACCAAGAGTAGTGGACATTGTTAAACAAGAGAACATGCGAGAGGAATATGCTATAAGTTTTTCATATAATGCAGATAATTGAAAGAGGGAGACACCACATGACTAATGAATTAAAGCTCCTTTTTTATCAGCTAAGAGAAAGCCTCTTGAGGTCACGATTAACCACAATGATGTACCAGAATAGGCAGAGGTGGATACCATAATGTCATTTGGCACATCCAATACTAGTACATAACAAGTGATGTATCTTTATCACCCTCTTTGTCACGTGATGTGGGGATAATTTTCATTTTTTATTTTTAAATATTATAATTTCTTTAAGATACTCATTATAATATTTAATCTTTAAATGCGAAGAGAGTAATAATTATGATATGAATCAAATAATGCTTAGATTCTCGCCTTGATTCTTATTAGTGGTGTATCATTTATCATTACTTCTTGGAAGGCTAAATAGTGGAAGAAATATGCAATTTCAAATAGGTATTATTATTATATATATATTTATTTTTTTGATTAATTGGCATTTTTTAAGTTGATCATTTACATTTATGATACTTTTGTAAGAGATTCTCAACATTTGATTTTGGTTTTAGCATTTTTTTTTGTGCGTGTTTATATTAAGGAAAAGAAGGTTGAAGATATATAGTTCCTTGGTAGATAGCATTGAAACATTTACATTTATGATATTTTTGTAAGAGATTCTCAACATTTAATTTTGGTTTTTAGATTTTTTATTTTTTTGGCGCGTGTTTCTATTAAGGACAAGAAGGTTGAAGATGTATAGTTCCTTGGACTTAAAATCTGAACATGCACACACTATATTTTATTACTCAAAATATAGTTACATATATACATGAGGTATTGTCTCAAGATAAAGAAGCTATCTTGGACGCACAATAAGTTGGCTGAGAGAATATCTCAACCACACACCAAACAAGGAACTTAGGTTTAGCTAACTCTAATGGAATAGGAACAGACTCTATCCATAGAAAGTCACAGTTGAAGACAAGTAAGAATTACATATTCCAACACACTCCTTTAATGACTACTTGTCTCGATATCACTTTGCAAAATATAGCTGTGGTCGAACATAACAAAAAGGATATGTCGATGTCCATATAAGGAGCAACCATCCACTAGAATGCATGGGTACCAACTGCTGCAACCACTAGTCTCATAGGATGTCCTTTGCATACATGGTTCTGTCAACCATTATCATTACATATATGTACCTGTATCTACAGATCCCCCTCCAACGTGGGTTTTATCGGATGACCCGTAACCATGCTCTTCCTTCATCGATGAACTCTCACTTGATAGTAGATCTGTCTTAGATCTCTTTGGAAAACTTTTACTGGGTCTCTTCATCGGCAACCTTTCAGTGGATCTCTTCATTGGCGACCTTTCACCGAATTTCTTCATCAGTGGGCGAACACTGGCACATACATGTTTTCAGTCCACTTCACTGTTACACATGGTTTCTGGCTGACCACAAACCGACACTAGAAAATGGTTTTTGGCTGACCACAAACCTGTAATTACAATGTGGTTTTGTGATTACAAAGAACTTTAAGGGGATACTCATGCCTTACAAGGCTTGTAGAAATTATACGCACTAAGCATGCATATGTCCAAGATCCACCTGATCTCACACTATTTCACTTTATGCAAGATACTGAATCTATTCCACTTGTTAATCTTTTGCGGAAAATTTAATTGCACACACATGTGAAGCATAAAGAAAAATAATCGCACATAACACAATTTTTAATCAGGAAAGCCTGAAGCTAAAAACTCCTACTATATATTATGTAACATGGAGATCATATGACAATCTCATACAAACATACAAATCTTATCACAATCTCTCAGTACAGTACAATCGTCATACACTAATGAGGCCCAATCTTACAAATCCATGCACCGATCTTTGCCACCTACTAGCTTACCTCCACTACGCAATCCCTGCTGAATAATAGCTCTGAATGAATTCGAATTACCCTTGCTTGCATTGCGCAATCCTCATTCGCATCTCCACTATGTGTGTGATGCAACCAATGCATCACTAATAGTCACAACAGATAGTCTATCTTGCCCTTTCCCCATCCAGATAGCCTCACATGCAACTAAACTTGCTACCATGTATTCCGCTTCCGCTGAACTGAGTGCCATGGATCTTTGTTTCCTATTGTACCAAGAAACTACCATAGATCTGATACTGAAAATCCCTCCTGATGTGCTCTTCCTATTTGTTGGGCTTCCTGTCCAATGTGCATCCGTCAAGCCATACAACTTCACCTCATCCGTCTGTCTGTACCATAAACCATACTCAGATGTGCCCCTAAGATATCTTAGGACATGCTTGCCTACCTTCCAAAAGAGCTTGGTAGGCTTAACCATCGCTTGTGAAAGCTGGTTCAACACATAGAATATGTCCAGTCTTGTAATGACTAAATACATGAGCAAACCCACCAACTGTCGATAAACAGTGGCATCTGCTACCTCTGTCGATGTAGCATCCTCTTTCTTCCAATTTCCTGGAAGAGAAGTGTTGATAGGCTTGCAGCCTTGCATGTGAAACTTCTCTAGTATCTCCTGGGCATACTTTCCTTGAGACACAAATAGTTCACCTTCCCGCTGCCATATTTCCAATCCAAGGAAATAATGAAGGAGGCCCAAATCCTTCATCTCAAACTCCTTTACAAGGTCTGCCTTGCATGAGTGTATCAACTGCTCATCACCTGTTATTATTAAATCATCAACATAAAGTACAATGATTAAAAGCTTACCCTCCACCACAATCTGGTACATGTTTTCATCTGCCTCACTCTTGGTGAAGCCAAGTCCAGTGAAATAGTTGTCGGTCCGAGTGTACCAAGCACGGGGTGCTTGTTTTAGCCCATACAACTCTCTTTTGAGCCTGCACACATGCGACTCACTCCTGAAGATCTCAAATCCTTCAAGCTGCTCAATGTACACCTCTTCCATCTGATGAATGTGCCAACCCATCTTGCCTTATACTTCTCGAAACTACCATCAACAACTTGATTTACCTTGTAGATCCATCTTGATCCTACAACTGATTTTCCCACTGGCCTTGGAACAATCTCCCAAGCACTGTTTCTAACAATGGAGTCATACTCCTCCACCATGGCATCTACCCATGTGGGATCCTGCACTGCTTCTTCAAAATAAGATGGCTCTGTCACGATACTCTTTCTCATAAGAGCCATGTATCCAGTATATCGGTCAGGTGACTGTCTCTGTCTGCGTTGTGATGTAGGAACTCCTACATTCTGTGACGCATCCACCTTCAGTCTCTGAGCTTATGTGGTATGATTTTTACCTTGTGTAATGTTTGGTTCTACATGAGTGGACTCCTGCACTGAATGAATCTCCTCCTATGGCTGATCCACATCCAGAGGCTCATCTTTGGGAACAACAAGTTCCTCCTCCACATGCAAGTGTAGCTCCCTCTCATGCGACAAAATCATGGCTTTCACCTCATTGAATTTTATATCCTGTCGCATAATAGTCATCTGACTATTTGGAAAATACACACGATAGTTATGGGGTGTTTTTGTGTACCCCACAAATATCCCAACTTCTGCAGTCAACTCCAGCTTCTTCCTGCCGTCCTTCGTCACATGAATGTAAATAGGTGAGCCAAAAATATTCAAATGAGAAATATCATGATTCTTACCAGAAAATGCTTCTTTAGGTGTACTCATGCCAAGTACTCTATGAGGACAACGGTTTTGCACATAAACCGCAGTGTTGCATGCTTCTGCCCACAAGTGCATCGGAAGGCCCTGGTCATGCAGCATTGCTCATGCATCACCCACGATCATTCTGTTCTTTCTCTTCACGACTGTATTCTGCTGTAGGTTATGAGGCACTATGAGTTCTCTTCAAATTCCTTCTTTTCTACAGAAGTCTTTGAATTCGCCTGAGATGTATTCACCACCATTATCGCTCCGTAGAGCTTTCACTTGCTTCCTCGACTCCTTCTCCACCAATGCCTTGAACTCACAGAACTTTGAGAACATTTCAGTATTCTTCTGCATGAAGAAGATCCAGCATCTACGAGAATAATCATCAAAAAATTTCACATAATACCTGTGTTTTTCTATGGAAGCAACCGAGAATGGTCCACACATGTTTGTGTGAATTCTCTGCAGGATCACCGAAGCACAGTTCTCCTTCTCATGAAAGGTTGCCTTCACAGAATTACCCATTGTACATCCTTTTCATTGATCTGACTGCGCAAGAGGACCCTTGGGAAGTCCAGTAGAAATTTTCTGCAAAATATTCAAAGTGCCATGGTGAAGATGGCCCAATCTCCTATGCCATAATTTGCCCTCATCCTGGCTCACCACTTATTCTGCTTTGCCTACCATTGCAGCGTATCCATCTACCTCCAGCTTGTAGAGATTCTTAATTAAAACCCCTATCTTCTTGGTTTGACCCATTGTTTTATGTCGAAGGAAGGATTTTCCCTCACTGAAAACAACATCATAACCTCTGTCTTCCATCATTGCGACCGAGACCAAGTTCTTCTTCAGACCTGGAACATGCTTGACATTCTTCAACAAGAATGGATTAGTGGACTAACTCTCAAAGGTAATGGTCCCAATGCCAGTCGCACTGTACCGACCATCATCGCCCATCTCTATATGCATCTGGAGATCCTTCTCCTCCAAGTCACTAAGCAACTCTTTGTCTCCCGTCATATGGAAAGATGCAGCACTATCAAGATACCACATTGATCCCATGCAGCTGAAAACCAAGCATGTGATCAAGGAAAAATCCAGCTCAAATTGAGAGGCTAAGGCCTCTCTAGCTGCAGATCTAGCAGCCTGCTTATTCTTCTTCTTCTGTGGATAGTTAGTGGCGAAATGTCCATGCTAGTGACAGTGAAAACACTTCACTCTGGAAAAATCCTGCTTCTTGCCTTTAGCACCATATTTTGAGGAACATTTCTTCCCCTTCCCTTTCCTTGCTTTGGTAGCCAAAGTGCAATTCTCTTCATCTTCATTCTTCGATGAAGATCCATCCCTGGTACCCCGCCTTATCTCCTCCTGCACAAGATCTGACCAAAGTCACTCCCATCCTGGCAGTTTCTCCTGTCCATTGATAGAGTCTTCATAGCTATGCTAACTCTTCAGAAGCCCAAGGAGAGCCAGGCTCACCAAGTCTTCATCATCAACAGTAACCCCCACACTTCCCAGTTCATCCTTGCATTGGACAAACTTCGTGAGGTATTTTGGAATACTGTCACCTTTCTCCATTTTTATTTTTCTAAGCTTGTCTTTAAGCGCCAACTTCCTCTGGTAACTTATGCTTTGGAACAAGTCTGTGAAAGCCTTCCACATTAATAATGGAGTGGCATTCCTGTGAAGGCTAGATACAATATGGTCCTTCACACCTTCCAACAGAATCCTGCTTGTCTTTGCCGACTTCTTTTGCCATGCATCAAGTAATGCAGCATCGCTAGATCTCAGCTTAGGAACATCGCTATCGATGAACTCCTTTAGGACATTATCCTCCAGCACTGCCTCCATCCTGTCCTTCCAGGCTATGTAATTTGAGCTCCCATCAAGGTCATACTCCAATCTCAATCCGTTGAAAGACATTTCAATTTATACTCGATTTCTGCACCAAGAATCTTCTGTAGCAAATTCGAATTGTCCACCAGCACAAACTCACTTCACAATTGCAATCTTCAATCAAAAATTCTCCGATACCATGTAGAAATTATATGCACTAAGCATGCATATGTCCAAGATCCACCTGACCTCACACTATTTCACTTTATGCAAGATACTGAATCTATTCCACTTGTTAATCTTTTGCTGAAAATTTAATTGCACACACATGTGAAGAATAAAGAAAAATAATCGCACATAACACAGTTTTTAACCGAGAAAGCCTGAAGCTGAAAACCCCAACTATATATTATGTAACATGTAGATCATATGACAATCTCATACAAACATACAAATCTTATCACAAGCTCTCAGTACAGTACAATTGTCATACACTAATCAAGCCCAATCTTGCAAATCCATGCACCAATCTTTGCCACCTGCTAGCCTACCTCCACTGCGCAATCCCTACTGAAGAATAGCTCTGAATGAATTCAAATTACCCTTTCTTGCACTGCGCAATCCTCATTGGCATCTCCACTGTGTGTGTGATGCAATCAATGCATCACTAATAGTCACAACAGATAGTATATTTTTCCCTTTCACCTATCTCTCCACTAGTCTCCACTGAAACTACCATTCACTGTAGTTAACTGCTGTATTGTTCAGTTGATTAATAAGTTATTATTTGTGAATTAATTAACTAATTAATTCACTCCGCTCTCACTAGTGTATCAATCAGTTAGACTAGATACAACTAGCTCAACTGAGTCTACTGAGTTAAATTGAATACAACTCCATAACTACTTCTTCCAACTATGTCATAACTCTGCCAATTGAGTTCTAACAAAGTCCTCCATGCATTAGTTTGAGTAAACACTTAGGAATAGCGTAATTCCTTCTGTCAGCTGATGTGCCACATCTGTGCACTAAAATGAAGTGCTCCAAGAGAATAAGTTTCTTTTTAGAGTCTGATTATTATTAAGAGCTAATAATAATCTACATGCATCTATTTTTGGATTGATGATCTATAAATAGACTTCACCCAATATTCTAAAAATAGAATTTCATCTATTTTTCCAACTTGATCAACCATCCACAAATATCATCCTACAACTTCTGAAATATGATCATCATGTCTAAAAATAGACATCGTCCAAGAATAGACTTGCGACATAAATAGCCTGTGGGCCCACTTAGTGAAGGCGACTCTTTTCACTAAGCTCATCATCTTGTTGAATCTCAACAAGGCTTACAACACAACTCCAAATCTTGGAGTTATCAGGTACATACTTTATAAGGGCCACTACAAAAATCATCCTAGACTTGCTTACAAATAAAATGTGTGACTCATAATACAACATTCTATTGAGTCTATTCCAAGAAACTCACACAAAAAAAACTTTCACTTTCGTTGTCCATCATCCTTTAAATGTTTCCACTGCTCCTTTACATCATATTTTGAAATTGTCTTCCACTGCTTCAATCAATTTCTTCTAAAAACATATCCAACCTTGGCATCTTCATCTTGAATCTTTCCATATTCAATTCGTTGTTGTTAGAGTGATCAATTCTAACAAATATCATTTACATGCTAAGTTGATCAGGCTCAACATGCTTAAAAAAAAACAAAAAAAAATTCAAGAAAAAAATTCAATTCACCAAGCATTATGGAAGTAGAAGCGTTGAGGAAACCCTTTAATCACGATTTCGAAGCAGAATATGGAAAAACCTGTTGCAACATATCTAGCTCCAAAGAATTTGATACAATGAAAAAATGAGGTACGTCCAAATCCATGTGGATTTTGGATCGAGGTTAAGTTTTGATGAAACAACAGTGTAAATCAATTGTCAAAGGATGAGCTCGTGCTCCAAAGATCCTTCCCTACCCATGCTCTGAAGATGAAGAGGGCCAATTTCATAAGTTGATGACATGCTCCAATTTGTGAGCCCACATCCATATGCATTGCAGAATCCCAACACCACATGCAACCTCTTACACTACACACACCAGAGTTTCTATTTGTGTTTATGTCGAATGCGTCTTAGATCGGATCTGCCGCATCTGAAAAGTCAGAACTCAACTTCATCATGTAAATGACCCATGGAATCAAACTTATTACCTTCTCCTAAGTCTCTCTCATCTTCTCAGAACTCAAAACTCCCAGCACGCGCTCCACCACAGACTTGTCAGTGACCACGTCCTTCTGCGGAATGCAAACAAAATACCCCTAGTGTCATCCTCGCCGCCAGAAAGCAAATGCCTGCGAATATGCGACGTCATTGAAGAACACTAGAATGCAATCGGCTATAATGGAATGTCAACCAGTGCGTCGGTGTGTCACCTAGGGGTTGCAAGAAAAATACGATTCCATGAATGCCTGTGTCAGTGGCACCACGTTGCAGAGTAGTCCAGCAACAACAAGTGCACAAAGCCCTCTGCTGTTCACCTTCTTGGTGTAAAGCTCGATAGTGCCCTCGGGAAAATTGAATCTTTTCTGAACAATAGATGTCAACTCCCTGATTCTCCTCCCTTTCTCACCAAGAACGCTCTGGGTGCGAGTCGCTCGAATGATGATCTTCGTTTGCATAGGATTCATGTGGACCTCCACGCCAGAGTATCCATCCTCTGCAACCTCGCGAGTAAGGACTTCGTTCAACTCGGCCGAAAAACACACCAGCTGCTACAAATCTTCGCTTCTTGATCATCTGTTTCACCATTGTTGTTGCTTGTAGTATGTATAGACCAACTTGTCTTCAACTCCCTCCTGCGAAGCTACAACTCCCTCAATGTTGATCTCATAAAAGACAAAGCACACAACCTCCAAACCAAACGAGGCATGGAGCATCACCAAATCACCATAGCCTCATAACCCAGCTCAATGGACAAATAAGAAACTAAAAAAAACAATATCAATATACTCTTATTTCCCTCAGCCCAGGAGGGGCTGAGGTCCAGGCCCAAACGGGCTCTGTTACCAACTTAAAATCTAAACATGCACACACTATATTCTATTACTCAAATAGAGCTACATATATACATGATGTATTGTCTCAAGATAGCGAAGCTATCTTGGACGCAAAATAAATTGGTTGAGAGAATATCTCAACCAACAAGGATCCTAGATTTAGCTAACTCCTATGGAATAGGAACATACTCTATACATAGAAAGTCACAACTGAAGACAAGTACAAATTACATATTCCAACACTTGGTAGATAGCATTGAAACATTTTACTCTCATATTTAAGAACTTAAGCTCATCTAAAACATTCCTTTCATAAAATAAGGTTATTTAGTAGATCCTTTTTAATATAAATATAATTTAGTTCACTGATGATATTTAGTCTTCTAAAGGATTATAAATATCTTTAAAAATTAATATATTCCAAAAATATAGATGTAAATTTGGAAGTTGAACTCGAACCAACATATAATGTTAGGGTCAAAATGATCTAGATTGGATCATTATATTGTTTTCCATCCATATCAATGATTTTGGGGTTGAAAAATCATAGAAGGAATAGAGTAACAAAAATGTATTTTCTTCTCCAAAACCAAAGACCACTCTTACTAAGTTTATGATAAACAATCATTTCAAAATTTGAAAAATAAAGAAACTTTTGGAACATATACATACCATTCAATTTGAAAAAATATCCATTGTTACAACTATGATATGGGAGACCAAAATCCATTAAACCTAGAAATGACTAATTAAAATTAATAAAAGGAGACGATGTTCCTATTTTTTTTCTCAAAACCCTCTAAACCTAACATGTCTTCTAACTCCTCCACTATATATGCACTAAACATAGGAGAATTTGGATCATTTAAGTAAAAATTTTTACCTTTAGACACATCCTTGAAAGACCACTATATATGCACTAAACATAAGCGAATTTGGAGCATTTAAAGAAAATGAATTACCTTTAGCCACATCCTTGAAAGACACTAGCTATGAGGATGAAGTTACTCCATTTCCCACTAGTCCTACACACACCAGAGTTTCTCTTTATGTTTATGTCGAATGCGTCTTCGATCGGATCTGCTGCATTTGAAAGGTCAGAACTCGACTTCATCATGTAAATGATCTATGGAATCAAACTTATTACCTTATCCTAAGTCTCTCTCACCTGCTCAAAACTCAAAACTCCCAGCACGCGCTCCACCACGAACTCGTCAGCGACCACGTCCTTCTGCGGAATGCATACAAAATACGCCCACTCTCATCCTCACCGCCGGAAAGCAAATTCCTGCGTATATGTTGCGTCTTTGAAGAACACCAGAATGCAACCAGCTATAATGGAATTTCGACCAGCGCGTCGGTGTGTCACCCAGGGGTTGCAAGAAAAATACAATCCCATGAATGCCTGTGTCAGTGGCACCACGCTGTGCAGTAGTCCAGCAAAAACAAGTTCACAAAGCCTTCTGTTGTTCACCTTCTCGGCATAAAGCTCGATAGTGCCCTCGGGAAAATTGAATCTTTTATGAACACCAGATTTCAACTCCCTGATTCTCCTCCCTTTCTCAGCAAGAACGCTCTGGGTGCGAGTCGCTCGAATGATGATCTTTGTTTGCATAGGAGTCATGTGGACCTCCATGCCAGAGTATCCATCCTCTGCAAGCTCGCGAGTAAGGACTTCATTCAACTCGGACAAAAAGCACACCATCTACTACAAACGTTCACTTCTTTCTCATCTATTTTGCCATTGTTGTAGCTTGTAGTAGGTATAGACCAACTTGTCTTCAACTCCCTCCTACGAAGCTACAAATCCCTCAATGTTGATCTCATAAAAGACAAAGCACACAACCTCCAAACCAAACGAGGCACATGTAGAAATTTGCTGAATAAATCACTTATTCAATGGAGATAAACCTGATCACACATCAATTTCGAATTGCATGCATAACACATAATCTCTTCTACAATTAATTGTCACATGCAGAAAGAATAGAAGCGATCGCATATCAAATCATCACACACATTAACACAGTATGTATGGGGAAAGCTTATAGCTAAAAAACCCGTAGCTATAGTATATTATAAATGGAGAGAACATGCAGCAAATACATAGTACAAACTCCTCACAAGTACTCAGTACTATCTCCCAAAGCTACACAAAAACTAGCTTGGTTTTGAACAAGTCATAGGTTCAAAACACATCACCGCCAATCGCCTCGCCTCTATTGCGCAATCAAGGCTGGTCTAAATAGAGATCCAGAAGTCTTCAATCTCACTGCTCCAATCACAAGTAATTGTCATTGGCAATCTCCATCAATGTGTGTGCAAATCTCATGCACAATCATGGTCACAACTGATAGCAGCTAACTCAACCTCATCTACTCCTTTCACTGCCGCCACCGAATCGGTCTATGCAGACCGTTAACTGGATGTGTTCTTTAGTTGAATAATGAGTTAATAATTAGCAATTGAATAATATTCGATCTACACCACTCATCTCTAGTGTATTAGCCAATAAAACAAATACAACTAGTTCAACTAGTTAACCGTAACACCACCTCCATTAACTGTCGCATTAACTCCACTGAACTCCGCCACTTGAGCTCTAACTGAAGTCAACCATGCATTAGCTCACCTAACTCATAGGAAAAGCATAATTCCTTCTCGCAGCTGCATGCCCCACCTCTGGGGGTCAAACTGAAGTGCTCCAAGAGAGTAAACTGAAGTTTAGAGTCCAAATATTATTAAGGGAAAATAATATTTGACTTCCCTATTTTAAGGAGAGGCAGTCTAAAAATAGACTTCGACCTATAGGTCCAAAAAATATATGTCCATCTATTTTTCCCAACATGACCAATACTCCAAGAATATCATACTGCAATCCCTGGACCATGCTCCGTATGTCTAAAAATAGACATAGTCTAAAAATAGATTTTTCTGACAAAAATCACATGTGTGGTCCCCACCTAGTTTAGGTGATCACTTTCCAACTAGGATCAGGAAACATGTTTCAGGAGGCCTCCTTCACTGTTTCTTTTTGCCATTTTCAACACTCCCTCTCAACAAGAAAGGACTGTCATTGCATGCGACATGCAACTCCATGCATTCACCCTGCAACCTTCACAAGCGCCATGCAACTCCATGCATCTGCTCTGCAACTTCTCTGAAACTGAATAGGGTCCAAAAAACTCAATCAGTCTTGATGCATCTAGCATCTATCATCAAAGTCTTCGACTTCTGCTGGTACCAACTGCACATGTCATTAGGAACTACTGCGCTGTTGAACTCTTGCAGCCATGCACTCTTGCACTTGCTGTCAACTCTGATTCGCGCTCCATTATCCGACACTGTCACTTTGATCTGCTTGCATCACTCCAACTGATCTTGCTACTGCTGCGATGTGGGCACCTCGTAGCCAGGTTCAACTCATGAGATCCACTCTATCTCATGAATCTGCCCAGAAATCTCCTCTTGGGATTAATCATGCATGTCGCCCCACCTCATACTTAGTGGTATAGCTGCATGCACTCCCTCTGCCCATCTGACACGAAATTTCTCTGCATAAGTGGTCTCTTCCACTCCATGATCCTCTTGTGGCTGCTCCACACTCCGAGGTTCACTATCACCTGTATGCAAAACCCGCTCCCTCTCAAGGTTCAGTTGCATGTCTTTCTCGCTTGCATGCAACACTTGCTCCTTCTCAAGCTTCAGTTGCATGTCTTCCTTCCACTTCCCAAAAATAGGAAGCTCCGTAGACATCCCATCTACTTCAAGTCTGTAGAGATTCTTTGCTCGAATCCCAACCTTCTTGACTTGTCCCGTTGCCTTGTGCCGAAGGAAAAATTTTCCTTCTCTAAAGACAACTTCATACCCTTTATCCTCTAACATTGCGACTGAGATCAAATTCTTTGTTAAACCTGGTACATGCAATATATCTTGTAAAAAAATGAGTTTACCTGACTCCCTCTGAAAGGTTATGGTACCAATGCCGGTCGCATTGTATCATCCACCGTCGCCCAACTCAACATGCATCTGGAGACCTTTCTCCACCAAGTCACTGAAAAGATTTGCATCTCCCATCATGTGAAAGGAAGCGCCACTATCAATATACCAACCCGATCCCAATGCACTAGACAACATGCATGCGATCAATGAGAAGTCCAGCTCAAATTGCGAGGCAAGAGCCTCACCAGCTGTAGCTCCAGCAGCCTGCTTGTTCTTCTTCTTCTGTGGACAATTCGTGGCGTAATGTCCATGATCGTGACAGTGAAAACACTTCACTTTGGACATGTCACGCTCTTTACCATTCGAACTGGATTGAGAAGCCTTCTCCTTTCCCTTCCCCTTCCTTGCTTTGGCAGCCAAAGCGCAGTCTTCTTCATCAGTTACCTTTGATGAAGATCCATCCCTGGTAGTCCTCCTGATATCCTCTTGCATGAGATCCGACCACAGTCGCTCCCATCCCGGCAACTTCTCCCGACCATTGACACTATCCTGATAGGAATGCCAAGCCTTCGGAAGACCAAGGAGAGCCAGGTCCACCATATCCTCATCTTCGACAGTCACCCCCACACTTCCCAGCTCATCTTTGCACTGAGTGAACTTCGTGAGGTATTTTGCGATGCTGTCGCCTTTCTCCATCTTGATGTTCCTGAGTCTATCTTTGAGCGCCAACTTCCTTTGGTCACTCTTGCTTTGGTATAGATCCGTCAAAGCTTTCCACATCAAATATGGAGAAGCCTTTCCATGCAGGCTGGATACAATGTGATCCTTTACGCCCTCCAACAGGATCCTTCGACACTTTGCTTGTTTCTTTCGCCATGCTTCGACTTCAGCAGGATCATTAGAAGTAGGCTTTGGAATCTCTTTCTCCATGAATTCCAACAGCCCATTATCATCTAATACAACCTCCATGCGGTCCTTCCATGCAACATAATTTGAACTGCCTTCCAAGGCATATTCTAGTCGCAACCCGATGAAAGACATTTTCGCCGCGGCACCAAGAACACAAATCTGCAAATTCAAATTTCACCACTAGTTGATAACTCAATCGCTTCCGATCTACACTTGAGAACAAATTATTTCCAAATCAGAGATTGACTGCATGGGCTTTTACCAGACCTTTCACTTTCCAAAGAAAGATGAATCCGAAGGCTATCTGGCCCGTATGCAGGCTCTGTCCGAGGAAATAAGTTTGCAATCACCGTAATAGATCTCGACAATTAATATTGCTCCGATACCATGTAGAAATTAGCTGAATAAATCACTTATTCAATGGAGATTAACTTGATCACACATCAATTTCGAATTGCATGCATAACACATAATCTCTTCTACAATTAATTGTCACATGCGGAAAGAATAGAAGCGATAGCACATCAAATCATCACACACATTAACACAGTATGTATGGGGAAATATTATAGCTGAAAACCCCCAGCTATAGTATATTATAAATGGAGAGAACATGCAGCAAATACATAGTACAAACTCCTCACAAGTACTCAGTACTATCTCCCAAAGCTACACAAAACTAGCTTGGTTTTGAACAAGTCACAGGTTCAAAACACACCCACTACTTCTCTGCCTCTATTGCGCAATCAAGGCTGGTCTAAATAGAGATCCAGGTCCGAATCTCACTGGCTCCAACTGCACAATTGTCATTGGTAATTTCCTCCAAGTGTGGTGCAAATCTCATGCACAACTAATGTCGCAACTGATAGCTAACTCAACCCTTTCATCTACCTCTTTCACTTGTCGCCACTGAACTGTCCATGCACTGAGTTAAACCGATGTGTTCTTTAGTTGAATAATGAGTTAATAATTTGTGAATTAAATAATATTTAATTCACACAACTCATCTCTAGTGTATTAGCCAGTTAAACTAAATACAACTAGTTCAACTAGTTAACCAGAACACCACCTCCATTAACTGTCGTATCAACTCCACCGAACTTCGCCACTTGAGCTCTAACTGAAGTCAACCATGCATTAGCTCACCTAACTCATAGGAAAAGCGTAATTCCTTCTGGAAGCTGCATGCCCCACCTCCGGGGGTCAAACTGAAGTGCTCCAAGAGAGTAAACTGAAGTTTAGAGTCCAAATATTATTAAGGGTAAATAATATTTGACTTCCCTATTTTAAGGAGAGGCAGTCTAAAAATAGACTTCGACCTATAGGTCCAAAAAATAGATGTCCATCTATTTTTTCCAACATGACCAATACTCCAAGAATATCATACTGCAATCCCTGGACCATGCTCCGTATGTCTAAAAATAGACATAGTCTAAAAATAGATTTTTCTGACAAAAATCACATGTGTGGTCCCCACCTAGTTTAGGTGATCACTTTCCAACTAGGATCAAGAAAGATGTTTCAGGAGGCCTCCTTCACTGTTTCTTGTTGCCATTTTCAACAGCACACAACATCACCAAATTGCCATAGCCTCATAACCTAGCTCGATGGACAAATAAGAAACTAAAAAAAACAATATCAATATACTCTTATTTCCCTCAGCCCAGGAGGGGCCGAGGTCCAGGCCCAAACGAGCTCTGTTACCAACTTAAAATCTGAACATGCACACACTATATTCTATTACTCAAATAGAGCTACATATATACATGACGTATTGTCTCAAGATAGAGAAGCTATCTTGGACGCACAATAAATTGGTTCAGAGAATATCTCAACCAACAAGGATCCTAGATTTAGCTAACTCCTATGGAATAGGAACATACTCTATACATAGAAAGTCACAACTGAAGACAAGTAGGAATTACATATTCCAACACTTGGTAGATAGCATTGAAACATTTTACTCTCATATTCAAGAACTTAAGCTCATCTAAAACATTCCTTTCATAAAATCAGTTTATTTAGTAGATCCTTTTTAATATGAATATAATTTAGTTCGCTCATGAAATTTAGTCTTCTAAAGCATTATAAATATCTTTAAAAATTAATATATTCCAAAAATATAGATGTAAATTTGGAAGTTGAACTCGAACCAACATCTTGATAACAAACATAATGTTAGGGCCAAAATGATCTAGATTGGATCATTATATTGTTTTCCATCCATATCAATGATTTTGGGGTTGAAAAATCATAGAAGGAATAGAGTAACAAAAACGTATTTTCTTCTCCAAAACCAAAGACCACTCTTACTAAGTTTATGATAAACAATCATTTTAAAAATTGAAAAATAAAGAAACTTTTGAAACATATACATACCATTCAATCTGAAAAAATATCCATTGTTACAACTATGATATGGGAGACCAAAATCCATTAAACCTAGAAATGACTAATTAAAATTGATAAAAGGAGACGAGGTTCCTATTTTTTTTCCCAAAACCCTCTAAACCTAACATCTCTTCTAACTCCTCCACTATATATTCACTAAACATAGGAGAATTTGGAGCATTTAAGTAAAATTATTTACCTTTAGACACATCCTTGAAAGACCACTATATATGCACTAAACATAAGCGAATTTGGAGCATTTAAAGAAAATGATTTACCTTTAGCCACATCCTTGAAAGACACTAGCTATGAGGATGAAGTTACTCCATTTCCCACTAGTCCTCCATGCAAATGCAAAGCTCATGCTATAGATGAGTCTTTCTAAAATCTATAAATAAATAGTAAGAGTGTTGATCAAGGTGTTTATCTTAAAGAATAAATCATTATTAGTTCAGTAGGTTTCACATTGAGTGTTGCAATTTGTATTTTAGAACTATCACATAATTGTTGGAGTTCACCTAAAAGAGTAACAATTTTCCTATTATAATTGTAACCATGCTTTGAAAACATCCTAAATCCTAAAAGTCCTCTAGTATTAAGGCTTCCCTAGCAAATTTCCTAATATCATGCATTTTATCAAACACTTGGTGAATGGGCATCTTAGTAAAAATACTTCTTATAGAGATTTGTTTAAACACTTATTTGTCACAGGTGAATTCAAACACTTCATTAGCATCCCTTTGATGCAAGAGAAGATGGTACTTGTACATGTCTTTAGAAAAATAACGGATAACATATGTACTAGAGAGGGGAAAGGGTTTTTCTTGCACAATGTAGGGAGCTAAACTACCTCAACCACAATTTGAATACACAGAAAGGATGAGAAAAGTAACCCATATTATATTCCACTCCAATTCTCCAACATCAAAACTTGAATTTTTCCATTTCTGATCAATGGAGCATACTAACATTCCCTCATTAAGAAAATTCATTGCAAAATTGAAAGATCCATCCTATCTCCATGCCACATGATAAAATAAGTCTACAAATGATCTTGTTGTAAAAATATAGGCCATAAACTTGTTCCCACATGTTCTATTCACTAAATCAAGGAATAATTGGGCCCATTCTTATTAAAGAAAGACTTAGAGAGACCATATTTCATAAGCATATTTGAATGGCCATGTTCAATTTGTGGAGCCACCCTGGAATACATTATATCTAATTTCCAAAACAATTTTCATACACAAAAATCTCTTTTGAAGATGGAAAATATCTATCATAACTCAATAGTCAATTGATAGTAATGATTCAGTAAATAGATGTTCACTAATCACCATTCTTCACATAAAACCACACCGCTTAAAATTGCATATTAATGATCCCCAAAAAAATAGATTTCATACCAAATACCTCTAATTGTTAAGCAATAACTTATTTTCTTATGTGAAAATAAAATAAACTTTTAACCAGATAAAAGTAAAAATAGTTTTAAATCTTACACCATAATCCAAATCCATTTCCATCCTTAATTATATACATTTAAAAAAAATCACAAGACCTTTAATAAAAATCATGTACCATTAACATTAATTATATACCTAAAACTAAATATCACTCCCTATTCTAACACAATCTCATAACAAAAATATTATATGATATCACTCCCTATTCTAACATAATCTCGTAACAAAAATATTTTCTTATTCCATTTATATAAGTCACGCTATCATCATTAAAACATCATCTCATATTTTTCAAAATTACTTTATGTTACCTGTATTATATTTTATCTTTATCTACCTGGTATCTCAACATAGTTAAGAATTAGTCAGATCTCTATCTACAAAAGTTACACAAACAAAATTAGATTATACAACTTATTTCTATAAAATTTATAAATCTCTATTATATAATTTATTTCCATAAAATTCGACATCATCATGTATGTATAGTCAAAAAAATATGTTGTATAAGTCAATATTTTTGTCGATGTACATGTGAACCACAATCATACACAAGTTTGCACCCCGCACACACGTTTCACCATCTAGATTCTAAATAATAAAAATATGAATCAGGGCGCACATAATGAAAGTTAAATTAAAGCGGAGGAAGCCATGGATTCATTGATTGATTTGCTGCAGAGATCGTGTCCGAGCCTGAGCCTCGGCTCAGCGCTGAGTCTCATCCCCCTGGCGATTTCTTTTATCTGCGTGGTCAAACAGAGTCTGAGAAAACGGTTTCCCCCGGGTCCGTCTGGATGGCCTGTCATCGGCAGCATTCCGCTTCTGGGCAACATGCCCCATCATTCGCTCTATCAATTATCGAAGCAATACGGTCCGATCATGTATTTGAAGCTCGGGACTACCGATACTGTGGTAGTCTCGTCGCCAAAGATAGCGGAGGCGTGCCTCAAAACGAACGACCTCAACTTCTCCAACCGGCCAGGCAACTCTACTGCCAAATACATTGGCTACGGCTCCAACGGCCTCGTCTGGGCTCCCTACGGCCCCCACTGGAGAATGACGCGCAAGATCTGTAACATTCATCTCTTTGGCGGCAAGGCCCTGGACGATCTGGAGCCCGTGCGTGAAAGAGAGGTCGGGATGCTGGTGAAGTCTATTCTCGAACATGAGCGACAAGGGAAGGCCGTGAACCTCGGGGAGCTGCTCAACATCTGCGCTGCCAACGTCATCGGGCAGATTATGTTCAGCAAGCGCGTGTTCGATTTCCAGGGGCCTACGGGCGGAGAGTTCACACAACTGGTGGTGGAGCAAATGGATTTGGCCGGTAAGTTTATTATCGGCGACTTCGTGCCCTCTTTGGCTTGGATGGATCCGCAGGGCGTACGGACTAAGATGAAAAAGCTACACACAAGTGTGGATGAGCTCTTAAGTAATTTGATAAAGGAGCACCAAACTGCGCCATGCAACGGAAGGAAGGCCGATTTTCTGAGTATTCTTTTGACTCTTACAAATGATGGGGATGCCGAAGAAGGAAAGCTCACGAATGATGATATTAAGGCCCTTTTACTGGTGAGTCTTATTAAATTAATTGGATTGAATTTCATAGTAAATACCCAACTTAACTAACCCTTTTTTCTGATCTCGCAAAAGCCTATAGAGAATTTTCGAATTTGTAATTTTCCAAAAAAAAAATGCTGAGTTTATAAGTTTTTTATCACGATTAAAAATGAAAATGTGCTCATCTTTATCACTTTGTCTAATATTGTTTTTTCCAAATTTCAGAAGCTTATGTTATACTATTGTTTAGACCATGTTCAATGCAGGAACGGACACATCTTCGATCACAGTGGAATGGGCAATAGCAGAGTTGATACGCCACCCGAACATCATGAAGAGATGCCAGGAAGAAATAGACTCATCAGTGAAAGGGGAGCAGCGAATGGTGAAGGAGACAGACCTCCGAAGCCTCCCATACCTGCAGGCCGTGGTGAAGGAAACGTTAAGGCTCCACCCCTCGTGGTTCCCGCCGCTCGTGGTTCCCGCCGCTCGTATGCCTGTCCAATTCTACAAGTAATGGACTCCGTTTATCAAGAGGATAGTGTGGTTTAGATTACATAGTATGCATGCCTCAATTATGTAAAATGAAAAATTGAGGCTGAACATTTTTATTTAAGTTGGTACTCTATTTTTCACTCACTCGGACATAATATTTAGTGACTGAACAATTGCTTTTTTTTTTTTTTTTCGCTTCACAAGTAATTATTTTGTGGGTTTATTATGTTTTAATATAACTGAATATATTTAGTGACTGAAGATTTGGTTCTTTAATTTTTTTCGCTTCACAGCTAATTATTTTGTGGGTTTATCATGTTTTAATATAACTGAGTGTATAGTGAATGCGTGTTAGAAAATGTGTGTTAGAAAAGAGATCAAATTCGAGATAGGAGCGAGGACAGGAAGAGTCAGTAGACGAAATTTTTTTCATTTTCCTTATTTACATTTACTTGTGTTTATTAAGGGTGAATGTAAATTCCTCTCAAGAGTATCTTGTGATTATCTTGGACGAAGAAGTCTTTTCTGACTTGGCCTTTATCTATCGCTGCAAGCAGTTTGTCATAGTTTTAGTTTTTATATAGACATTATACTTTAGTTTGTAGTTTGAAGTATGTTATTTGTTATTAGAATATCGATGTGAGTATTATTTAGAGTACTATTCTGGAAAGTTTCGGAGTTTTTATAATTGTATTGGTTTTTTGGTATGATTAATGGTCATGGTTATTTTTTTCTAGGATAGAGTTGAGCTTGAAGGTTATACCAATGTGAAGATTTAGAGCTGAGCTTGAAGGGTATACTAATGTAAACTATTTTGACAACTAATAAAAATTAGCGGTTAGAACTTTTGGAGCTGAGCTTGAAGAGTATACCAATGTGAACTTTTTTGACAACTAATAGAAATCAGTGGTTAGAATTTAAAGGAAGAAAAATGTTTATTATGGGTGGGTTTGAAAAGTGAGTTGGGATTTTATCTCTAGAGTGGTTAATGTAGTTTTAATTTAGTTGTGTCTCGTAATGTGTTTTTTTTTTTAAGGACTAATAAAAATCTTTGGTTAGAATTTAAAGAGAAAAAATGTTTATTATCGGTAGGTTGGTAATTTGTTTATTTTTACCACTAATAGAAATAAGTGGTTAGAATTTAAAGAGAAAAAAGTTTATTATGGGCGGGTTGGTAATTTGTTTTTTTTTTTACCACTAATAGAAATAAGTGGTTAGAATTTAAAGGGAAAAAAATGTTTACTATGGGTGGATTTGAAAAGTGACTTGGGATTTTATCTCTAATGTAGTTTTGTCTTGTAATTTGTTATGATATTGTTGTAATTTTTTATGGTATTGTTGTGATAAAATGATTATAATAACATGTGTGTATTATATCTTAATATAAGCTTTATATAAATGATTATAATAATAAGTTTTTATTATGTTTTACTATAAACAAAATGATTATAATAACACGTGTGTATTATATCTTAATATAACTTTTTGATAAAATGATTATAATAGTAGGTGTTTATTATGTTTTAATATAGCCTAATGTACAACTTATGTGTGTCTGAAAATAGATTAAATTTAAATTCTAAAGGTGAAGCAAGGAGAAGAAATGTAACATACACCATTAACTTCACAGGGAAATGTAAGGAGTTAAAAATTTCTTATACAAGTTACTCATCATTACACAGAATGTTTAACAGAAGTGTAATTTTTATAAATAAGAATAGTAAACTCCTTAACCCTTAACAACTTCCATTACAGTATATTAACTCAATACTATATGATGTAACCATCCATTCATCCCATTACTCATATAGTCATCACATAATTGCCATTATGAACATCATAACAAGAAAGGAATCAACCTCATCATTTGGACACAATAATCATTCACACCATTGAACAGCAATATACCCTGGAAACCCCGTAGGGTGAAAACCAGCAAACGTTTAAATTTATTATTAAATGCTCGTGAGGGTGTTCAGCCCATCACTCAATGGCTTATAAGGGAGACCATCCCTTAACCATCGTTTATATAATATTACAATGAAATATACATTATCTAGCTTTCAACCATTCAATAAATATGATACCATTTACCCTCTGGTCTTCATATCTTCACATCTTGGTGGCATGGATGTACCTCCAATGGACCATCGTACATTGGACCTTTCTACAAATCGCAATCATCTGCATGAGCATTAATCATTTACGTGCCACCAGGACCAGCATAATATTCCTTCGTACATGTCACCATCATTCCCTGCTATGATGCCTTCAACATAAAATGATGTCAAGATTCATAAAGTATTAATCAATGGGTAATCATGGTAAAGTACCTTGTCATTCTCTCTTTAATAACACATACCTCATATGTGCTAGTTATAAGTCATCACAATAACTAATGCTTATGTTGCATAAGCACATTCCTGCAAGACAATGGCTACATCTCCCAAGCTTTCCTTAAAATAAACTGATACATCAGTTAAGATATTTATGCGTGTGATTTACATAAGTTTAATCAAAATAGCTAACCCTTAAGCTATTACTTTTAGTGCATGGAATGCAAGCTAACATAACAATGGTTTCCTCCATGCATGCGAATGCATACCGATTCCCAAAAGACTCTCCCTAAAGGAGTGCTTACACAATGAAGCACATAACCTCCTTCACGAGTCTTTCCAAAGAAAATCTCAACGCAAGTGAGCATGTAAACATATGTAAAAATACGTAATGAAGAATATAAATACATGTCTTATTTTCAAGATTAAACTAACAATCATATTCATTGTAGTTTTAATACTACAAGCTATCTTTATTCATACAAGAATATATATTATTGTTCATTTAAAAGCTAATACATATGTTGCATGTATATGCAATATCTTCCTCCAAAAGGAATTTAACATCACGTTGATGATAATATAAAATAATCACTTAGTTTATTCATCTAAGGAATAAACTGATTAGTTCCTTTAACCATGAATTTATTAAATAACTTAACTTACCAACATCATGGTAATTTATTCATGGATTTATTAAATAACTAATGTTTGCAAACACCATGGTAATCTACCCATGGTTTTATGAAACAATTAATCTCCACCAACCCCATGGAAAACTACCCATGGATTTATGAATACTATCCATGGATTTATTAATTCATTAACCTCTACCACTATCATGGTACCTTATTCATGGATTTATTAAAATAATTTACTATTTACAACACGGTTAATGAATAGAATATTAATGTGAGAAATTTCTCTTTTCTTCTTCACTATGAAAATAATTCAAAAGTCACTCTCTTTAATCTATTCAAGAAAAGACTTGCTCTTCTATTTTCTTGCTTATGTAAATATTTTATTAAAGAGTTACCCTATTTGAATATATTCAAGAAAATATCTTTTAAAAATAAAGTGCATGACTAACCCTTATTTGGGCATAAGAGCTAGATAGACCTTTTAAAATAATTAACAAAGTTAACATATAACCTTTGCAGACCCTCGCAAAGGAATTAACACACCCTCGCAAAGGAATTAACGCAATGGACTTATCTTCTAAAATCCATTCTTATGCAAATAGTCAACAGTAAATTGGTTTGTCAAATCCCAATAAACTAATGAGATATCATTTCCTTGATATAGGTAACTTATCTCAAGAATGATCATTAGTATTCTTTCTAATTTCTAATAACATTTTTAGCAGAAAAAGGATATAATATATATAATCTTTATATCTTTTAACTCACAAAAAAAAGAAAGACTATATATTAAAAAGAGTAAGCCAAAATCACCTTTCTTGGCAATCAATCCAAATAGGAATTTAAACTATTAAATTAATTTAAGCTTTCTGAGAATGGTTGAACACCCATCAACACCTGTAATGTATGACTAACAATTCAATCACATTAGTCACATAGTTTTCAAAGTGAAAATATTTGCAACTGTCAAACAGTATTGCAATATAAAGAGATTTTTTAATCAAAGTACTTCCATAAGTACTCCGAGAGAACCAACCCTCTCATAAATGCATCACGTGCACACTGTCTTAGCTCCTGCTAAAGACATCCATAGAGTACTTAAAAAGGACTCAGAGAGAATCTAGCTCTCTAAACGTACCAATGGTCATTCCATGCACCATAGGCATATCTTAGCATCTGCTAAGACATTCAAACAAATTAGTAATATTATAAATGAACTTATACATTCAGTAATTCATTTTTCGAGCGCTAAGCTCTTTATACTTATCTGGAAATTTAGTCTTTCAAACTGTGGTCCTCCCAACCATCAAGTGAGGCGATTACATCCTCCACTTGCCCCCTAGCTCCAGAATCTGGACAGTGTCACGAGTCAACAGTGGATTCTTCTGCTGTGACATCGGGATGGCCAATCCAGTCACACTCAGAAAAGCCTGGAAGAGAAATTCGGGACATTCCGGTCCAATTCTCCAATTCCAGTCATACTCAGATGTTTTTGGCTTTACAAGGGTTGCTGGAAGCTATTTTCAACTGGTCCTCACCAGCTCGAGAAAATACTGCCCCTTTACCAATTTCACAGAACGCCTACTCCTCCCCGGGGATCCAGCTTATCCTCAGAGGAGTAGGTAACTGTCTTTCCAACTGTCCCCAACCACTTCCTATTCTTGGAAACATTTTTACCATCAGCTTAGAAAGATTTTCTTTCATTAATTAATTTCAACAAATTAAATAATTTGCTTTATCAACAGTGACGATTTATGTTTTTCTTGTCAGATAAAAGAAAATTAAACAAATTGTCTTGAACTAGTTAATACTAGTTAACTTTAATGAAGTTGTCACAACTTCCCCTCTGGAAGTAACATACATGTGTTATACATTAAAAAATGATACTTTAATGCTTACTGTTGCAACTCACATTGCAATGCTTGTGATGCTTTATTTTCACAGATTTTCTGCTTTCATTTAAGCTACTCTTGCTTACAATAAGAAATAATGCTAATCGTAAATATGCATTTCTCAAGCACATATTATCTTATGCAAACATTTCCGATTCCCATAATGTTCTGTTGCAACAGACTGACATACAAAGTAATTATCATAATCACTTGCTCGCAACTTTCAAATAGCTTTAGTCAAAATCGATTTGTGCTTATAACTTTCATTAGTTATTCATTCATAACTAGCCAATAGTTTTAATGCATCCATGATGACTCATGCAAACACTAGTCACTTAACTAGTCATTTTAGTTAAGTTTCATAACTTGACCCATTAAGAGACTTCATTCAATTTAATTTTAACACTCTATCATCTTAGAGTAGGACTTCCTTCATCTTTTGCATTCATGCATTAATTTCTAACACCATCCCTATACACATTCATCTTTTTTTAAGTAGTGCATGGTAACTTAGAAATTTTATTGCATGCAAAAACAACTACTTCTTTTCAAGCTCAAATGAAAAGTATTGTTTTCCTTTCATGCTTTTATACTTTCTTTCCTAAAGAAATAAAGCATAATACACATATTAATCTCATATGAATATTCTTATGCAGTTATAATAGCATGTATTTTTTTTTAAGAATTCTCTTAAATGGAAGTTAATCTCATGCAATGCCATGTATATAACAATTCATTTTTAAAGGAAATCAACATGCATATACATAGACTTCTTAAAATAAAATAAAATAAAATACTTATATTTATTTCATGTGAAGGACTTCTCTCCCTACTGCAATATTCATCCTCATCAGGAATTCACATTGCTCCTCCACAACAATGTTTTCTTGTAGCAACATCGACAAGATTTTATAGTATGATTAGAATAAGCCTTAATCAATAAATAATCAATCTTTGAGTGATCTTTTAACACCTATTCATATGCATATATGAGATGTGAATACAATGTCACAACATGCTTTCTTCTAACATCTCTACATTAGTGTGAGTAAGTAATTATCAATTCATGTCAAATAACTCCCTCATTATTATGAATTTTTTCACACACGCACACATTCGTACAAGACAAATCACTATATTTGTTCAGAAATTATTTTAATGGAAAATGACACAATGTGCGTTTTCTTTACTTAAAATTTAACAAAAGAACCACCACTTCAGCTTTTGCCTTTGGAGCATGCAATTATAATAAAGCTAACACATTGGCTGTCGTTCCTATGTATACAATGCATAAATATTCAAATATAATAAAGCTAACACATTGGCTGTTGTTCCTATACATACAATGCATAAAGATTCTAATATTAATTTCCCAACAGAGTACTTAACATAATCGAGTAGGCAAATTCATGATTCCTCTTCAAGGACATATAACATAATAGTTATAAACATGGTTTTATTTTCCATAAAACTAATGGAATAAAACATAAGAATACATATCTTATTCTTGAAATATTATACCCACATTAACCATTTATATATTTTAAGGAAACCAAAACATTACTTTAGTTTTGTACATGTAATTTGTCTTCTTTGCCAAAGAACCTTTTCTAAAGTATGATAACAAAACATGTTATCATTTCCACATATAGACTTATGTTTTTTCCGATGAAATCTAATACAACTACTGCATGCAAAGAACCTTGTTCCTCTATGATTCTACATGCAAGTTGATCATGCTTTGCTTCTAGGAATTTACCATAGATAGCCTCTTTTATGCATAAAAACTATGCAACACTAACAAGGTTAACTTAACCTTTAATATACCCAAATCAAGAAGTTGACATATTCCATCTAGCAATGTAATATATTCAAGAGGTTATTCTCTTTAGCCTATATTTATTTTCAAGAAAATAACTTGGATTCCTTTTCATTTAACACATCAGTACGTAGTCCCTTTTAAAGAAAAACAAGCTTCCCATCTTTTCTTTAAACAAGATATATATAAAGGCAAGCAAGTTTACTTATTTATGTTTTACTACTGCTCACACCTTTCAAGATATGTACTAATAATCTTTGCAAGAACTCACATGGGTTCTTCTCAGCAAAAGTAGCCTAGTAGTTTGGTCTTTTTACCATGGTATATCTTTCTAAAAGATTTTCATATTAGCAATGATTTATTACTTTCCAAACTAACTAGCACAATCTTGCCTATTAAGTAGAACCACATTCTACTCTATATTTTTCTCTTTTAGTTGCAAGATTTACATGCAGGATTTATTTTCAAAATACACATATTTCTCTCAAGAAGAATCAAATGTATATTAGTTAAATTTTCAAGAGAAACATGCACATGTTTCATTTTTCAAGAAACCAAAATCCCATCTTCTTTCATGAAAACTTCAACACAACAATAGAAGTTTTACGTACATGGAAAATACATATCCTTTTTAAAGAAACTCTAACTCAACAGTTATTTACTTTGTAGGCAGTGTATTTTCCATAAATGCAATAACTAGTGTTTTCAAGACAAGAAAGATAGTAATACTTATCTCTTGAACTCATTGTTCAACCTGGATTAGAGATGCGATGCCTTCCTTCACATATGCGCATTTCATCTCGGATCCCTCAATTTCTTTTCGCTAAATCCCAAAGGCGCCAGTTTTTAAACCCTAGCTCTGATACCACTTGTAACATACACCACTAACTTCACAGGGAAATGTAAGGAGTTAAAAACTCATCATCTGGACACAATAATCATTCACACCATTGAACACCAATATACCCTGGAAACCCCGTAGGGTGAAAACCAGCAAACGTTTAAATTTATTATTAAACGCTCGTGAGGGTGTTCAGCCCATCACTCAATGGCTTATAAGGGAGACCATCCCTTAACCATCGTTTATATAATCTTACAATGAAATATACATTATCTAGCTTTCAACCATTCAATAAATATGATACCATTTACCCTCTGGTCTTCATATCTTCACATCTTGGTGGCATGGATGTACCTCCAATGGACCATCGTACATTGGACCTTTCTGCAACTCGCACTCATCTGCATGAGCATTAATCATTTACCTACCACCAGGACTAGCATAATATTCCTTCGTACATGTCACCATCATTCCCTGCTATGATGCCTTCAACATAAAATGATGTCAAGATTCGTAAAGTATTAATCAATGGCTAATCATGACAAACCAGTAAAGTACCTTGTCATTCTCTCTTTAATAACACATACCTCATATGTGCTGGTTATAAGTCATCACAATAACTAATGCTTATGTCGCATAAGCACATTCCTGCAAGACAATGGCTACATCTCCCAAGCTTTCTTTAAAATAAACCGATACATCAGTTAAGATATTTATGCGTGTGATTTACATAAGTTTAATCAAAATAGCTAACCCTTAAGCTATTACTTTTAGTGCATGGAATGCAAGCTAACATAACAATGGTTTCCTCCATGCATGCGAATGCATACCGATTCCCAAAAGACTCTCCCTAAAGGAGTGCTTACACAATGAAGCACATAACCTCTTTCACGAGTCTTTCCAAAGAAAGTATCAACGCAAGTGAGCATGTAAACATATGTAAAAATACGTAATGAAGAATATAAATACATGTCTTATTTTCAAGATTAAACTAACAATCATATTCAATGTAGTTTTAATACTACAAGCTATCTTTCTTCATACAATAATATATATTATTGTTCATTTAAAAGCTAATACATATGTTGCATGTATATGCAATATCTTCCTCCAAAAGGAATTTAACATCACGTTGATGATAATATAAAATAATCACTTAGTTTATTCATCTAAGGAATAAACTGATTAGTTCCTTTAACCATGAATTTATTAAATAACTTAAATTACCAACATCATGGTAATTTATTCATGGATTTATTAAGTAACTAATGTTTGCAAACACCATGGTAATCTACCCATGGTTTTATGAAACAACTAATCTCCATCAACCCCATGGAAAACTACCCATGGATTTATGAAAACTATCCATGGATTCATTAATTCATTAACCTCTACCACTATCATGGTACCTTATTCATGGATTTATTAAAATAATTTACTATTTACAACACGGTTAATGAATAGAATATTAATGTGAGAAATTTCTCTTTTCTTCTTCACTATGAAAATAATTCAAAAGTCACTCTCTTTAATATATTCAAGAAAAGACTTGTTATCACTTCATAATTTAATAAGTACAAAAAATCTCTTTTTAAAATAAGAGCATTCCTCTTCTATTTTCTTGCTTATGTAAATATTTTATTAAAGAGTTACCCTCTTTGAATATATTCAAGAAAATCTCTTTTAAAAATAAGGTGCATGACTAACCCTTATTTGGGCATAAGAGCTAGATAGACCTTTTAAAATAATTAACAAAGTTAACATATAACCTTTACAGACCCTTGCAAAGGAATTAACGCACCCTCGCAAAGGAATTAACGCAATGGACTTATCTTCTAAAATCCATTCTTATGCAAATAGTCAATAGTAAATTGGTTTATCAAATCCCAATAAACTAATGAGATATCATTTCCTTGATATAAGTAACTTATCTCAAGAAAGATCATTAGTATTCTTTCTAATTTCTAATAACCTTTTTAGCAGACAAAGGATATAATATATATAATCTTTATATATTTTAACTCACCAAAAAAAAAAAGAACTATATAATAAAAAGAGTAAGCCAAAATCACCTTTCTTGGCAATTAACTGTCACACCTCCAATTTCACCCCAAAAAAAAAAAATTCCTTTGCAAATGCAAGCTTGTGAGCCTAGGGTTATTATGACATATCAATCCTTTCACTATGATCGTTTTCATTTCATCATGTTTCAATAATACCCTCTATCACTATCTCTCATCTTATGTTATTTTTATTATAATTAGGGAGATGATTTATACGAACCTAATCTTTACACAGATCTCGTATAGCCATTCTCCTTTAGCTTAATGGTCATGCATCCCATTTATGAAATTATTGCACTCACACATAACCCATATGGACTATGAACATATTTTATATAAATTGCGTTGTATGAGTTTTTGTCCCAAGGCATTTTTGACCTATCTAATAGCCATCGTTACATTGTTTACGTTATATATATGGTTATAGCCTTGTCATAAAATTCGAAATGCATATGATTATGAATGGAATTTCCTCATGCGTTTGGTATTATCATGTACATGTGCCTGGGTTGATATGACCACTCATCCTGGTACCTCAAATTTTAAATCGATTTAATATATAGTACTGGCATTGGTATTACTCTGCACGTAGAGCACATTATCACTCCAGATTGGGTTTCTCTGGGCCTCATCATGGTGGAATTTTTATCCACGTCAGGCGTTGCGCTAACTAAATGAGTGTTGTATGGTTTTATGCCCTTTTGTTGGCTTACGTGGTGAGTCCACGTCGCTGGCATACTTAGCCTACTTGGTGATCAACACCCACGCTGATACTGGCACAGGACATATAGAATTCAATTCGCATCTGCATCCATAAATTTTGATACGACGATATTAACTCTCCCAGGCTACCCCTCGATTCGTGGCTTAAATGTTCCGATGCTGCCAAGTGGACGATGGCGATCGTTTTCAGTTAGGGTTCATGTGGTTTAACGAAGGCTTATATAAGTTCGGAGTGTGGAGTTAAGTCGGTTTCCGTGCTCATCAGTTGCAGGCCTCCTCCGCGTCTGCGCCATTCCACTTCTGCCGAGGGTTTCGACTCTCCGTTGCAGAGAAGAAGTATGGCGCCTCTCGTTCCTCAACACGCGGTCAGGTAATTCCCCCACGCACATTTCAATTCTATTGGAGGCATGAATGATTCCTAATTCGTTTGTAAAAGCCATACGCTTGCTCTGAATATATATATATATTGAATGATCAGTAAGGTGAATGCGTCTGGTTTGTTTTTCGATGCTCAAGGTCTCCGTTCAGTGCAAGGTGTAGTTGGTTTCTATTTTCAGGGTTATCGTCGACCCTTCTCTGGTTATATTTAAATTGCGACTGATTTGTGCTATACCTCTTGGGTAGCCTGCATCGCCTCTCCTCAGGTGGACGCCTCCTGTTCCATGGAGCTATATGAGGTATGTTCTTTATTCGTGCCATTCAGCATATAATTGTTGATTTCGTCGTGTTATACTCGAGGGTAATTTATATTAATCCCTCTCTATGTAATGTTCGATTGCAGGGCTCGACGCGTCTGAGGGTCTGCCTTCCACAGGTAATAGTTTTAATACCGAGCTTATTTTATTTATGCGCTTTTTTCTCTACGATGGCGCAATGACTAACTCGCGTTTTGGGTCGTTTTTGTCTTCTACAGGTAAATCCAGAGGAGTCCTACGTACTTATGACAGTAGAGAGTGACCCTTTCAATCGTATGGACGCTAACATCGGTCTCTTGGCCGTCCAGGTCGGTATACTTATGGGGTTACTTCTCCTCTCCTGATGCATTTTCTCGTGAGTGTCGAAACAATGCTTCTCTTGTGATGTTGCGCAAGGTTGCTTACGGAACGAGACCCACTCTCTGAGTCGGGGTTTTCGTTTTCTTCTTGTTAGCGTTTTCATCCTTGGATGGCGCTTGTCTAAATTCGTTCTGTTGAGATGGGGGTTGTGATTTATGTACCCCAGCCTAATAGGCTTAGTATGTCTTTTGAAAATTTTGGACAATTATATACTCCCTATTGTCTTAGGTTGATTTTAATATACTCTGCCACAGTTTTAAATGTACAAGGACTGTATGAATAATGCATATGATTTCATACCATGGCATTTGGCTTTGTTTAATTTTCTCGTCTGAACCTTATTTTGTTTTCCGGAAATGCTACTGACATTCTGGATTTCTTAATTGCATACATCGAGATTTACAGGTAGTTATATATGATATTTATCTATTCTTCTGATGTACTTTGTTCACTCTTTTCTGTGGAAAATCTACACTTTGGTATTTATATCATAAGTACAGTTGCCTCTACTCCTGGTTACACTGAACTGGTTTTATACCTATCTGTCTAGACATATGAAAAGCTTGCTGGACATTTATGAGACCATTCTTATTTATCAGTAGATGATTAATATGTATGAAAGTCTAGAATTTTTGTTTTCTAAATTTTCAAAGGTATGCAAGCATAATTATATTCTCCAGTTTCTTCTCATTTTCTTGTAATTAGTTACAGCTCGTATCTACCTATGTGTATGATGGTAGCTGGATTCTGAAGAGTTGGTGATGGGATGTGAACTCTTTTCACTTTCCTCATAGTCAAGGGAATGTTGGTTATATAAATGCTACTATGTATAATGTTGCAATTTATTTAATTCTTGCTCCTATGCTTCTCAACTGCTTACTCATAATTTCTGCACTCTATGTATTCATTCTCAGTACTATGATATTAGAATAGTTCCATGAGACCATTGTCTGGTCTGTCTGTTTTTTTTTTTTTTTTAATTTATTTATAAATATCTACTACTTTCCTTCACTAGAGTAAGGGATTATGGACTACCTTGTTGTCTAAGATCATTTGATTTCCTGGAATTATAATGAAGTGTTTGGCTGAACCTGAGGTCAGTCTATTGAGTCTCTCCCTCTGTTCTTTCATAGACAGTATACGTTGTAACTCATATCCTGCTATTGTTCTGGTGTATTATAGTTAATTCCATTTCTCTCTATGATAGTTGTACTAAAAATTATGCTTGGAAACAGAAGAAGATTAAACACAATTCCACAGTGTTTCCTGAAAGAACAAGGTTTCCTCAGATTTAGACCCACCCTAGGTTTAAACATTCTGTGGAATTATACTTTACAGGATGTTCCTCTACAACTATACAGAGTGATCAGGTTACTACCTAGTGATTACATTCTGTTAAATGTAGACTAATAATATGAACTAACTTAGAAATAAATTTTGTTTTTATATGTAGCCAATTCATACTATAACAAACAATAAGACAAATTTTCTCAGAGACATACCACTCGTGCAGTAGACCAACCTCCCAACCTTAGAGTTCTTCTGTCTCCCAGAACTCACCCTCGAGATGAGATCACCTCCTATAGTAGATTAACCTCTAATCTGTACAAGAGCAGCTTCTTTAAGCTATTGTTCCCCAAAGCATGTTTCTAATTTTGCATCCAGAATCTCAGGATGCTTTTCTTCCTGTTTGCCTAGGCTTCCCATTTAGGGATTCTTTAAAGCTGTTTTATGCTTTCCCTCAGCTTTTCCAACTTTTTACCTCTTCCCAACTACTTTCCTCATCATTGGGGAAATTCAGATTTTTCCTCAAAAATCTAAATTTAAAACTTACTATCTTCCAAGGATCTTTTGAAAGATTGTGGGGAAATATTTGCCTCATCCATCCTCACAGATTTAGCAAGTGATCTCATCATCTCATTTTTGGTCAATTTGCACCACAATAATTTATTCATTTCTTCAATTAAATGTTTAATTACATTCACAAAATAATTATCCTTTGGGGTCCACTCCCCTTAGGATGTAAAGTTCAAGTATCTAACTTTAAAATGCAATCACATGAATTGGGGGTGTTACATTAACTCTCATTTCAAAGGCATATATTTAAAATATAAAACATGCATCTTCTATTTTTATTGCCTATACAAAATTATATAAATATTTATATATATAATCTTTCCTTTATATCTTTCTTCTCACCAAAAGATTATATAATAACAATTAACAAATATTCTAATCACTTACCATACACCCATTTGAGCCACGGCTCGAGCATAGCAATCTTTAAAAAAATGCCTTGACCGCACAAAAAGAAGTGGTTGAAGTGGTCAAATAAGCAAGTCTGCCGCAAGCAAAGGCTTCACATATGAAATCCTCACCTATCCCTGAAATGATTATGTTGCCATAAATACTCAAGATTCAAATAAATTTCTATGGTTGCTTTCACGGGTAAAGCTCCATCTCAGTAAACAAAGGTAGATAATCTGAGCGGAACAGTTTCAGTTTTTACTATTGGCCACCGAATTAATATTGATACTCATAAGAGTGAGAGCCATGGCTATACAGACTGAGAAGAAGTTGTCTATTTAGCAGATGTATATCTAGCCATGACATCCTGCGCAGGCTTTAACCTGTGAAGAACTATATACACACAGTATATCTCCAGAAATAGTCAAACCAACAAAACGGAAGGCTACATTGGTGCGGAAGCAATGAGTTGGGATTTTCTCATAAAAATAGGCAGATCACCATCCAGAACATTAAAACTGGATCTCGGTCGAGGCAAAGGAAAAAAAACAATATCAACCAAAATAGAATGCTGAAGGCAACGTCGGGGAACTCCACATTGGAATTCAGGAAAAATCAAAACAAGCTGACCGCCTCCAATTTAATTAGCAGAACCCTCCTCCTTTTCTGTTTGACTTGTCATCTTCTCCTCTTTTTATTAATGGTGTGAGTTCATTATGAAGAAGTCTCTTAATCTTTCAACCAATTCCAAAATCCGTTTTCCATTAACTAATTCTTGGATTTCTTGATACAACTGTCTCGATAAATCCTGGTAAAACTTTAATTTACGTGGGTGTTACAAGAAATAAGATAAAGGATTAGATTCTAAAGGAGAAGCTAGGGTTAGAATTTAAAGGGAAAAAATTGTTTATTATGGGTGGGTTTGAAAAGTGAGTTGGGATTTTATCCTTATAGTGGTTAATGTAGTTTTTTTTTGTAATTTGTTTTGGTATTGTTGTGATGAAATGATTATAATAACATGTGTGTATTATATATTAATATAACCTTTTGATAAAATGATTAAATGATTATAATAATAGGTGTTTATTATGTTTTAATATAACCTAATGCATAATGTATGTGTGAATTATAAAAGAGATTAAATTTAAATTCTAAAAGTGAACTAAGTAGAAGAAATAAGATAAGGGATTAAATTCTAAAGAAAAAGTTAAGAGAAGAAATAAGAAAAAAATATCAAATGAAGGATTAAATTCTAAAAGAGAATCTAGTAGAAGAAATAAGAAAAAGGATTAAATTTGATAGAAAGTTGGGAGAGAGGAGCTACGAGAAGAAGGAGGAAATCGGCATTATTGTCATGTCATGTTTTTGTTGGTATGTTCTTTTTCTTTGTTTTTCCATTTATATGTGTTTTTCTTTTTCTTTTTTTCATTTACATTTCTTTTTCTTTATTAAGCTGGGTTTGAAATTTGAATTGGGTTCTATAATGGGTGAGTTTGAAATGTGAATTGGAGATTTTTTTATTTTTTTTTCATTTATATTTATATTTACTATTTTTTTTCCATTTTATTGGTGGGTTTGAAATTTGAATGTGAGAATGTGAATTCGAGATTTTTTTTCCTATAGTCATTTATGGTAGTATAGTCATTTATGGTCATTTATTTTATTATTAAGATAAACTGATTTTAAATGTTTTTATTATACAATATCTTGGTGATACTTATTTATTGTATTTATTAAGGGTAATTTATATTTACTGGTGCTTATGTTTGTTATGGGTTTGAAATGTGAGTTGGATATTTTATCCTATGATGTCCAATGATTTGTTATTATCTAGTGATTTGTTATTGTATTGTTGTGATAAAATGATTTTAAAAATTTATTTTTTATAATTGTAGGACTAGTAAGTAATTTATTATAATATTGTGTAATAAAACAATTAAAAAAATATTTGATTATGTATTGTTTATTTTTTAAATAAAAAGAATTGAATTTTGAATATTTTATTAATCTATTTAATATATCAAATTATATTTATTTATATTTGTTAACAAATTTACACTTCAAATAATTTAGTATTATAAAAAATTAATATATATATATAGTCTAAAGTTTGTCATTTTATTATTGAAATATACATTTACATGTCATAGTTCTATGTGTTAAGCCAGACCAGTAATTGAGAATTTCCATATTACAAATATCTCACTTCAATAGTTTGACAAATCTAAAGAAAATGTTGTGAAAATGAATATTGAGTTTCAAGAGTGCAAATACATGAAGGATTTGTTCTTCATAGCTATGTAGGTTGAACCATAACAAATTTATTTCACCCATTTACCATTAAAACTTGAAATAAGAGTTCCCTAGAACCTAGAAGTGCCACGATGGAAGCGACGGGTGTTGAGCCATGCCAAGGAGCCCCTCTAATGCACCATGGTCAGTAGTGGCCAACGAACCTTCAACAAAAACATTCCAAAAACCTGGGCACTTGGTGTCCAACATGATAGAGATTCCTCACGGAACCATCAGCATCAAGAACAATACGTCTCTAAACCATGAACCACAAACACCAGCCATAAGAATCCATGAACCACCAGTTGTTAAGAACCAAAAGAGTAACCACGAGCTACTAAAATCCAACTGAGTGTCCATGAAGCACGAACTAATGAAACCCACAAACTAGAACCCCTAGCGATTGATTAGAAATAGAAGAATAAATATTTAGGAAACAATTCTTTGAAATGAACATGTGATGAAAACCCCTTAAAGTCATTAGATTAAAAACATGTCGTGGATATGTGACAATATCCTCAGTCATGCCTTGATTTAAAAAAAATATAAAATACCCACCTAGAACTACATAATCCTATATTATAATGCTCATCATAAGGCTAGTTCATGCCGTTCATGTACCACTACATGTGGCAAATATTTTCTTTAATTCACAATAAAACAAAAAAAGAAAAGGAATTGATTTTAGTAAAAGATTTGATATACAATGCAAGGTGAAACCTCAATGTTATAAACCCCTAATATCATAAATATTCATATGAAACAAATATAAATTGTAGAATTCAATCAAAGATATTTTTGCAAATAATCTCCTTAATCTGTACATATGTTTGTGCAATTTTATTTCAAAAGAAGTATAGATACATGAAAATTAGATTGTTTCCATGTAGATGTAATGTCCAAACAATAATATAGTTTATAATCCTTATGTAAAAGGGTCAAAAATATAAGCATGATTATTTCTTTCATATGAATGAAATCCAAAATCCACACATAATTTTCAAGTGTAAAAAATATAGGCATGATTAGTTTTTTCATATGAATTAGATCCAAAATCAACACATAGTTTTCAAAAATAAGTATAAAAGATAGAATTAAGTTAATGGCTACATGTTAAGAGTGATTCGTACTTATGCATGAATGTAAAAAAATACAGATATAAACATAAATACAAAGATGTAGAAAAAATAAATATTCATTTCATTAATATCAAAGAAATGAAAAATTCTTACATATAGAATGGAAACAAACTAACTCGGGCAATGGTAGCTTATCTCTGAGAAACAACGCGGCAACTAAATTCCTTTGAACTATGTTACAATGAGGCTCAATGGAATTTTTATTACTGAACAAAAAAGGGAAACCCTAACCCTAGGAGGTGGAATGTCAAGTGTTTGTGTGTCGCATTGGGGTTTGTTGGGCAACAAACTACCTCGGGTCGTAACTTGGTAATATGATATTCATTCATGTATGTACGATACTTTTTTTAGAAAGTTCTCTCCTAGTATTACAATATTTTCAGTAGAAAACCCTATTGTGGAGCTCAAAAAAATGTCATTTAGTGGTTCAAAACAACTTTGGAAGTTCAATACCTGTTGGGGCCCTTGTTTTGAAAACAAAGCGGTTCTGAGTCACAGATAACATGTGGTAGAGCGCAACCACGGTAGACAGAGAGTTGTCACGGTTGCGAAGAGCTGAAGAGTAGGTGGCGTGAATGTTACAAAATCAAGCACAGATGGTAGAAGGGAGCGATGAGAACAAATAGTGGAACTGCCAGTGATCAGGGAGATCAGAAAATAGCAGAGTGGAAAGGAAGGGGAAACTGACAGTCTCATTGGCAAAGGAGCAAATAGGCAGTTGGCCAATGAAGACGAGAGGTTGGTGCAGTGGAGAGCAGAGGAAGAGAGTTGTGGGAGAGCTCTGTTCGCTCTGGTCGTTCTATTCATTCTGTTCACTCTGTCAAGTCTGTCTATTCTATGTGATGATATTGTAATCAATCCTCACAGGATTGCTCCAAAGAGCAATGTAACTGTCCATTAATGTTAATGTAATATACTCTCATCTGGTTTTGATGTTCTAAGTCCTGTAATGTGTATCTGGTTAAGATGAATGTATTGGTCACTTTAAATTTTATTTTTCATCTTGAATATGTTCATGAGTAGCATCTCGTGCAATGTAGTTAAACATGTTTCATTTTTTCTGTCTTATTCTGTAGTTGTGATTGGGCAATATATCACCTATTCCTAACTTTATTAAGGTCACGACATGCCTCAGGTGAGACTCTCTACTCTTCAGAGTAGAGTGAAAATGCCAGCATTGTGCTAGACTACTACGGAAACCTTGTTGGCCTCCATCCTAAACCTGGGTCTTGCTCGGAGACCTTCTTTCTCACCAACAAATGGTTCCGTTGCCAGGACCCACAAATTTAATTTAGGAGCTAGATCATGGTATCACAGATCTTCGAAAGGGAAATACGAAACTGGTGGGATAACCACTTAGATCAGTTTATAGAGCAACAAGCTGAGTTAAGACAGTAGAGGGAGAAAAATTTCAAGAATAAGGTTCTATTCTCTGAATCTGCAAGTGATATCTATGAAATTTTCTGGGGAAAATTTCCAGAGGAACTCTACAATTCGTTGCAGAGACTACAAGTCAAGACAGTCCAAGAAAGCTCATAGAAGAATTGTCGCAAGTGGGTGCATGAGGATCTGATAGCCCTCCTTCGGTTAGATGTTGATTTGACCCAAGCCGTAGATTTCTAGGTGCAATCTACCTTGGAAGGATACATAGTGGAATTTGCAGCTGAGTGTTACCAGTCCTTTTCAAAAGCAGAAGACGTGTTCAGATCTGGATTATGAGGAGAGCTGTTGAAGGAGATTCCCTTGTGGATAAAAGATTTAATGGTAGACGATGGATTGATGGAATTTCAAAAATCTGAGATGCAGACTTAAACCTCCAGTACTGGGGGAAGGAGATGAGGGAGAGATGCTACAAGTAAACTGGAAAGGGGAGTAGGGATATGGATTCTGAGACCTCTAGTAGGTTGAGAGAGTGATGAGCACATCGAAGGGTGCAGATAGCGGAGAAGTGGCGGGAGAGAGTAATGAAGGAGTTGGCAAAACAGGAAAGCAGTCGAAAAAACCAGGAGAAGGCGCCGCAGATGACAAAGGAGATGGAAGGTCATATAGAATCCCAAAGAATAGGAGGGACCACGAAGGAAGTCAGGCAAGTGTATAAGAGCCTAGCCCAAACAAAAAAAGGAGGAAAGTCCAACATGGAGGACATGCGCCCCAAGGAGATGTCTGATGTGGTGTTGCATGTTGCGATGGAGAAAATATTCCGAGAGGGGCCGACACCCATAACTCAGGGTAACTCTATTCCCCAAAGTTCAAGTAGCTTTAGTCCCGACCTTCCCCTGGTACTCTATCAGCCACTAGGTGAAATCTTTGTTAAGTTACGAGAATTGAGTAAGTTAAATATTGTTTAGTCCACAGTAGTAATACACACTAGTAGTAGCGCTAGTAATAGAATTTTACAACCGGGAGATAGAAGTTTTATTCTAGCATCACCCACATAAAGAAGCATGGCGGGATTATTTACCCGATACCCAGAGTTTTCTAGGAGGGGTAATGATGATGTGGAGCAGCACTAGTATCTCTGTGAAGCCATATGGAGGGCTCGGCAGATGCCAAAGGAAGTTAAGTTGACAGAGTTTCAAAATACTCTTAGAGAGAGAGCTCTACGCTGGTTTATAAAATGGTCTAAGGCTCATCCGACCCCAGACTTCTTTGCAATCTTATTTTTCTATGCATCAAGTAATGCAACATCGCTAGATCCTGGCTTAGGAACATCACTATCGATGAACTCCTTCAGCCCATTATCCTCCAGCACCGCCTCCATCCTGTCCTTCCAGGCTATGTAATTCGAGCTCCGATCAAGGGCATACTCCAATGTCGATTTGTTGAAAGACATTTCAATGTATACTCGATTTCTGCACAAAGAATCTGCTATAACAAATTCGAATTTTCCACCTGTACAAAATCACTTCACAATTGCAATCTTCAATCACAAATTCTCTGATACCATGTAGAAATTATATGCACTAAGTATGCATATGTCCAAGATCCACCGAATCTCACACTATTTCACTTTATGCAAGATACTGTATCTATTCCACTTGTTAATCTTTTGCAGAAAATTTAATTACACAAACATGTGAAGCATAAACAAAAATAATCGCACATAACACAGTTTTTAACCAGGAAAGCCTGAAGCTGAAAACCCCAACTATATATTATGTACAAGGAGATCATATGAAAATCGCATACAAACATACAAAGCTTATCACAAGCTCTCAGTACAGTACAATCGTCATATACTAATCAGGCCCAATCTTGCAAATCCATGCACCGATCTTTACCACCTGCTAGCCTGCCTCCACTGCGCAATCCCTGCTTAAGAATAGCTTTGAATGAATTCGAATTACCCTTGCTTGCACTGCAAATTCCTCATTGGCATCTCCACTGTGTGTGTGATGCAATCAATGCATCACTAATAGTCACAACAGATAGTCTATCCTGCCCTTTCACCTATCTCTCCACTAGTCTCCACTGAAACTGACATGCACTGTAGTTAACTGTTGTATTTTTTAGTTGATTAATGAGTTATTATTTGTGAATTAATTAACTAATTAATTCACTCCACTCTCACTAGTGTATCAATCAGTTAGACTAAATACAACTAGCTCAACTGAGTCTAACTGAGTTAAACTAAATACAACTCCATAACTACTTCTTCCAACTGTGTCATAACTCTGCCACTTGAGTTCTAACTGAGTCCTCCATGCATTAGCTCCAATAAACCCTTAGGAATAGCGTAATTCCTTCTGTCAGCTGATGTGCCACATCTATGCACTGAACTAAAGTGCTCCAAGAGAATAAGTTGTTGTTTAGAGTCTGATTATTATTAAGAGCTAATAATAATTGACATGCATCTATTTTTAGATTGACGATCTATAAATAGACTTCGCCCAATATTCTAAAAATAGAATTTCATCTATTTTTCCAACTTGATCAACCATCCACAGATATCATCCTGCAACTTCTGAAATATGATCATCATGTCTAAAACTAGACAGTCTAAAAGTAGACTTGCGGCATAAATAGCCTGCAGGCCCACTTAGTGAAGGCGACTCTTTTAACTAAGCTCATCATCTTGTTTAATCTCAACAAGGCTTAAAACACAACTCCAAATCTTGGAGTTATCAGCTACATAATTTATAAGGGCCACTACAAAAATCATCCTAGACTTGCTTACAAATAAAATGTGTGACTCATAATACAACATTCTATTGAGTCTATTCCAAGAAACTCACACAGAACAAAATTTCACTTTTGTTGTCCATCATCCTTTAAATGTTTCCACTGCACCTTTACATCATATTTTGAAATTGTCTTCCATTGCTTCAATCAATTTCTTCTAAAAACATATCCAAGCTTGGCATCTTCATCTTAAATATTTCCATATTCAATTCGTTGTTGTTAGAGTGATCAATTCTAACAAATAGCATTTACATGCTAAGTTGATCAGTCTCAACATGCTTAAAAAAAACAAAAAAAAATTCACGAAAAAAATTCAATTCACCAAGCATTATGGAAGTAGAAGCAATGAGGCAACCCTTTAATCACAATTTCGAAGTAGAATATGGAAAAACCTGTCGCAACATATCTAGCTCCAAAGAATTCGAAGCAACCAGAAAATGAGGTACATACAAATCCATGTGGATTTTAGATCGAGGTTAAGTTTTGATGAAACAATAGTGTAAATCAATTTGCAAAGGATGAGCCCATGCTCCGAAGATCCTTCACTACCCATGCTCTGAAGATGAAGAGGGCCAATTTCATAAGTTGAAGACATGCTCAAATCTGTGAGCCAACATCCATATGCGTTGGAGAATCCCAACACCACATGCAACCTCTTACACTACACACACCAGAGTTTCTATTTGTGTTTATGTCGAATGCGTCTTCGATTGGATCTGTTGCATCTGAAAGGTCAGAACATGACTTCATCATGTAAATGATCTATGGAATCAAACTTATTACCTTCTCCTAAGTCTCTCTCACCTGCTCAGAACTCAAAACTCCCAGCACGCGCTCCACCACGGACTCTTCAACGACCACGTCCTTCTGCGGAATGCATACAAAATACCCCCACTCTCATCCTCACCGTCAGAAAGAAAATTCCTGCGAATATGTTGCGTCTTTGAAGAACATCAGAATGCAACCGGCTATAATGGAATTTCGACCAGCGCGTCGGTGTGTCACCCAGGGGTTGCAAGAAAAATACAATTCCATGAATGCCTGTGTCAGTGGCACCATGCTGCGCAATAGTCCAGCAACAACAAGTTCACAAAGCCTTATGTTGTTCACCTTCTCGGCATAAAGCTCGATAGTGCCATCGGGAAAATTGAATCTTTTCTGAACAACAGATTTCAACTCCTTGATTCTCCTCCCTTTCTCAGCAAGAACGCTTTGGGCGCAAGTCACTCGAATGATGATCTTTGTTTGCATAGGAGTCATGTGGACCTCCACGCCAGAGTATCCATCCTCTAGTACTTCGTGAGTAAGGACTTCATTCAACTCGGCCAAAAAACACACCATCTACTACAAACATTCGCTTCTTGCTCATCTATTTTGCCATTGTTGTTGCTTGTAGTAGGTATAGACCAACTTGTCTTCAACTCCCTCCTACGAAGCTACAGCTCCCTCAATGTTGATCTCATAAACGACAAAGCACACAACCTCCAAACCAAACGAGGCACACAACATCACGAAATCGCCATAGCCCCATAACCCAGCTCGATGGACAAATAAGAAACTAAAAAAAACAATATCGATATACTCTTATTTCTCTCAGCCCAGGAGGGGTCGATGTCCAGGCCCAAACGGGCTCTGTTACCAACTTAAAATCTGAACGTGCACACACTATATTCTATTACTCAAATAGAGCTACATATATACATGACGTATTATCTCAAGATAGAGAAGTTATCTTGGACGCACAATAAATTGGTTAAGAGAATATCTCAACCAACAAGGATCCTAGATTTAGCTAACTCCTATGGAATAGGAACATACTCTATACATAGAAAGTCACAACTGAAGACAAGTAGGAATTACATATTCCAACACTTGGTAGATAGCATTGAAACATTTTACTCTCATATTCAAGAACATAAGCTCATCTAAAATATTCCTTTCATAAAATCAGTTTATTTAGTAGATCCTTTCTAATATGAATATAATTTAGTTCACTCATGAAATTTAGTCTTCTAAAGCATTATAAATATCTTTAAAAATTAATATATTCCAAAAATATAGATGTAAATTTGGAATTTGAACTCGAACCAACATCTTGATAACAAACATAATGTTAGGGCCAAAATGATCTAGATTGGATCATTATATTGTTTTCCATCCATATCAATGATTTTGGGGTTGAAAAATCATAGAAGGAATAGAGTAACAAAAATGTATTTTCTTCTCCAAAACCAAAGACCACTCTTACTAAGTTTATGATAAAAAATCATTTTAAAAATTGAAAAATAAATAAACTTATGGAACATATAGAAACCATTCAATCTGAAAAAATATCCATTGTTACAACTATGATATGGGAGACCAAAATCCATTAAACCTAGAAATGACTAATTAAAATTGATAAAAGGAGACGAGGTTCCTATTTTTTTGCTCAAAACCCTATAAACCTAACATCTCTTCTAACTCCTCCACTATATATTCACTAAACATAGGAGAATTTGGATCATTTAAGTAAAATTATTTACCTTTAGACACATCCTTGAAAGACCACTATATATGCACTAAACATAAGCGAATTTGCAGCATTTAAAGAAAATGATTTAACTTTAGCCACATCCTTGAAAGACACTAGCTATGAGGATGAAGTTACTCCATTTCCCACTAGTCCTCCATGCAAATGCAAAGCTCATGCTATAGACGAGTCTTTCTAAAATCTATAAATAAATAGTAAGAGTGTTGATCAAGGTGTTTATCTTAAAGAATAAATCATTATTAGTCCACTAGGTTTCACATTGAGTGTTGCAATTTGTATTTTACAACTATCACATAATTGTTGGAGTTCACCTAAAAGAGTAACAGTTTTCCTATTATAATTGTAACCATGCTTTGAAAACATCCTAAATCCTAAAATTCCTCTAGTTTTAAGGCTTCCCTAGAAAATTTCCTAATATCATGCATTTGATAAAACACTTGGTGAATGGGCATCTTAGTAAAAATACTTCTTATAGAGATTTGTTTAAACACTTATTTGTCACACGTGAATTCAAACACTTCATTAGCATCCCTTTGATGCAAGAGAAGATGGTACTTGTACATGTCTTTAGAAAAATAACGGATAATATATGTACTAGAGAGGGGAAAGGGTTTTTCTTGCACAATGTAGGGAGCTAAACTACCTCAACCACAATTTGAATACACAGAAAGGATGAGAAAAGTAACTCATATTATATTCCACTCCTCCAATTCTCCAACATCAAAACTTGAAGTTTTCCATTTCTGATCAATGGAGCATACTAACATTCCCTCATTAATAAAATTCATTGAAAAATTGAAAGATCCATCCTATCTCCATGCCACATGATAAAATAAGTCTACAAATGATCTTGTTGTAGAAATATAGGCCATATACTTGTTCCCACATGTTCTATTCACTAAATCAAGGAATAATTGGGCCCATTATTATCAAAGAAAGACTTAAAGAGACCATATTTCATAAGCATATTTGAATGGCCATGTTCAATTTGTAGAGCCACTTTTGAACACATTATATCTAATTTCCAAAACCAATTTCATACACAAAAATCTCTTTTGAAGATAGAAAATATCTATTATAACTCAATAGTCAATTGATAGTAATGATTCAGTAAATAGATGTTCACTAATCACCATTCTTCACATAAAACCACACCGCTTAAAATTGCATATTAATGATCCCCCAAAAAATAGATTTCATACCAAATACCTCTAATTATTAAGCAATAACTTATTTTCCTATGTGAAAATAAAATAAACTTTTAACCAAATAAAAATAAAAATAGTTTTAAATCTTACACCATAATCCAAATCCATTTCCATCCTAAATTATATACATTTAAAAAAAATCACAATGAAATAAAATGACCTTTAATAAAATCATGTACCATTAACATTAATTATATACCTAAAACTAAATATCACTCCCTATTCTAACACAATCTCATTACAAAAATATTATCTGATTTCACTCCCTATTCTAAGATAATCTCGTAACAAAAATATTTTCTTATTCCATTTATATGAGTCACGCTATCATCATTAAAACATCATCTCATATTTTTAAAATTACTTTATGTTCCCTGTATTATATTTTATCTTTATCTACTTGGTATCTCAACATAGTTAAGAATTAGTCAGATCTCTATCTACAAAAGTTACACAAACAAAATTAGATTATATAACTTATTTCTATAAAATTTATAAATCTCTATTATATAATTTATTTCTTTGCAGGCTTCTTTTGCCATGCATCAAGTAATGCAACATTGCTAGATCCTGGCTTAGGAACATCGCTATCGATGAACTCCTTCAGCCCATTATCCTCCAGCACTGCCTCCATCCTGTCCTTCCAGGCTATGTAATTCGAGCTCCCATCAAGGGCATACTCCAATGTCAATCCGTTGAAAGACATTTCAATGTATACTCGATTTCTGCACCAAGAATCTTCTGTAGCAAGTTCGAAAGGTCCACCAGTACAAAATCACTTCACAATTGCAATCTTCAATCAACAATTCTCTGATACCATGTAGAAATTATATGCACTAAGCATGCAAATGTCCAAGATCCACCGAATCTCACACTATTTCACTTTATGCAAGATACTGTATCTATTCCACTTGTTAATCTTTTGTAGAAAATTTAATTGCACACACATGTGAAGCATAAATAAAAATAATCGCACATAACACAGTTTTTAACCGGGAAAGCCTGAAGCTGAAAACCCCAACTATATATTATGTAACATGGAGATCATATGAAAATCTCATACAAACATACAAAGCTTATCACAAGCTCTCAGTACAGTACAATCGTCATACACTAATCAGGCCCAATCTTGCAAATCCATGCATCGATGTTTGCCACCTGCTAGCTTGCCTCCACTGCGCAATCCCTGCTGAAGAATAGCTCTGAATGAATTCAAATTACCCTTGCTTGCACTGCAAAATCCTCATTGGCATCTCCACTGTGCGTGTGATGCAATCAATGCATCACTAATAGTCACAATAGATAGTCTATCTTGCCCTTTCACCTATCTCTCCACTTGATCCGGATTTATGCAGGAACGCAACAAAATAAACATATAACCATAAATACAGAGATGCAGCGGAAATAACACTTCATTTCATTAATATCAAAGAACTGAAATTTTCTTACAGACAGAATGGAAATAAAACTAGCTAGGGCGCTGGTAGCTATCTCTGAGAAGAGATGTGGCGGCTACAGGCCTCTGAACTGAGTTACAATGAGGCTCTAGGGCCTATTTATCATTTAGAAACAATGGGAAATCCTAAACAACCAAAACCCTAACCCTAGGAGATGAAGCGCCAAAACTATGGGCCCCGTTTGGGTAAATTGGTGTTTCAACTTCCGAGGGGCGTAACTTTGGCATACGATCTCCGTTTGACGCGTACCATACCTCGTTAGAAAGATCTATCCGAGGACTACAAATTTGGAACGAGCAACATCGGTCCATGGACCCATGTTGCTCTCCGTTTTCCCCAAAAACGTCGTTTAGGGCCTCAAAACGGCTCCGGAAGTTTAGGACCCGAAAAACTGCTAAAAATAGTAAACTGTGCCGAAACTGAAAAACTGAAATAGACAATGGTGGAGCCTCAAGTGGAATAGGCGGGTGACCACCAATATCCACCTGGATCATTCCTCCCCCCTTAGGAAGCAATGGTCCCCATTGCGTTAAGTTCCTCCATGAGATGAGGAAAGTTCTGCTGAACTTGGTCCCTGGTGAACCACTTTCCTTGGTGCAGGAGTTGGCCAGCTTTGACAACCCGATACAGTTGGATCTGCTGTTGACGAGTGTTCTTGATTTGCATGCCCATGATACAATCTGTGGTGGCCTGTTCCATGCAGTCTGGGTTTAACTCTGTTGGTGTGAGTTGTTCTGCAATGTCCGAGGTGTCCAGTAGAGGTGGGAAGTAAGGACGAAGGCGATCCACATTGAAGACTGGGTGCAGACCAAGGAATGGTGGAATACCGAGCTCGAATGCATTGTTCCCTACAGCCTTGGTGATGGTGTACGGCCCGTATCGGAGTGGGCGAAGCTTGCGGTGGGGTCCAGTGAGGCGCTCCTTCTGCAAATGTAGCCATACTTTGTCACCCACCTGGAAGTTGTGTGGCACCCGGTGTTGATCATGGCGTTGCTTGTACTTGGCATTGGCTCTGTCTAATATATCATGAACCTGTTGGCGGATGTGTTGAATGCGCTCGATGAAGCTACTGGCTTTGTCAACTTCAGACTGGACATGAGCTGAATTGGCCTGAGCAGCTGCAAATGGCATGGCTACGCCAATGGGGCATAGTGGCTGGAATCCCAAGCCCACCTGAAATGGGCTATGGCCGATTGAACTGTGGAGAGCCCGATTATAACTATGTTGTACATAAGGGAGGCTCTCGTCCCATGTGCGTGGATGCTTTGAATTATACATGCGCAGAATGTGTACAATCATTCTGTTGACGACCTCTGTCTGGCCATCTGTTTGGGGATGGAAAGCTGTGGACTTGGTGAGCTTGGTATCCAACATCGACCAGAGGTTGGACCAAAATGTGCTGAGGAACCTGCTATCCCGATCTGATATGACAGACTGTGGGATCCCAAAGTGCACCCACACTCGTTCAAAGAAGAGTTTATCAGTGGCTTCTGCTGTGATATTCTTCTTGCAGGCCGCCATAATGGCCATCTTCGAGAATCTGTCGACGACCACAAAAACACAGTCATTTCCCTGCTTAGTAGAAGGCAAGCCCGACATGTAATCCATGGAGATGGATTCCCAAGGTCGACTAGGGGTAGGTAGAGGAGTATATAGGCCTTGCTTCTTGATGGTCGGCTTGGCAATGGCACAAGCAGTGCAGGATCTAATGTGCTTCTCGACATCCTTTCGAAGGTTCGGCCAATAGAAATACTTCTGCAGGATTGCTACTGTTTTCTCGACCCCGAAATGCCCAGCGACTCGACTGTAGTGTGCTTCCCATATCATCTTGGCACGCTCGCTTTAAGGAACACAAAGGTGTCCCATGTGACATAAAAGTGCATCTTGGAGGTGAAAATTTGGAACTTGCGTACCCCCCAAGAGTGCCTTGTAAGTGTGGCCGAATTCTGGGTCACTCTCATAGAGAAGCGGCCAATCAGAAGTCTCGTGCCCACAAGAGTTGAGCACGGTGGTGAGCGCCACGATCGGTGGTCGGCTGAGGCAGTCTGCAACATTATTGGTGCTACCCTTCTTGTACTTGATGTTCAAATGAAACTGTTGCAGATATGTGGACCACTTCTGATGGCGAACATTCTGCAACTTCCCTTGTGTCTGTATGAACTGCAGGGGCCGGTGGTCTGTGTGGATGATTGTTTCCTTCCCCAAAATGTAATGCTTCGATTGTCGACAGGCTTGCACAATGGAATACATTTTTCACATATGTGGGGTACTTGCGAACCGTGTCGATAATGTTTCACTATGAAAATGCCACTGATGTGGACCGTTGAGTAAGAACTGCTCAATAGCATAGTGAAAGGCATCTGTCTCGATCTCAAATCGCTGTTGCAAGTCTGGTAATGTGAGCACTGGGGCAGAACAAAGGCGATTTTTCAATTCTGTGAATGCCTTCTGTTGAGGTTCCGACCAAAATAATTTTGCTCTCGCTCCTCCCTCGGTGACTTGACTCAAGGGCCAAGTGATATGAGAGAATCCCAACACGAATCTACGGTAGAAATTAGCAAGACCCAGAAAGCTGCGAAGCTCTGTTATAGTGGTTGGGGCTGGCCAATCCCGAATGACTTGGATCTTGGCCGGATCCACATGCACCCCCCTTTCATCAATAATGTATCCCAGATATTGAACCTCGGTCATGCCAAAAGTGCACTTCTCCAAATTGGCACACAACTTGTGTTGCCGCAGTGTTTGGAGGACTTGTCGGATGTGGTGAAGGTGCTCTTCCCAATTCTGGCTGAAGATCAGAATGTCATCCAAGTACACCACTACAAATGAGTCAGGATAATTCGTCAACCCGGAAGGCATGACCAGCCATTCGAAAAGGCCTTCCTTATCTTTGAAGGCAGTCTTCCACACATCGGAGGGTTCAATTGGTACCTGGTGATACCCAGACTTCAGGTCGATCTTGCTGAAATATTTTGCACCTTTGAGTTGGTCCGAAGGTCATCAATCCGTGGGATTGGGTACCTATTCCGATGCTGGATCTTTCATGCCCCATAGTTAACACCATTGCAGTCTCCACTCCCCATCCTTCTTCCTGCACTCAACACGACGGGCTCTGTCAGTGGCGATGAACTTGGTCTGATGACCTTTCTACAACAGCCTCCCCTAATCTGCCTCGATTTCATCATTCTCCAGAATAGAGTGCCTATAGATCAGTCCATTGGGTAGCGATGCACCTGGGGTCAAGTCAATGGGGTGCTTGACCTGACAGTGTAGAGGCACCCCTATGGGTGAGGTGAATATGTCCTCGTACTCCTCCAAAACCTTGTCCATTTGTCGTTGTTGTATGGAGGAGTCTGGTCTCTGGAGGTCGTGGCCACAGTATTCTTCTTGCCCTGGGGGCGGATCATCAGGAAAACGAATTTCCTGGTTTGGGAAATGAGCTTACTGCATTGTTTTGCAGTAACCAAAGAGATAGCGGTAGGAGGTGGTACCTCCGGTATCTTGTACAACTTATTTCCTAAAGTAACAATAACAGCATGAGGTCGAGACTCATACACAGCATGACACTTCCACAAGTATGGTTGTCCTAATAATACATCAGAAACATCAATAGGAGCAACGTCACATAATACCTAATCCGTGAAGGGCTTGATGCTATAGGGAAGGCGGCACTGCTGGCTGACGCGGAGATCTCGTCCTTGGTGAAGCCACCCGATGGTGTATGGATGTGGGTGCGCCGTGGTTGGCAAGCCCAACCGCTTCACGGCGTCTGCTGAAATGAGGTTCTTTTGGCTCCCATTGTCGACAATGAACTGTACAGGGGAGCCCTTTACCCACATCTGGGAGTGGAAGAGACGTTCCTCTTCCTCTGGATCTTCCGGTTCCTCCTTCTGGACCTTTGTAGTGGCAACAGTGGCGTTGGGCTCCACATCAATAATCTGTTTCCCTTTTTCATTCCCCTTTTCAGGTTCTGATTTGGAGTCGGAGCATGCATCTGACTCAGAAGCCCTCATCTCGGCCACTAGCGACTGCTTGGCCCGACACTCACTTGTGTTGTGAGTGGAGCTCTTATGGAACTCACACCACTTTCCCGTGTCCTTCTTTGGCTTTACGGTGTTGTTCTTTTCTTGTGGCTTTGGTGGGTTGTCTTTAGTCGCCATGCCTTGGCTCTGTCCTTTGTTCTGCGGTTTGGAAGCACCTTTTCCTTGCTTTTGATTCGCAGATCCAAAGTCTCGCTTCTTCTGTTTGAATTTCTGCTCAATCTTGGCAGCATACCGGTATGCCGTACCAAGCGAGAAGATGTCGAGGAACTCCATTTCCTCCTGAATGTATCTGTGCAGACAACTGCGATACTTTAGCACCAAATGTTTCTCTGAATCTTTGATACCCAACTTTGTGCGCAGGGTATGGAACAGATTCGTCAGCTCGTGCACATCTTGATCCCTTTGTTGTCGCATCGTGGTCCATTGTATGTACTTGTCCTCATAGCTCCCCACGGGATAGTACTGTTCCTTGACGGCGTCTCGGAAAGAATTCCAAGTTGGTACGGCCGAGAACAGAGAGGGTTCCGTCTGGTCCTTGTTCTCACAGTAGGTTTCCCACCAGTCCTTAACATGGGGGGTAGCTTTGAGGAGTGCAAAAATAATCTTCTCCCGGTCTGAAAAGTCATAAACCGAGAAATATCCTTCTAACAGATTCAACCATCTATCTACGGCATCTGCGTCTATTTGACCCTCAAATATGGGAATGTCAAAATTTACTTGTACCTTAAAAGGAGTCGCGCCTCCAGAGTGGCTGCTGGATGCAGATGCGCCACGGGTGGCAGCCGTTGAAGGATCCCAGCAAACTTATCCATCATCGCGTTCCTTTGTTTTTCGAGGGCCTCCGATAATATTTTGATAGGATCTCCCGGCCCCCTCATACTTTACGCCTCTGGCGTCCGGTCAGAGTTCATAGGCCGATCTTGCAGCAGCCCCCATCGCATCAAGCCCTAGCTCCTTATACCCCGACCTCGTTGGGGACATGCAAAGAAGGATCGAGAAAAAGCAGACCCCTCTGAAACAATAGTGTAAATCAATTTGCAAAGGATGAGCCCGTGCTCCGAAGATCCTTCCCTACCCATGCTCTAAAGATGAAGAGGGCCAATTTCATAAGTTGAAGACATGCTCCAATCTATGAGCCAACATCCATATGCGTTGCAGAATCCCAACACCACATGCAACCTCTTACACTACACACACCAGAGTTTCTCTTTGTGTTTATGTCGAATGCGTCTTCGATCGGATCTATTGCATCTGAAAGGTCAGAACTCGACTTCATCATGTAAATGATCTATGGAATCAAACTTATTACCTTCTCCTAAGTCTCTCTGACCTTCTCAAAACTAAAAACTCCCAGCACGCGCTCCACCACAGACTCGCCAGCGACCACGTCCTTCTGTGGAATGCATACAAAATACCCCCACTCTCATCCTCACCGCCGGAAAGCAAATTCCTGCGTATATGTTGCGTCTTTGAAGAACACCAGAATGCAACCGGCTATAATGGAATTTCGACCAGGATGTCGGTGTGTCACCCAGGGGTTGAAAGAAAAATACAATTCCATGAATGCCTGTGTCAGTGGCACCACGCTGCGCAGTAGTCCAGCAACAACAAGTTCATAAAGCCTTCTGTTGTTCACCTTCTCGGCATAAAGCTCGATAGTGCCCTCGGGAAAATTGAATCTCTTTTGAACAACAGATTTCAACTCCCTGATTCTCCTCCCTTTCTCAGCAAGAACGCTCTGGGTGCGAGTCGCTCGAATGATGATCTTTGTTTGCATAGGAGTCATGTGGACCTCCACGTCAGAGTATCCATCCTCTGCAACCTCGTGAGTAAGGACTTCATTCAACTCGGCCAAAAAGCACACCATCTACTACAAACGTTCGCTTCTTGCTCATCTATTTTGCCATTGTTGTTGCTTGTAGTAGGTATAGACCAACTTGCCTTCAACTCCCTCCTACGAAGCTACAACTCCCTCAGTGTTGATCTCATAAAATAAAAAGCACACAACCTCCAAAACAAACGAGGCACGCAGCATCACCAAATCGCCATAGCCTCATAACCCAGCTCGATGGACAAATAAGAAAATAAAAAAAAAAATATCGATATACTCTTATTTCCCTCAGCCCAGGAGGGGCCGAGGTCCAGGCCCAAACAGGCTCTGTTACCAACTTAAAATATGAACATGCACACACTATATTCTATTACTCAAATAGAGCTACATATATACATGACGTATTGTCTCAAGATAGAGAAGCTATCTTGGATGCACAATAAATTGGTTGAGAGAATATATCAACCAACAAGGATCGTAGATTTAGCTAACTCCTATGGAATAGGAACATACTCTATACATAGAAAGTCACAACTGAAGACAAGTAGGAATTACATATTCCAACACTTGGTAGATAGCATTGAAACATTTTACTCTCATATTCAAGAACTTAAGCTCATCTAAAACATTCCTTTCATAAAATCAGTTTATTTAGTAGATCCTTTTTAATATGAATATAATTTAGTTCGCTCATGAAATTTAGTTTTCTAAAGCATTATAAATATCTTTAAAAATTAATATATTCCAAAAATATAGATGTAAATTTGGAAGTTGAACTTGAACCAACATCTTGATAACAAACATAATGTTAGGGCCACAATGATTTACTTTTAGACACATCCTTGAAAGACCACTATATATGCACTAAACATAAGCGAATTTGGAGCATTTAAAGAAAATGACTTACCTTTAGCCACATCCTTGAAAGACACTAGCTATGAGGATGAAGTTACTCCATTTCCCACTAGTCCTCCATGCAAATGCAAAGCTCATGCTATAGATGAGTCTTTCTAAAATCTATAAATAAATAGTAAGAGTGTTGATCAAGGTGTTTATCTTAAAGAATAAATCATTATTAGTTCAGTAGGTTTCACATTGAGTGTTGTAATTTGTATTTTAGAACTATCACATAATTGTTGGAGTTCACCTAAAAGAGTAACATTTTTCCTATTATAATTGTAACCATGCTTTGAAAACATCCTAAATCCTAAAAGTCCTCTAGTATTAAGGCTTCCCTAGCAAATTTCCTAATATCATGCATTTTATCAAACACTTGGTGAATGGGCATCTTAGTAAAATACTTCTTATAGAGATTTGTTTAAACACTTATTTGTCACACGTGAATTCAAACACTTCATTAGCATCCCTTTGATGCAAGACAAGATGGTACTTGTACATGTCTTTAGAAAAATAACGGATAATATATGTACTAGAGAGGGGAAAGGGTTTTTCTTGCACAATGTAGGGAGCTAAACTACCTCAACCACAATTTGAATACACGAGAAAGGATGAGAAAAGTAACCCATATTATACAAAACTCCTCGATTCTCCAACATCGAAACTTGAATTTTTCCATTTTCGATCAATGGAGCATACTAACATTCCCTCATTAAGAAAATTCATTGCAAAATTGAAGAATCCATCCATCTCCTCCATCTCCATGCCACATGATAAAATAAAGTCTAAATGATCTTGTTGTAGAAATATAGGCCATAAACTTGTTCCCACATGTTCTATTCACTAAATCAAGGAATAATTGGGCCCATTCTTATCAAAGAAAGACTTAGAGAGACCATATTTCATAAGCATATTTGAATGGCCATGTTCAATTTGTAGAGCCACCGTGGAATACATTATATCTAATTTCCAAAACCAATTTCATACACAAAAATCTCTTTTGAAGATGGAAAATATCTATCATAACTCAATAGTCAATTGATAGTAATGGATGTTCACTAATCACCATTCTTCACATAAAACCACACCGCTTAAAATTGCATATTAATGATCCCCAAAAAAATAGATTTCATACCAAATACCTCTAATTGTTAAGCAATAACTTATTTTCTTATGTGAAAATAAAATAAACTTTTAACGAGATAAAAGTAAAAATAGTTTTAAATCTTACACCATAATCCAAATCCATTTCCATCCTAAATTATATACATTTAAAAAAAATCACAATGAAATAAAATGACCTTTAATAAAATCATGTACCATTAACATTAATTATATACCTAAAACTAAATATCACTCCCTATTCTAACACAATCTCATAACAAAAATATTATATGATATCACTCCCTATTCTAACATAATCTCGTAACAAAAATATTTTCTTATTCCATTTATATAAGTCACGCTATCATCATTAAAACATCATCTCATATTTTTCAAAATTACTTTATGTTACCTGTATTATATTTTATCTTTATCTACTTGGTATCTCAACATAGTTAAGAATTAGTCAGATCTCTATCTACAAAAGTTACACAAACAAAATTAGATTATATAACTTATTTCTATAAAATTTATAAATCTCTATTATATAATTTATTTCCATAAAATTCGACATCATCATGTATGTATAGTCAAAAAAATATGTTGTATAAGTCAATATTTTTGTCGATGTACATGTGAACCACAAGTTTGCACCCCGCACACACGTTTCACCATCTAGATTCTAAATAATAATAAATATGAATCAGGGCGCACATAATGAAAGTTAAATTAAAGCGGAGGAAGCCATGGATTCATTGATTGATTTGCTGCAGAGATCGTGTCCGAGCCTGAGCCTCGGCTCAGCGCTGAGTCTCATCCCCCTGGCGATTGCTTTTATCTGCGTGGTCAAACAGAGTCTGAGAAAACGGTTTCCCCCGGGTCCGTCTGGATGGTCCGGGTCCGTCTGGATCTGTGCTGGCATGAGCATGGGAATCCGCATGGTTCAACTCATGCTTGTCACCTTACTTCATTCCTTTGACTTGTCCCTCCCCAACGGCCAGCGACCCGAGAAGCTTGATATGGCAGAATGCTTTGGTCTCACAATGCGTAAGGCGGAGCCGCTGCTCGTGGTTCCCGCCGCTCGTATGCCTGTCCAATTCTACAAGTAATGGACTCCGTTTATCAAGAGGATAGTGTGGTTTAGATTACATAGTATGCATGCCTCAATAATGTAAAATGAAAAATTGAGGCTGAACTTTTTTATTTAAGTTGGTACTCTATTTTTCACTCACTCGGACATAATATTTAGTGACTGAACAATTGCTTTTTTATTTTTTTTTCGCTTCACAGGTAATTATTTTGTGGGTTTATTATGTTTTAATATAACTGAGTGTATAGTGAATGCGTGTTTGAAAATGTGTGTTAGAAAAGGGATCAAATTCGAGATAGGAGCGAGGACAGGAAGAGTCAGTAGACGAAATTGACATTTGATTGTCATGTTTTTGTCGATTTGTTGTATTTTTTCATTTTCCTTATTTACATTTACTTGTGTTTATTAAGGGTGAATGTAAATTCCTCTCAAGAGTATTTTGTGATTATCTTGGACGAAGAAGTCTTTTCTGACTTGGCCTTTATTTTGTGATTATCTTGGACGAAGAAGTCTTGTCATAGTTTTAGTTTTTATATAGAAATTATACTTTAGTTTGTAGTTTGAAGTATGTTATTTGTTATTAGAATATTATTTAGAGTACTATTTTGGAAAGTTTCTGAGTTTTTATAATTGTATTGGTTTTTTGGTATGATTAATGGTCATGGTTATTTTTTCCTAGGATAGAGTTGAGCTTGAAGGGTATACCAATGTGAAGATTTAGAGCTGAGCTTGAAGGGTATACTAATGTAAACTTTTTTGACAACTAATGAAAATTAGCGGTTAGAACTTTTGGAGCTGAGCTTGAAGAGTATACCAATGTGAACTTTTTTGACAACTAATAGAAATCAGTGGTTATAATTTAAAGGAATAAAAATGTTTATTATGGGTGGGTTTGAAAAGTGAGTTGGGATTTTATCTCTAGAGTGGTTAATGTAGTTTTAATTTAGTTGTGTCTCGTAATGTGTTTTTTTTTTTAAGGACTAATAGAAATCTTTGGTTAGAATTTAAAGAGAAAAAATGTTTATTATCGGTAGGTTGGTAATTTGTTTATTTTTACCACTAATAGAAATAAGTGGTTAGAATTTACTAATAGAAATAAGTGGTTAGAATTTAAAGAGAAAAAAAGTTTATTATGGGCGGGTTGGTAATTTGTTTTTTTTTTTTTACCACTAATAGAAATAAGTGGTTAGAATTTAAAGGGAAAAAAATGTTTACTATGGGTGGATTTGAAAAGTGACTTGGGATTTTATCTCTAGAGTTGGTTAATGTAGTTTTGTTTGGTAATTTGTTTTTGTTTTTTTTTTTTGACAACTAATAGAAATCAGTGGTTAGAATTTAAAGGAAAAAAAAAAAAGTTCATTATGGGTGGGTTTGAAAAGTGGGTTGGGATTTTATCCCATACTAATTAATGTAGTTTTGTCTTGTAATTTGTTATGATATTGTTGTAATTTTTTATGGTATTGTTGTGATAAAATGATTATAATAACATGTGTGTATTATATCTTAATATAAGCTTTTGATAAATGATTATAATAATAAGTTTTTATTATGTTTTACTATAAACAAAACGATTATAATAACATGTGTGTATTATATCTTAATATAACTTTTTGATAAAATGATTATAATAGTAGGTGTTTATTATGTTTTAATATAACCTAATGTACAACGTATGTGTGTCTGAAAATAGATTAAATTTAAATTCTAAAGGTGAAGCAAGGAGAAGAAATGTAACATACACCATTAACTTCACAGGGAAATGTGAGTTAAAAATTTCTTATACAAGTTACTCATCATTACACAGAATGCTTAACAGAAGTGTAATTTTTATAAATAAGAATAGTAAACTCCTTAACCCTTAACAACTTCCATTACAGTATATTAACTCAATACTATATGATGTAACCATCCATTCATCCCATTACTCATATAGTCATCACATAATTGCCATTATGAACATCATAACAAGAAAGAAATCAACCTCATCATCTGGACACAAAAATCATTCACACCATTGAACACCAATATACCCTGGAAACCCCGTAGGGTGAAAACCAGCAAACGTTTAATTTTATTATTAAACGCTCGTGAGGGTGTTTAGCCCATCACTCAATGGCTTATAAGGGAGACCATCCCTTAACCATCGTTTATATAATCTTACAAGGAAATATGCAAATATCTAGCTTAAAGCCATTACAATAAATATGATACCATTTACCTTCTGGTCTTCATATCTTCACATCTTCACATCTTGGTGGCATGGATGTATCTACAATGGACCATCGTACATTGGACCTTCCTGCAAATCGCACTCATCTACACGAACATTAATCATTTACCTGCCACCATGACAAGCATAATTTTCCTTTGTACATGACAAGCATAATATTCTTTTGTACATGTCACCATCATTCCTTGCTATGATGCCTTCAACATAAAATGATGTCAAGATTCATAAGTATTAATCAATCACTATAATAGTTTCTCCATGTACTCATGTATAATCGTGACAAGCAAGTAAAGTACCTTGTCATTCTCTCTTTAATAACACATACTTCATATGTGTTGGTTATAGGACATCACAATAGCTAATGCTTACGTCGCATAAGCACACATTCCTGCAAGAGAATGGCTACATCTCCCAAGCTTTTCTTTCAAATAAACTGATACATAAGCTAAGATATTTATGCATGTGACTTACATACATTTAATAAAAATAGCCAACCCTTAAGCTATTATTTTTAGAGCATGGAATGCAAGTTAACATAATAATTGTCTCTTCCATGCACGCGAATGCATACTGATTCCAAAAGACTCTCCCTAAAGGAGTGCTTACACAACGAAGCACATAACCTCCTTCATAAGTCTTCCCAAAGACAATCTCAATGCAAGTGAGAATGTAAACATATGTAAAAATACGCAATTAAGAATATAAATACATGTCTCATTTTCAAGATTAAACTAACAATCATATTCAATGTAGTTTTAATACTACAAGGTATCTTCTACATACAAAAATGTATGTTATTTTTCTATAAAAGCTAATACATATCTTGCATGTATATACAAGATCTTCCTCCAAAAGGAATTTAACATCATAATCATGATAATATAAAAATAATCACTTAGTTTGTTCATCTAAGGAATACAACTAATTAGTTCCTTAAAATAATCACTTAGTTTGTTCATCTAAGGAATACAACTAATTAGTTCCTTTAACTATGAATTTATTAAATAACTTAACTTTACCAACACCAGGGTAATTTATTCATGGATTTATTAAATAATTAATATTTGCAAACACCATGGTAATATACCCATGGTTTTATGAAACAATTAATCTCCATCAACCCCACGGAAAACTACCCATGGATTTATGAATACTATCCATGGATTTATTAATTCATTAACCTCTACCACTATCATGGTACCTTATTCATGGATTTATTAAATAATTTACTATTTACAACACGGTTAATGAATAGAATATTAATGTGAGAAACTTCTCTTTTCTTCTTCACTATGAAAATAATTCAAAAGTCACTCTCTTTAATCTATTCAAGAAAAGACTTGTTATCACTTCATAATTTAATGAATACAAAAAATATCTTTTTAAAATAAGAGCATTCCTCTTCTATTTTCTTGCTTATGTAAATATTTATTTAAAGAGTTACCCTCTTTGAATGTATTCAAGAAAATCTCTTTTAAAAATAAGGTGCATGACTAACCCTTATTTGGGCATAAGAGCTAGATAGACCTTTTAAAATAATTAACAAAGTTAACATATAACCTTTGCAGACCCTCGCAAAGGAATTAACGCACCCTCACAAAGGAATTAACGCAATGGACTTATCTTCTACTCCCAAGATAAATCCATTCTTATGCAAATAGTCAATAGTAAATTGGTTTATCAAATCCCAATAAACTAATGAGATATCATTTCCTTGATATAGGTAACTTATCTCAAGAAAGATCATTAGTATTATTTCTAATTTCTAATAACCTTTTTAGCAGACAAAGGATATATAAGAAAGACTATATAATAAAAAGAGTAAGCCAAAATCACCTTTCTTGGCAATCAACTCTCATTTCAAAGGCATATATTTAAAATATAAAACATGCATCTTCTATTTTTATTGCCTATACAAAATTATATAAATATTTATATATAAAATCTTTCCTTTATATCCTTCTTCTCACCAAAAGATTATATGATAACAATTAACAAATATTCTAATCACTTACCATACACCCATTTGAGCCATGGCTCGAGCATAGCAATCTTTTAAAAATGCACTGACTGCACAAAAAGAAGTGGTTGAAGTGGTCAAATAAGCATGTCCGCCACAAGCAACGGCTTCACATATGAAATCCTCGCTTATCCCTGAAATGATTATGTTGCCATATATACTCAAGAGTCGAATCAATTTCTATGGTTGCTTTCATGGGTAAAGCGCCATCTCAGTAAACAAAGGTAGATAATCTGAGCGGAACAGTTTCTACAACTGGCCACCGAATTAATATTGATACTCATAAGAGTGAGAGCCAGGGCTATACAGACTGAGAATAAGTTGTCTATTTAGCAGATGTATATCTAGCCATGACATCCTGCGCGGGCTTTAACCTGTGAAGAACTATATACACACAGTATATCTCCAGAAATAGTCAAACCAACAAAACGGAAGGCTACATGGGTGCGGAAGCAATGAGTTGGGCTTTTGTCATAAAAATAGGGAGATCACCATCCAGAACATTAAAATTGGATCTCGGTCGAAGCAAAGGAAAAAAAAAAATATCAACCAAAATAGAATGCTGAAGGTAACGTCGGGAAACTCCACATTTGAATTCAGGAAAAATCAAAACAAGCTGACCGCCTCCAATTTAATTAGCAGAACCCTCCTCCTTTTCTGTTCGACTTGTCATCTTATCCTCTTTTTATTAATGGTGTGAGTTCATTATGAAGAAGTCATTTAATCTTTCAACCAATTCCAAAATCCGTTTTCCATTAACTAATTCTTGGATTTCTTGATACAACTGTCTCGATAAATCCTGGTAAAACTTTAATTTACGTGGGCGTTACATACTCCCCCCCTTAAGAGAACACCGTCCTCGGTGTGCTTCTCTCACTGAAATTAAACTTATACTCATGATATAATAATATAAGAAATCCAAAGGGTCTCCTTCCCCCTGGCAATGAGACACTTTCATTTCCTTAAATGTCATTAATTGAAACAATAATGTTTTTATCCATATTCATGAGCATGTTTAGCACAAAGAAAATTTCATTTCCATTTCTAACTGCTTATCCCTTATTCAATTCACAAAAGTATGGAAAAATATCTATACGAACTTACCAACCAATTACTATTGGAAGAAATTATGGCTTTTGCGTAAGCTTTCTGAGAATGGTTGAACACCCATCAACACCTATAATGTATGACTAACAATTCAATCACATTAGTCACATAGTTTTCAAAGTGAAAATATTTGCAACTATCAAACAGTATTGCAATATAAAGAGATGTTTTAATCAAAGTACTTCCATAAGTACTCAGAGAGAACCAACCCTCTCATAAATGCATCACGTGCACACTATCTTAGCTCCTGCTAAAGACATCCACAGAGTACTTAAAAAGGACTCAGAGAGAATATAGCTCTCTAAACGTACCAATGGTCATTCCATGCACCATAGGCATATCCTAGCATCTGCTAAGACATTCAAACAAATTAGTAATATTATAAATGAACTTATACATTCAGTAATTCATTTTTCGAGTGCTAAGCTCTTTATACTTATCTGGAAATTTAGTCTTTCAAACTGTGGTCCTCCCAACCATCAAGTGAGGCTATTACATCCTCCACTTTCCCCCTAGCTCCAGAATCTGGACAGTGTCACGGGTCAACAGTGGATTCTTCTGTTGTGACATCTGGATGGCCAATCCAGTCACACTCAGAAAATCCTAGAAGATAAATTGGGACAGTCCGGTCCAATTCTCCAATTCCAGTCACACTCAGATGTTTTTGGCTTTATAAGGGTTGCTGGAAGCTATTTTCAACTGGTTCCAACCAGCTCGAGAAAATACTCCCCCTTTACCAATTTCACAGAACACCTACTCCTCCCCGGGGATCCAGCTTATCCTCAGAGGAGTAGGTAACTGTCTTTCCAACTGTCCCCAACCACTTCCTATTCTTGGAAACATTTTTACCATCAGCTTAGAAATATTTTCTTTCATTAATTAATTCCAACAAATTAAATAATTTGCTTTATCAACAGTGACGATTTATGTTTTTCTTGTCAGATAAAATAAAATTAAACAAATTGCCTTGAACTAGTTAATACTAGTTAACTTTAATGAAGCTGTCACAACTTCCCCTCTGGAAGTAACATACATGTGTTGTACATTAAAACATGATACTTTAACGCTTACTGTTGCAACTCACATTGCAATGCTTGCGATGCTTTATTTTCACAGATTTTATGCTTTCATTTAAGCTACTCTTGCTTACAATAAGAAACAATGCTAATCGTAAATATGCATTTCTGAAGCACATATTATCTTATGCAAACATTTCTGATTCCCATAATGTTCTGTTCCAACAGACTGACATACAAAGTAATTATCATAATCACTTGCTCACAACTTTCAAATAGCTTTAGTCAAAATCGATTTGTGCATATAACTTTCATTAGTTATTCATTCATAACTAGCCAATAGTTTTAATGCATCCATGATGACTCATGCAAACACTAGTCAGTTAACTAGTCATTTTAGTTAAGTTTCATAACTTGACCCATTAAGAGACTTCATTCAATTTAATTTTAACACTCTATCATCTTAGAGTAGGACTTCCTTCATCTTTTTCATTCATGCATTAATTTCTCACACCATCCCTATACACATTCATCTTTTTTAAAGTAGTGCATGGTAACTTAGAAATTTTATTGCATGCAAAAACAACTACTTCTTTTCAAGCTCAAATGAAAAGTATTGTTTTCCTTTCATGCTTTTATACTTTCTTTCCTAAAGAAATAAAGCATAATACACATATTAATCTCATATGCATATTCTTATGCAGTTATAATAGCATGTACTTTTTTTTAAGAATTCTCTTAAATGGAAGTTAATCTCATGCAATGCCATGTATATAACAATTCATTTTTAAAGGAAATCAACATGCATATACATAGACTTCTTAAAATAAAATAAAATAAAATAATTATCTTTATTTCATGTGAAGGACTTCTCTCCCTACTGCAATATTCATCCTCATCAGGAATTCACATTGCTCCTCCACAACAATGTTTTCTTGTAGCAACATCGACAAGATTTTATAGTATGATTAGAATAAGCCTTAATCAATAAATAATCAATCTTTGAGTGATCTTTTAACACCTATTCATATGCATATATGAGATGTGAATACAATGTCACAACATGCTTTCTTCTAACATCTCTACATTAGTGTGAGTAAGTAATTATCAATTCATGTCAAATAACTCCCTCATTATTATGAATTTTTTCACACACGCACACATTCGTACAAGACAAATCACTATATTTGTTCAGAAATTATTTTAATGGAAAATGACACAATGTGCGTTTTCTTTACTTAAAATTTAACAAAAGAACCACCACTTCAGCTTTTGCCTTTGGAGCATGCAATTATAATAAAGCTAACACATTGGCTGTCGTTCCTATGTATACAATGCATAAATATTCAAATATAATAAAGCTAACACATTGGCTGTTGTTCCTATACATACAATGCATAAAGATTCTAATATTAATTTCCCAACAGAGTACTTAACATAATCGAGTAGGCAAATTCATGATTCCTCTTCAAGGACATATAACATAATAGTTATAAACATGGTTTTATTTTCCATAAAACTAATGGAATAAAACATAAGAATACATATCTTATTCTTGAAATATTATACCCACATTAACCATTTATATATTTTAAGGAAACCAAAACATTACTTTAGTTTTGTACATGTAATTTGTCTTCTTTGCCAAAGAACCTTTTCTAAAGTATGATAACAAAACATGTTATCATTTCCACATATAGACTTATGTTTTTTCCGATGAAATCTAATACAACTACTGCATGCAAAGAACCTTGTTCCTCTATGATTCTACATGCAAGTTGATCATGCTTTGCTTCTAGGAATTTACCATAGATAGCCTCTTTTATGCATAAAAACTATGCAACACTAACAAGGTTAACTTAACCTTTAATATACCCAAATCAAGAAGTTGACATATTCCATCTAGCAATGTAATATATTCAAGAGGTTATTCTCTTTAGCCTATATTTATTTTCAAGAAAATAACTTGGATTCCTTTTCATTTAACACATCAGTACGTAGTCCCTTTTAAAGAAAAACAAGCTTCCCATCTTTTCTTTAAACAAGATATATATAAAGGCAAGCAAGTTTACTTATTTATGTTTTACTACTGCTCACACCTTTCAAGATATGTACTAATAATCTTTGCAAGAACTCACATGGGTTCTTCTCAGCAAAAGTAGCCTAGTAGTTTGGTCTTTTTACCATGGTATATCTTTCTAAAAGATTTTCATATTAGCAATGATTTATTACTTTCCAAACTAACTAGCACAATCTTGCCTATTAAGTAGAACCACATTCTACTCTATATTTTTCTCTTTTAGTTGCAAGATTTACATGCAGGATTTATTTTCAAAATACACATATTTCTCTCAAGAAGAATCAAATGTATATTAGTTAAATTTTCAAGAGAAACATGCACATGTTTCATTTTTCAAGAAACCAAAATCCCATCTTCTTTCATGAAAACTTCAACACAACAATAGAAGTTTTACGTACATGGAAAATACATATCCTTTTTAAAGAAACTCTAACTCAACAGTTATTTACTTTGTAGGCAGTGTATTTTCCATAAATGCAATAACTAGTGTTTTCAAGACAAGAAAGATAGTAATAGGGCGGAAACGTGAAGCTGGGTTACACTTTTGTGAGAATCGGGGGCAGAAAATTTTTTTCGGCAATAGTTCGTCCGAACTTTTGAGTCTGTTTAGATTGACGGCAAAGTGATGGCGCAGCAAACAGAATTTTTGCCGAAGGTTTGGAAAACCGGCAACAGGAGTTCGACCGAACTATTTTCTATAAATACATCGCCCGCGAAGGTTGTAAGGTTACTATTTTCATTGTTGGCGCGAATTTTGCTGATCTGTCGATTTTTGCTGCTCTATTCCTGCTGGCCGAGTTGTTGCTCTGTTACGCACTGGGGCTCTGTTCTTGCTGTTACGTCCGCGCTCTTCAAAATCTGCCAGGTAAGTAGTTACGTCCGCCCTCTTCAAAATCAGTTTGTAGTTGTATCTTCTTGAAGGATATCTAAACTGTGTTACTGTGATCATGATTTCACTGAGAATAGAGACAACATTATGTCACTGAGAACCAGCCACTGTAACACTGTAATTTGCACTGAGTCACTGTACCACTGTAATTTGCACCGAGCCACTGTATCACTGTAATTTGCACCGAGCCACTGTAATTTTGGTATCATATCACCGAGCCACTGTACCACTGTAATTTGCACCGAGCCACTGTACCACTATAATTTGCACCGAGCCACTGTAATTTTGGCATCATATCACCGAGCCACTGTACCACTGTAATTTGCACCGGACGTGTAATATAGTTCGAACTTGATTTCAAAGAGATGACCAAAATTATGTGGTAGAAATGCGAAATCTTAGTTGGGTATTTATAGTTTGTCGTGGCAATTTATGCTGTGATTTTCCCTTTCTTTCAGGCTGACCATTCACTAGACTGTTATAGATCTTGGCGTGCACGCTATGGTTTTTGCATCTGCTATGAATGGGTCTGTGCTAGTTGGGGCTTCGATCATGACCATTCGGAGTGGCCTTCTGTGCTGTGTGATTTACACCCGCCTTCATCATCAGTATTAGAGTTTCATGGTCCCTGCCTGCACGCCCCAGTGATTGTTCTTTGCTTTAACTTTGTATTTGCCACTGGCCTCCTAATGTGGTATTGTCACGATGTTCGCATATATTTACCTTCCTCACCATCGATGTTTCTTCTCCTTATGAAGATTATCCCATGTATTACTTCTTCAAGTCAACAGTCCTTAACAATCCTCACTGCAATCAAAACCGTACTCTTGATATACATAATCTTCATCCTGTATCACTGTCTCAGATCCGCATTCTATACTCTACACTGTGACCTTAACTTATCTACATTGTAACACTCCCTTTTTCTCTGTACTGTCTACTGGAATATATCCGCACTGTCTCCTGATATATGTCTACTATATGTCAGTACTTCTTATCCAAATAGATCCGTAATATTTTGCAAATATTCCTGTCTTTTATTCACCCTAATGTAGTATTGTCATGATGTTCGCGGATATATAAAGTTCTCCTGTTCGCCTTGTAGGGGTTGTATAATGATATCATGGTTTTTATTGTAGTTTTCAACTTTTAAATACTAGTTATATCATCATGGTATCTAATACTATGTTTTGACTTTCGAAGAGCAATGAATAATTATGGTTTTCATTGTAATATGATTATAGACATATTTTCTTTATAAAATAGATTAATCAGCATGGTATCATGGTTTCTAATGTAATATGTAACTTTTTAAGAGCAATATATTGTGAAGGTTTCTAATAGTATTCTTCACTATCCTTCTCTATGTCCTCTTCAATTATGGTTCAAATATCCTTCACTATGTCCTTCTCTTCAACTATAGTTCATATATCCTTCTCTATGTCCACATATTTTCTTTATAAAATTGATTAATCAGCATGGTATCATGGTTTCTAATGTAATATGTAACTTTTTAAGAGCAATATATTGTGAAGGTTTCTAATAGTATTCTTCACTATCCTTCTATATGTCCTCTTCAACTATGGTTCAAATATCCTTCACTATGTCCTTCTCTTCAACTATAGTTCAAATATCCTTACCCTTCTCTTCAACTATAGTTCAAATATCCTTACCCTTCTCTTCAACTATAGTTCAAATATCCTTACCCTTCTCTTCAAATATAGTTCAAATATCGTTACCCTTCTCTTCAAATATAGTTCAAATATATTTTTCTACAATGATGCCAACTTCTAAATTCGTCCTCCTCTTCATCTATAGTTAAAATATCTTTGTCTTTAACCATAGTTCAACTATCTTTCTCTTCAACCATAGTTCAAATATATTTTTCTACATGGATGCCAACTTCTAAATTCCTATCGTTCAAATATCCTTTTCTACATAAATGCCAACTTCTAAATTCTTTGTCTTGATTCTTTTTCCTTTTTTCCCCTGAATAGCTAGTTGCTTGTAAAATTTGAGTTTCCAAAAATCTGAATATGTCTATTGTTCTTCTCTTCAACTATGGTTCAAATATCCTTCCCTATGTCTCTCTCTTCAACTATAGTTCAAATATCCTTTTTTATATGTCTAAATTCTTTTATAGAAATAAAATAATTTGGCCCCTATTTTTAAGGTCATTTGAATTGATGCATAGTCAAAGTAAAACTCCATGGCTTTCGATTGATCATTATCATTACTTTATGGAGGGATAAACTTGTAGCATGCACCATTGAAACTCCTTCAATATGTCCATTGTTCTTTGGCTCATATCCTTCTTTATCTCCTCCTCTTCAACTATCGTTCAAACATTGTTCAAATATCCTTTTCCAGATGGATGTCAATTTTAGATAAATTCTTTGTCTTGATTCTTTTCTTTTCCCTTTTCCCCTGTATAGCTAGTTGATTGTAAACTTTGAGTTTCCAAAAATGTGAATTTGTGAAAGCTCTTTTTCGTTTGTAAATAGTGGTCGATTTTTGCAGGTGATTTGAAGATAAAAATAAAATAATTTGACCCCCTTTTTTATGGCCATTTGCAATTGATGCACTTTAACTAAAGTAACTCCATGGATTTGGATTATTACTGGGGCATTAGACTCTTTTCCTTGAAGCAAATGGCTAAGAAATTGTTAGTGCGTGAAGGATCACATATTTCTTTTGAAAGGAAACCTTCTCCTTAGCGAGTCAAAATCCCCCATCGGAAGAGCTTCTGAAGACCTACAGGTCTTTAGATGATTTCCACAAATGCTAGGTCAACTCTAGATTTGAACTAGACCAATATTGAATGACCTAATACAAGTTTTACATATTCAAACATCTTGAAAGAAGGAACATTCTAGGAAAACATGCCAATAACATTTCTTATTGTTTTGACAAAGGGGGGACACCACCCAGAATTACATTTAAACCTCCCATTTTTTTGATGAAGGGGACACCACCCAAGATAACATTTAAACCTTTGTTGGAGGGCTTCCCATGTAGGAACCTTATTCATCATGAGATACTATAGATATTTTAGATTTTGGATGACATTTTGATTTCCAGATTACTTGCCTTCCTCCACCATTTTGGCTTTATCTCAAAATATTCAAATAAACATATTTTAATCAAATGTTTGTAATTAAGAATCCATCCATATCAATAAAGGTATAATGCTTTGGTTCATATTGTCCATTATGTTTGTTATTCTATTTCCTTTTGTGATATATTTGAGTAATATTTGTAAGTTGTAACTTTCGCTTTGAATATTTCTATTTGGCACACCACAAATAGAAATTTAAACTATTAAATTAATTAATATAGATTTAATTTGATTTCAGATTCAGGCATTGAAACAACACACCATGATTTATTTCAAATTTAAAAATAATGGTTTTAGTCCTAGGTGAATTTGATGAGGAAATTACATCCTATTTCTCCCCCCTAGCACAATTACCAGTACAGTTAGAATTTAATAGCCCCAAACTGGATTTTACTCTTAGGTACTGGAACCTCTACAAAGGTTCGACCTGAAAACATAGTTTTTCCTCAGTTTTCTCCACTGGTTCTATGTCCAACTTGGATAACCTACAGTTCAATATCCTTCTTTTCATTTTTTATATCCCTTCTTGGATAACCATAATATCTTGAAATGGAGCTAGCCAACTCAAATATAGTATTGCAAATCCCTGGCTAAGTTAGATGAGGATTACATATGGTCTGGAATGAGCATTTGGACTCTTTAGATATATATCTAAAGAGTCCAAAAGCTCATTCAAGATCATATGTAATACATAGCGTATTCATATAATATATAAAACTTTAATCCATGTGCTTAACCTTAACATTGACACAAATGGAATACAATTTTACTCACTGCTTTATGATAGAAAAATATGCAGATGAATATTGCCCACATATCCAAAGTCAAAAGGGATAGATTAAAAAGGGATGCTTCGGTCATCTATAAAAGATAAATTAAAGAAGCATGACATATTAAAGTAATGTAAATTAGATATGCGTACCAATTATGTTCATATAACACAACAAATAGATGATTCAATACAAATGTCACATAGAAGCATTTGAATGTAAATTAGAAATGTGTAATAATTATGTCCTCGTTTAATATGTACAATATGTTTGGTTGAATCCACATGAAAAACAAGACTCCCAACCATGAGAAGATGAAATTGCATCCTATTTCTCCCCCCTAGCACAATTACCAGTACAGTTAGAATTTAACAGCCCCAGATTGGATTTTACTCTCAGGTACTAGAACCTCTACAAAGGTTCGACCTGGAAACATAGGTTTTCCTTAGGTTTCTCCACTGGTTCTATGTTCGACTTGGATAACCTACAACAACATCCTTCTTTTCATTTTTTATATCCCCTCTTGGATAACCATAATATCTTGAAATGGAGCTAACCAACTCAAATATAGTATTGCAAATCCCTGGCTAAGTTAGATGAGGATTACATATGGTCTTGAATGAGCATTTGGACTCTTTAGATATGTGTACCAATTATGTTCATATAACACAACAAATAGATGATTTAATTTACAAATGTCACATAGAAGTCATATTTATCTCATGGGCCTTCAACTTAAATTATATATAATCGTTTGACCCCCAGAAATTTCATTTAATGCCTCAAAATGACTCCAAAAGGTTTTAGACCTGAATTCTCTACCCCCCATTAAAATGACCCTACAAGTTGATTCTTTCAGTTTTTTCACTCTATAAGCATCAACGTACGATTATGCATGATGGAGGATCTCTAGCGCTTTCCCTTGTTAATATATTTAATAATCTCAATATTTATTTAAAAGTATCAATAGTATTTTGACCATGATATTTGAACAATGTGATGTCGTTGAAATACTATTGATACTTTTAAATAAATATTGAGATTATTAAATATATTAACAAGGGAAAGCGCTAGAGATTCTCCATCATGCATAATCGTACGTTGGATTTGGTAATAATTGTCTTCATATTTTGTCTTTCTGACCCGAAAAACATGATTATTTTACAAGGGAGGGAAGGAGGGATGATCACATTGACTTGCTTGATGACATGTCTATGAAGATTAACTACCTCAAGATCTATTTTTTTGCGTAGGGAAAGAGACACATTCCCATGTCTGAGCATGAAAACGTTCTTTGATATTGTTAATGCCTCTAGTGTTTACTTCTACAAGTTCTATAGGCAGATTCTGTAAAGGGCCAGGTAGCCTCTGGATCTCATCTTTTATGAAAGGTGACATATCTAGTAAATGCCCCTGCAGTAAATCTCTAGAATGGATCTAAATAGAAGTTCTTCATTTTAATATCCGTAAAACACAACAAATTTAAGGTAAACTATGTACATGTTCCATTCATCATGAACACAAACTTCACAAGCTTGAGGTAATGAACACGAAATAAAATTCCTTCTTGGAACAGCTTCATGTGCCTCCTTGGCTTTGGAGCATTTTCCATGTTTTCCATAACCAAGACCCAAATAATTAGGCCCTTCTTGAAGAAAATTTGGATCAACTATGCCTTGTACATGCTTTCCTTTAAAACCCTTTACTTTCATAGCACATTTTCATCAAAAATTTGGACCTTATTCCTCTAATGTCTCTCAAAAGCACGTACACATTCATTTTCAGAGGAAATTGAAGGCAGAAACCAATAGTTAATTCTTCTAACTAACCTTGACTAAAATTAGCTAAATTGTACTTTGATACAAACTTGATTTAAATTTCCCACCCCAAATTAGACACCAATGATTGTAACCTTTAATTGGCTAGCACTGGTTTGTAATCATCATTTCAAAATGACCTAGTAGATGAAAAATTACCATGTTTGTAATCATCGTTTCACACCATCTACATATGACCCTTCTACACATTATATGATTGAATTCATCCCCTCTACCTAGACCATGATTGATTGTGACATTAGGTGAATAAAGGAAATTTGATAAGGAAGGGATCACTCTAAGTTTGTCCTCCTCCACCCACTCCATATCCAGTGATTGCCTATTTTTTCTCTTCCAACATTTTATTTTGGAAATTCATTTTGGTAGTTAATTATACTAATAGTCACAACACACCTGGAAGTCAAAGAAATTGTTATATACACTACTAAACTCAATTAACATTGTTTGTTATTGGAATTTACAATAACAAACAACGTAGAGTTCATTAATGTAGTGTGGTGTGGCTATCGATAAAATTAGCTGCTAATGAATTTCGAGAATAGAAATTTGGAAGTGGAAAATTGAGAAATCACTAGCTATGGGGCAGATGGAGGAGGACAAACTAGAAACTATCCTCTGCTTATAAATTGTATTTTATTCACTTGTTGTCACAATCATTCATGGGATAGGTAGAGAGGATGACATGCCAAAAATTCATGCATATAATATGTAGAAGGGGTCATGTATGAGATGGTGTGAAGTGATGATGATTGACATGGTAAATTTTCATCTGCCAGGTCATTTTGAGATGATGATGACAAACCAATACTAGCCATTTTAAGGTTATATTCATTAACAAGAAATATGGGGAAGGAAATTCAAATGTCTCATCATGGAAATTATAAAAATTGTAAGGATGGGGTTATAAGCGTTATGGAAATTCTAAGTGCCAAATACTAAGGAACAAGCCATATTTGCTTCTCAAAAACTTTATTTGATATATTCTTAAAAAACCAAGTACAAATTGTAGTAATCCTTCTTGCCTTCCATATAGATAATGAAAATGATTGTTCCAAGTCTCATGTTGCTTCTCATGTTATTTTATAAACCTTGATTGGAAAGAAAAATAGAAGGGCAGAAATGTAAGAAATATAGAACATACTGGATTTAACAGCCCCAAACTGGATTTTACTCTCAGGTACTGGAACCTCTACAAAGGTTCGACTTGGAAACATAGTTTTTCCTTAGGTTTCTCTACTGGTTCTATGTTTCACACATGATCAATTATTGTTTTGAAAGTTGTGTTCTACATAATTTGTGTACACTAAATTACAAATTGATTTTTTGAAATCTATTTTGTGAATGTCGACCAATAGATATATATCATGGAGGATGAAAGACGAAGATCAGCCGAATCCCATATGGAGGTTCAGGGATCGGAGAATGTTCACGGTATTTAAATATAATCTTAAATCTCCATACATGTGTGTACATATGGAATTGATTTTTTTATTAACTTTGTGAGTGAAATTAGTTGTTAATAAGTTTCATATTTTAATTTTTAGGAGGCAAGAGGAGAAGGGTTTCTACTCCATCCACGGACCATGGCCAAGGTTCAACCGGTCGAGGGATGACTGGTAGCAGGTTGCGGGAAGGGGGTGATATTTATTCCCCCGAAGGCCAATCAACGACTGTTGGTTCTCAACAGGGTCACTGTGGGTCTAGTTCTCAGCAGCGTCATTCTGGGGTTGGTTCTGAGTAGGGTCATGTTGGAGATGATGTTAACCAACAACATCAAGGTTGCCATCAATTTCAATATTTTTTCATTAAATTTGTACAACTTTTTTTACACGTGTTTTTTCTAATATACGAAATTTTATATATATTGATGCAGAGGCTGAAAATGTTCGAGCCAGTGGTCAAAAAAGACGCAGGGCAGCGCGCTACATTGAAGAAGAAGGTTGTCAACCCAACACAACTTATCCGGCTGAGATTACTGATATACCATGGGAAACGAACATGGTGGAATGCACCTTACAAAGGTGTCAAAGCCTTCATGCAAAATTGCAAAGAGATCTCGAGGCTTTGTCTCTACCTGATGATAGTAGACAAAGCCTCGAAATAGTTACACATTCATTGAGTGAAATGGTAAAAATGTACAAAAATTTGGGGCCAACGACTGATTTGTTTGTAGAACTGATGAGAAATAGAAAAGAAACAGTGATAGGTCCCCATAAATGGCAGGACATAAAACAAAGAGTTTCAAGAGATGATGCTAAGTCAATGTTTAATTATAAGGAAGGGCCAAAAAGAAAAATGTTGAAGGTGCAGTATTTCAAGCACCCAGACAAAGAAAAATATTTGTATGATCGACATCTTGCGGCCTTTGGAAGGCTTCCATGGAACGATGAGGTTCCTGTTTATTTTGCACAAATGTTTTATACAGATTTTTTTTTGGATATGAAACCCGACTACAATGACCTTCCTTCAGAATTTTTTGGCCCGGGGAGAGATCGATTATATCAACGTAAGGGCGCTAAGCGAGATGTGGAGTTGCCTCGCCCTGAGCCGCCATTGGTGAGTCAAACGTTTCGAGTCGAAACCCTGCGATCAGAGATGGATGCGACTTCTCAAATAAATCGTGAAGCAAGAGATGTTATGATCGACAATGTTCATAGCGGATTGAGTGGAGTCGATATTTGTTTAAATCGACAAAGAGCACGTGAAAATGCACGTGCCAATTTTGTTTATCGTACAGATGAGGAGATTTACAACATGAATGTTGAAGATCTCCGAACATATGCAATAAATTGTCGCAATGGTGTGCAAGACTTAATTTTTCATGAGGAAGAGGGCACCGGAAGGGTATGTGTTAATGACCTTAGGGTTTGAAATTATATTTACATATAAATGTGTACAATTTGTAATAAATACATGTGTATGTACATGTATACATTTATTTGTATGTGTATATTAATCTAACAAAAATGTATGATTATATGTTAAAACACCATTTGCAGTTCTCAGGCATGATGCGTGATGAAAATGTTAATATTACGTTCGGGACCTCTGGCTCAAATGATGCAGATGGGTCTGACCATCATGATATGTTAGCACATGTATGTTAGTGTTTTTTAAGTGACTCTAAAATAAATAATTGTTGCCACACATGTGCATGTATGTATATATATAATTTGATTTTAAATGTTTTAATAGATTCCGATTCCATTTGATGTTTTTGGGATGGCTGTACCTTCTTCTTCCTTAGGAGATATACCTTCTACTTCATTGGGAGATGTACAAGTATGGACAATTTTTCACAAGTTCAAAATTTATGTTACCTCAAAAAGTTCCATTAAAAATTGAGATATATAGAGAGAGAGATCTATATTTTGAGTTATTTAAAATTTTTTGAATTTAGGTTCGTGTAGAAGATTTTTTTAATTCGAGGACTCTAGCGACGGAGATAGGAACATCCACAGCATTTGAACAAGTTGTCTTTAGTTCTTCTTTTTAATATTATTGTTCAAATAAGTTTATATATGTACACATGCATTTTCATTTGAAAGTTTTTAATTTATATAAATTATTTATGTATATATATATATATATTTAACTGTACGTGTATATTGTACAGGTTACCACTGCAGATGTTTCTATGGCAGAACCTCTTCATCAAATGGAGAGGGAACCTTATGAGGTATTGCATGATTTCTTTGTTATATATTTTTTTTACATGAAGTTCTAGATATATATATTCTCATTCATTTTTAAAACTTCAAATTTTAATGTTCAAGTACATGTGAATTGTGTATGATGGTTTCCTATTCACAGGATAGGGCGCTACTCGAGACCCAGACACTAGATCCTCCATTTGATGGACAAGATCTACAGATTTGATTTCAAAATTTAGATGGTTTTAAAATTTGTTAAACTTGATACAGTTTGATACTCAAGTGAGATTTACAATTTTTGGACATATTTTATTACAATGAACTATTATATAATTTGTTTTATTTAATTTTTGGATGGTTTTAGTACTTTTGGCATGTGAATGTGAAGTAATGTTGTCATCTGAATTACATTTGACATGTGATATTTAATGTTAAATGTTTTTGTTGGATAGTTGAATTATAATTGGCATGGCATGTGATACTTAATGTTAAATGTTTTTGTTGGATAGTTGAATTATAATTGGCATGGCATCTGAAGTTTTTAAAACTACATGAATGATAGAATGTGAACCTACATTTGCACATGTGGTAAATTGAAATGTTACTTGTAACAAGACAATCCCCATTGATTTCATTACGGTATATGTTGATTTCTGATTTGATATAATTGCATGTATGATGGTACATTACTTGTAAAGTCATTGGATTAATAGTGTTCATTGATTTCAGTGTAAGCGCAAAAAATTATTGACAATGTAGAACGATTTTTGTGTTATAATAATTAAACCTAGTAATATTGGAGAGCAAGAGAGACTTGAGGTATGGTGTTTACTACAAGAGTTCGAGCTAAATATTTAAATGGTTTATGATTTATGATTTATACTTTCTTTTTAATATAATCGATATGGAAAGATGAAAAAACTAATAAGGGTGACAATAAGAATAGAAGTTCAGAAAATAGTTTAAGATTGATCACAAGAATTAAGAGAATGTCTCAGTCCATCATTGGTATGGCTTGTGAAGTCTCGTCCCAACACCATAGAATGATCATCCATGTCAATGACTCTTAAGTCTATCTTTCCAAACCATGACCCTACTCTCACATGTGTGCCTTTCATGACACCAGTCACTACTTTCATCCTCGAATTGACTGCCTTGAAAGCACTCAACTCTTTCTCGATGCTAGCCTTCCTCTTTCTAAGAGATGAAGCTGCCTTTCGAATTAGGAAGCTATGGGTAGCTCCCGTGTCTATCAAAGCAGAGAACTTTTTCCCATGTACGGTTGTAGACATGAATCTCAAGTCCAAGGAACTTTCATCATCATTCCTTCTCCTTGTCTTGCACCTTACTTCCGCAATATTCTTCAACATTTCCTCTTCCAATATGTCTTTCGAACTAGCCCTTGGCTTAACAGTCCTTTTCACATATCTCTTCTCATGAAGCTCCATAGAATAATTTGATCCTGGGTCTACTTGAATTGGTTCAAGCTCTTTCCTTTTTGAATTCTGTCTAATTGCTCCAATACGACATATATTGACTCCTTCCAAATGAAGTGCACCAATCCTCATAGTGTGGTCGTCTTCTTTTCCAAGTGTGCCAACACATGCATTTTCTTTCTTCAAACCAATAGGTTTCGGAACAAGAAAGTCCCTCTTGATCTTATCTTCCATGTTCTTGACTTTAGCCTGCAACGTGGTGCTTCTTTCCTTCAAGTGAGCCCTTTCCATAAAGATTTCTTGAAGTCTTTGTTCACCTTGTCGTATCTCCATGTCAAGCTATTCAATTTCAGTAGTTTGTCCAGATAGTCCATCCTTGGAATTTCTTGGGTGAAAAACCAAGTAGGTTGAACCAACTTTGGTCTAGTGCATTGGAATTCATTAAAGAATTGGTCATTGGTGCTGCTTCAAGCTAGGAGTGAGCATCGTCACCAACCTACATTGAATATTTTACACTCCCTAGGGTGAATGATACTTTAAATTGATTGACATTCTAAGACTTTCGAATTTTTCCGAATGCCAAATGATCTTACAAAGTTAGTATTTATAATATCCTAGTAGGTCATTCGGTGACAACTTTTACCGGAAACTTGAAACAACTTTGGCATGTGATATTTAATTTGTTAAATTTTTTGTTGGATAGTTGAATTATAATTAGCATGGCATGTGAAGTTTTTAAAACTCGAGTTTTGGATGGTTTCAATCTACATTTTTCATGTGATATTTAATGAACTTTAAATGTTTAATGTTTTAATGTTGCACAATATATAATCAAAAGGGTTTTAAAACTTAAAATTTTGGATGGTTTCAATCGACAACTTAAAGTTTTGGATGGTTTCAACCCACATTTTCACATGTGGTAAATTTAAATTATGTTACTTGTAACAAGACAATCCCCATTGATTTCATTGTATATGTTGATTTCTAATTTGATATAATTGCATGTATGATGGTACATTACTTGTAAAGACATTGGATTAATAGTGTTCATTGATTTTAGTGTAAGCGCAAAAAATTATTGACAATGTAGAACAATTTTTGTGTTATAATAATTAAACCTAATAATATTGGAGAGCAAGAGAGATAAGGTATGGTGTTTACTACAAGAGTTCGAGTAGGTCATTCGGTGACAAATTTTACTGGAAACTTGAAACAAAGAGAATATATCTTTGGTTAGGACATCATGTAAGATGCCTGACATAAACAGTAAAATTGTACTTGAAAGCTGAGATTCGGGCAAGTGGGTGTTATCTCGTCCCTTGGAGGCTAGGCCATGTGGGGACCGAATCTAACCTTACAAAATAAAGTGAAATAATTTGTACCATATGGTCGGAGAACATATACAAGAACAATTAATATACAAGAACAATTAATTTATCCAATATTGGATATATATATATCCAATACATATAACATTTTTAATCAATGCACATGTATAGAAAAACTACTTTCAGTTGATACTAGAGCACGTGCTTGTACCCAAAAAATTTGTAACATGTGCAAACCACAAATAACATAAGCAGCTCAATTTTTAGTTGAGTACTGGAAGTTCTAAAACATATTTAATCCAAAGATAATAAATTGTTGGACACTTCACTCAAAAAAATTATAATGGAATTCCATCTTCAATAATCCGTTCATGATCGGATTTTGACATTTTCCATTTCTTAATTTTCGATTTTTTCTTTGATTGAACTTCTATCAACTTTATGCGTGCTGCACACACCAAGTGACTATATTGAAAACTTATGGAATTAGGTTCTCCACTTTGATGAGTTTTTTTGAAAAAATAACCTTTCAATATAATAGACCCTCTGTCATACTGAAATCCGTGATCATTAAAGTCTTGTAATAATTTCATTTTTCGTTCGGTGCAACGCATCAAATAATACTTCACATTTTCATCGTTGTCAATAGGTGCAATTACAGCAAAAACATCTCCTGCACAATAAAATAAATTTAACATTTAATTATGCATATTTAAATTTATTTGTAGATCTTTAAATCATTAGAAAGTAATTCAAATGTTACCTTCTCTAACAAGATCAGAAACTCGATCACCACCGGATGATATTGTAGTTTCCTCTGATTGCATTTCTTCAAACATTGCAACAGACATTTTTCCCTTTGTATTTAGCTCTGTATGTTTCCAATCGTTCACCTACATTTTGTTTTCAGAGACGTCATTAGATTTTGTGTTGTCTATGCAAACATCACAAAAACAAGAATATTTTCTTTTATCCAATGCAAACACATTTTTGGAAAACTTTGTTTGAATTGAATGCAATTTTCGAGTCCCTTTTATTGTTTCAACGTCATTCCCAATTGATCTATTTACGTCTCCGATTCCAATATGCCAGAAAAACCTTTATATGGAAAATTAGAAAAAGAATTTGTAAATATGATATCAAAATACAATTAAAAATAATCATTGCATGATAAATGTACAATGTTTAAATTTAGATTTCCAATATAAATTAATTTGAATGTACCTTCGCACTTCTCTTGATGGGTTAATCTCATGGCTTAGAGCAGTTTTGCACCATTGAACAACTTCTTCAGCGTTCACAAGTCGGCGTGCAAAGTGGTTCATTTGATATCTTCGAAGTACTCGTTTTATGCATGCTCCTGCACCATCATGTTCTCCTTTTCCATGGTCAGTCTTAAAGAAATTCCAACAATGTTTAATGTAGGTTTTCTTATGAAGACAACACAACCAAAAAAATGATCATGCAGATTTGAATTGACCTGCGCATCTGTCTGACCATATCCAATGTTATTCCACGATTTTTCAATGAATCATAAATTCTTCCAAAACAATGTTGTACAAAACATGTATCATGTGTACGATCGTCACTGATATAAAAATGATATTCTTTAATGATATGTCGATTTTCACTCGTGCTTTCTATATGATCGACATTTTTTTCAGCATGTCTATATAGAATATGGACAAGCATGGAGACTTGGTCAGAGTGATAGTATTCACTCTGAATTTCTTTTTGTGGAACAAATGTGTAGTTTTCTGCAAAATCAATCACTGACAAAATGGTCCCTGGTGGAAAAACTTCACGAGAATTTTTGAATTGCAAGTCTTGCCATCGAGCTCTATGGGAATGCTTGGTGTATTTGTAAATTTCTGCTTCAAACTTTCTCAAAAAGTCTATTAGAAAAATTTCGTCTTCTCGTAATTCGATTCTTTTAACACTATCTGCACCTTGAATCGATGTCCTGGTATATTCATATCTCTTCCATTTCACTTTCATGTTGGACAATGATTGATCATTTATATCAATACGATATTTGTTTTGAAATTTAGTCAAATTTTCACAATCATCGCATTTTTTACCACCAACACATTTCTTTTTGTAAAATAGTTCATCGCTTTCTCTTTCACATAGAATTTGAGATATGAATTCACGGATAGTGGAAGGAGGAGGTGAATCCTTCCATAATTTTCTACCAAAATCAAAGAATGTGTCATAATATAACTCAAATTCCACATGATAACGGCAACAACAAGTGTCGCGTACGGTGATAGGTTTTACATACCATGGTTTTTGTTGAACAAAAGCACTGAGTGAAACTTGAATTTGACGATTCTCTTCTTTGAACTTGTTGAATAACTCTATTTGAGTAGTTTCCAAGAGATGTTTTTCATGTTCTTCGTATTGATTTCATGCTATTCTTCTTCGCATCACATGTCTTGCAGTCGGTGAAACACGCGAATTGTTCTTCCAATATTCATATATATTTTTTTAACATCTTCTCCAAGTCTATCTTTGTATGGTTGCCTACAAATAGCTCTCCAACAAGTGAGTTCATCATTTACATCTATTTGCAGTCGAAATTTTCGATGTTTGTGCAGATTTTTTCGCGAGGTTCCCAGTGCTGGTGCCATAGATGTTAGATTCAAACGATTCTCTTGAGTACTTGGTGAAACCATTGCCATTTGTATTCCTCTACGTATATTTGAAACATCTTTATCTCTAGATCTCTTAATTGACTCTATAGCACTACTCATATTTTTTATTACCTCTTCTTTCATTTTTTTATCTTTGGTTGATTTTCGAATACCCAATAGTGTCGTCGCTTCTTTTAATTTCCTTGATGATAGGAGACCTTTCAACATTTGAGCTTGAACTGTCACTTGCTCAGTTTTGAAAAACATTTCAAAAATTTTATCGACACGATATCGTATAACATAGTCAGGTTTTTTATCTCCATATGTGTGAGTGTCAACATTTTCTAACATCTCATTATCGATAGTGATTTCATCTGTACATATTCGAAAAAAATAGTACATATTCAATAAATAACTAAATTAATAAATATGTCAATAAATATTAGGAAAATTTTAAATATATCAATAGATCATAATATTTACATTTACCTACCCGATTCAATTTCTGCTTGAGGTTGATTTTCTTCTTCAATATTTTGAGGAGTATCTCTGTCTGTTTACATTACACAAAATATTTTTCAAACTAGTTCATCAAATAAAAATTAAGATTCACATTTTACATTGGGAAAACTTTAAAAATATATCAATAGATCATAATATTTACATTTACATACCTGCTTCAATTTCTGCTTGAGGTTGATTTTCTTCTTCAATATTTTGAGGAATATCTCTGTCTGTTTACATGAAACAAAATATTTTTCAAACTAGTTCATCAAATAAAAATTAAGCTTCACATTTTACATTAGGAAAATTTTAAATATATATCAATAGATCATGTAATATTTACATTTACATACCTACTTCAATTTCTGCTTGAGGTTGATTTTCCTCTTCAATATTTGAGAGAGCTTATAACTTTATTTTGCGATATTGTCTCGTCTCTTCTCTACGTTCCTCAGGCTTTCTTTTTCGATCATATTTTCTCACACAAGTTCTTCGATTTCCCATGATAATAGGGTATGAGGTTCAAAAAAATTCCTTCAAAAAATTAGACAATAACTCAATTACAAACAATATCACAAAAGATTTAATTTAAAAAAATCTTTTCTAAAAAATACGTAATCCAATCCAAAACGCGTACTTCAACACAAAACACGTACATACCTCCAAGAAAAATCACACCGCCTCCAAGAAATGTCTTCCAAAAAAATTATTTAAATCCAAAATTTGAAGAAAAGTTTTTGAACAAAGAAGCTCAAAAGATTTATTTCAACACAAAACACGTACATACCTCCAAGAAAAATCACGTCGCCTCCAAAAAATGTCTTCCAAAAAAGTTCTTTAAACCCAAACTTTGAAGAAAAGTTTTTGAATTCAAACCAAGTTGTAAAATGAAATGAAGTGCGAAATGTGTGAAAATTGTGAATCATTTCGCGGCAATTTATATTGACGCGAAATATGTGTTTTGTAGGGGGCTCCACAAAATTTTCCGGCCGACGGAGAATTACACAATAGTTCGGCCGAACTTTTGATAAGAAGTTCGGCCGAACTATTAAGACGTTAGTTTTAACGACTCGTAAGCAGAAAACATAGTTCGGCCGAACTTTCACTAATAGTTCGGCCGAACTAATGCGTCACCAATTACGCAAACCCAGGCTCTGAAAACGGTTCTGCTACTTTGGACTGATTAAACTCCATGAAAGGTTGTTAATTAACTGTCAGAACCAAGACAAGCATTTTCAGAATTGAATCTGCTTTCAGGAAATATAACTTTTATGGAATTTCGTAAACGTTTATTAATTTTAATTATTTTTCTAATAAAATGAGTGCAAACAATTTCTGAGGGTCATTGTGATTCAGTGAAATCAAAATTTTTTATCTCCCAAAATACATTGTAAAAAAAATTGAAAAAATTATGGGGCATTACATTGGTCCGTTGACTCTAATGGGTAGCTTTTAGATTTTTAGTTTATAACTTATATGTTAAGAACTTTGTTGCCACGCGAAACATATCAAAAATACGCAGTTTTTCGTATTAGACCTGTTCAAAAAATTCTAGTATTTATGATATGCATCCATTGGCTTTGTAAATATGACGAAAAAAAAGTAGACTCTGTCTAGATTGTTGTAACACATTTTTTTTTTTCAAAAACACAAATTTTCAATGAATACAGCATTGCGACATAACATGACTTCTTATGAATCCTTTGATTGTTAAGAAACACACACTCAAAGAAACGCTAAGTTGACATATCAAATCTGCATAAAAAAAATTCAAAAAATAAGTAATAGAAAGCTAACAAAATTTCTCAGAACTTTTATTTTTATCGCAAAATGAAATTCTACACAGAAAAATTGTTATAGTTTGCAGAAAGTTGAAGAACCGAAAAAAATGAAATTTTTTTCTCAAAAAAGGGCAAAAAGTGTAACCCAGCTTCACATTTTCACCCAATACTTATCTCTTGAACTCATTGTTCAACCTGGATTAGAGATGCGATTCCTTCCTTCACATATGCACATTTCATCTCGGATCCCTCAATTTCTTTTCGCTAAATCCCAAAGGCACCAGTTTTTGAACCTTAGCTCTGATACCACTTGTAACATACACCATTAACTTCACAGGGAAATGTAAGGAGTTAAAAACTCATCATCTGGACACAATAATCATTCATACCATTGAACACCAATATACCCTGGAAACCCCGTAGGGTGAAAACCAGCAAACGTTTAAATTTATTATTAAACGCTCATGAGGGTGTTCAGCCCATCACTCAATGGCTTATAAGGGAGACCATCTCTTAACCATCATTTATATAATCTTACAATGAAATATACATTAACTAGCTTTCAACCATTAAATAAATATGATACCATTTACCCTCTGGTCTTCATATCTTCACATCTTGGTGGCATGGATGTACCTCCAATGGACCATCGTACATTGGAATTTTCTGCAACTCGCACTCATCTGCATGAGCATTAATCTTTTACGTGCCACCAGGACCAGCATAATATTCCTTCGTACATGTCACCATCATTCCCTGCTATGATGCCTTCAACATAAAATGATGTCAAGATTCATAAAGTATTAATCAATGGGTAATCATGACAAACTAGTAAAGTACCTTGTCATTCTCTCTTTAATAACACATACCTCATATGTGCTGGTTATAAGTCATCACAATAACTAATGCTTATGTCACATAAGCACATTCCTGCAAGACAATGGCTACATCTCCCAAGCTTTCTTTAAAATAAACTGATACATCAGTTAAGATATTTATGCGTGTGATTTACATAAATTTAATAAAAATAGCTAACCCTTAAGCTATTACTTTTAGTGCATGGAATGCAAGCTAACATAACAATGGTTTCCTCCATGCATGCGAATGCATACCGATTCCCAAAAGACTCTCCCTAAAGGAGTGCTTACACAATGAAGCACATAACCTCCTTCACGAGTCTTTCCAAAGAAAGTCTCAATGCAAGTGAGCATGTAAACATATGTAAAAGTACGTAATGAAGAATATAAATAGATGTCTTATTTTCAAGATTAAACTAACAATCATATTCAATGTAGTTTTAATACTACAAGCTATCTTTCTTCATACAAGAATATATATTATTGTTCATTTAAAAGCTAATACATATGTTGCATGTATATGCAATATCTTCCTCCAAAAGGAATTTAACATCACGTTGATGATAATATAAAATAATCACTTAGTTCATTCATCTAAGGAATAAACTGATTAGTTCCTTTAACCATGAATTTATTAAATAACTTAACTTACCAACATCATGGTAATTTATTCATGGATTTATTAAATAACTAATGTTTGCAAACACCATGGTAATCTACCCATGGTTTTATGAAACAATTAATCTCCATCAACCCCATGGAAAACTACCCATGGATTTATGAATACTATCCATGGATTTATTAATTCATTAACCTCTACCACTATCATGATACCTTATTCATGGATTTATTAAAATAATTTACTATTTACAACACGGTTAATGAATAGAATATTAATGTGAGAAATTTCTCTTTTCTTCTTCACTATGAAAATAATTCAAAAGTCACTCTCTTTAATCTATTCAAGAAAAGACTTGTTATCACTTCATAATTTAATAAGTACAAAAAATATCTTTTTAAAATAAGAGCATTCGTCTTCTATTTTCTTGCTTATGTAAATATTTTATTAAAGAGTTACCGTCTTTGAATATATTCAAGAAAATCTCTTTTAAAAATAAGGTGCATGACTAACCCTTATTTGGGCATAAGAGCTAGATAGACCTTTTAAAATAATTAACAAAGTTAACATATAACCTTTGCAGACCCTTGCAAAGGAATTAACGCACCCTCGCAAAGGAATTAACGCAATGGACTTATCTTCTAAAATCCATTCTTATGCAAATAGTCAACAGTAAATTGGTTTATCAAATCCCAATAAACTAATGAGATATCATTTCCTTGATATAGGTAACTTATCTCAAGAAAGATCATTAGTATTCTTTCTAATTTCTAATAACCTTTTTAGCATACAAAGGATATAATATATATAATCTTTATATCTTTTAACTCACAAAAAAAAAAACTATATAATAAAAAGAGTAAGCCAAAATCACCTTTCTTGGCAATTAGCTCTCATTTCAAAGGCATATATTTAAAATATAAAACATGCATCTTCTATTTTTATTGCCTATACAAAATTATATAAATATTTATATATATAATCTTTCCTTTATATCTTTCTTCTCACCAAAAGATTATATAATAACAATTAACAAATATTCTAATCACTTACCATACACCCATTTGAGCCACGGCTCGAGCATAGCAATCTTTAAAAAAATGCACTGACTACACAAAAAGAAGTGGTTGAAGTGGTAAAATAAGCATGTCCGCCGCAAGCAAAGGCTTCACATATGAAATCCTCGCTTATCCCTGAAATGATTATGTTGCCATAAATACTCAAGATTCGAATCAATTTCTATGGTTGCTTTCACGGGTAAAGCGCCATCTCAGTAAACAAAGGTAGATAATCTGAGCGGAACAATTTCAGTTTCTACTACTGGCCACCGAATTAATATTGATACTCATAAGAGTGAGAGCCAGGGCTATACAGACTGAGAAGAAGTTGTCTATTTAGCAGATGTATATCTAGCCATGACATCCTGCGCAGGCTTTAACCTGTGAAGAACTATATACACACAGTATATCTCCAGAAATAGTCAAACCAACAAAACGGAAGGCTACATTGGTGCGTAAGTAATGAGTTGGGATTTTCTCATAAAAATAGGGAGATCACCATCCAGAACATTAAAACTAGATCTCGGTCGAAGCAAAGGAAAAAAAACAATATCAACCAAAATAGAATGCTGAAGGCAACGTCGGGGAACTCCACATTGGAATTTAGGAAAAATCAAAACAAGCTGACTGCCTCCAATTTAATTAGCAGAACCCTCCTCCTTTTCTGTTCGACTTGTCATCTTATCCTCTTTTTATTAATGGTGTGAGTTCATTATGAAGAAGTCGCTTAATCTTTCAACCAATTCCAAAATCCGTTTTCCATTAACTAATTCTTGGATTTCTTGATACAACTGTCTCGATAAATCCTGGTAAAACTTTAATTTACGTGGGTGTTACAAGAAATAAGATAAAGGATTAGATTCTAAAGGAGAAGCTAGGGTTAGAATTTAAAGGGAAAAAAAATGTTTATTATGGGTGGGTTTGAAAAGTGAGTTGGAATTTTATCCTTATAGTGGTTAATGTAGTTTTTTTTTTGTAATTTGTTATGGTATTGTTGTGATGAAATGATTATAATAACATGTGTGTATTATATATTAATATAACCTTTTGATAAAATGATTAAATGATTATAATAATAGGTGTTTATTATGTTTTAATATAACCTAATGCATAATGTATGTGTGAATTATAAACGAGATTAAATTTAAGTTCTAAAAGTGAACTGAGTAGAAGAAATAAGATAAGGGATTAAATTCTAAAGAAAAAGTTAAGAGAAGAAATAAGAAAAAGGATTAAATTTGATAGAAAGTTGGGAGAGAGGAGCTACGAGAAGAAGGAGGAAATCGGCATTATTGTCATGTCATGTTTTTGTTGGTATGTTCTTTTTCTTTGTTTTTCCATTTATATGTGTTTTTCCTTCTCTTTTTTTCATTTACATTTCTTTGTCTTTATTATGCTGGGTTTGAAATTTGAATTGGGTTCTATAATGGGTGAGTTTGGAATGTGAATTGGAGAGTTTTTTTTATTTTTTTTTCATTTATATTTATATTTACTGTTTTTTTCCATTTTATTGGTGGGTTCGAAATTTGAATGTGAGAATGTGAATTTGAGAATTTTTTTCCTATAGTCATTTATGGTAGTATAGTCATTTATGGTCATTTATTGTATTATTAAGATAAAATGATTTTAAATGTTTTTATTATACAATATCTTTGTGATACTTATTTATTTTATTTATTAAGGGTAATTTATATTTACTGGTGTTTATGTTTGTTATGGGTTTGAAATGTGAGTTGGATATGTTATCCTAGGATGTCCAATGATTTGTTATTATCTAGTGATTTGTTATGGTATTGTTGTGATAAAATGACTTTAAAAATTTGTTTTTTATAATTGTAGGACTAGTAAGTAATTTATTATAATATTGTGTAATAAAATAATTAAAAAATTATTTGATTATGTATTGTTTATTTTTTAAATAAAAAGAATTGAATTTTGAATATTTTATTAATCTATTTAATATATCAAATTATATTTATTTATATTTGTTAACAAATTTACACTTCAAATAATTTAGTATTATAAAAAATTAATATATATATATAGTCTAAAGTTTGTCATTTTATTATTGAAATATACATTTACATGTCATAGTTCTATGTGTTAAGCCAGACCAGTAATTGAGAATTTCCATATTACAAATATCTCACTTCAATAGTTTGACAAATCTAAAGAAAATGTTGTGAAAATGAATATTGAGTTTCAAGAGTGCAAATACATGAAGGATTTGTTCTTCATAGCTATGTAGGTCGAACCATAAAAAATTTATTTCACCCATTTACCATTAAAACTTGAAATAAGAGTTCCTTGGAACCTAGAAGTGCCACGATGGAGGCGACGGGTGTTGAGCCATGCCAAGGAGCCCCTCTAATGGACCATGGTCAGTAGTGGCCAACGAACCTTCAACAAAAACATTCCAAAAACCTGGGCACTTGGTGTCCAACATGATAGAGATTCCTCACGGATCCATCAGCATCAAGAACAATACGTCTCTAAACCATGAACCACAAACACCAGCCATAAGAATATATGAACCACCAGTTGTTAAGAACCAAAAGAGTAACCACGAGCTACTAAAATCCAACTGAGTGTCCATGAAGCACGAACTAATGAAACCCACAAACTAGAACCCCTAGCGACCGATTAGAAATAAAAGAATAAATATTTAGGAAACAATTATTTGAAACGAACATGTGATGAAAACCCCTTAAAGTAATTAGAGTAAAAACATGTCGTGGATATGTGACAATATCCTCAGTCATGCCTTGATTTAAAAAAAATATAAAATACCCACCTAGAACTACATAATCCTATATTATAATGCTCATCATAAAGCTAGTTCATGCCCTTCATGTACTACTACATGTGGCGAATATTTTCTTTAATTCACAATAAAACAAGAAAAGAAAAGGAATTAATTTTAGTAAAAGATTTGATATACAATGCAAGGTGAAACCTCAATGTTATAAACCCCTAATATCATAAATATTCATATGAAACAAATATAAATTGTAGAATTCAATCGAAGATATTTTTGCAAATAATCTCCTTAATCTGTACATATATTTGTGCATTTTTATTTCAGTAGAAGTATAGATACATGAAAATTAGATTGTTTCCATGTAGATGTAATGTCCAAAAAATAATATAGTTTATAATCCTTATGTAAAACGGTCAAAAATATAAGCATGATTATTTCTGTCATATGAATGAAATCCAAAATCCACACATAATTTTCAAGTGTAAAAAATATAGGCATGATTAGTTTTTTCATATGAATTAGATCCAAAATCAACACATAGTTTTCAAAAATAAGTATAAAAGATAGAATTAAGTTAATGGCTACATGTTAAGAGTGATTCGTACTTATGCATGAATGTAAAAAAATACAGATATAAACATAAATACAAAGATGTAGAAAAAATAAATATTCATTTCATTAATATCAAAGAAATGAAAAATTCCTACATATAGAATGGAAACAAACTAACTCAGGCAATGGTAGCTTATCTCTGAGAAACAACGCGGCAACTAAATTCCTTTGAACTATGTTACAATGAGGCTCAATGGAATTTTTATTACTGAACAAAAAAGGGAAACCCTAACCCTAGGAGGTGGAACGTCAAGTGTTTGTGTGTCGCATTGGGGTTTGTTGGGCAACAAACTACCTCGGGTCGTACCATGGTAATATGATATTCATTCAAGTATGTACGATACTTTTTTTAGAAAGTTCTCTCCTAGTATTACAATATTTTCAGTAGAAAACCCTATTGTGGAGCTGAAAAAAATGTCGTTTAGTGGTTCAAAACAACTTTGGAAGTTCAATACCTGTTGGGGCCCTTGTTTTGAAAACAAAGCGGTTTTGAGTCACAGATAACATGTGGTAGAGCGCAACCACGGTAGACAGAGAGATGTCATGGTTGCGAAGAGCTGAATATTAGGTGGCATGAATGTTACAAAATCAAGCATAGATGGTAGAAGGGAGCGATGAGAACAAATAGTGGAACTCCCAGTGATCAGGGAGATCAGCAAATAGCAGAGCGGAAAGGAAGGGGAAACTGATAGTCTCGTTGGCAAAGGAACAAATAGGCAGTTGGCCAACGAAGACGAGAGGTTGGTGCAGTGGAGAGCAGAGGAAGAGAGTTGTGGGAGAGCTCTGTTCGCTCTGGTCGTTCTATTCATTCTATTCACTCTGTCAAGTCTGTCTATTCTATGTGATGATATTGTAATCAATCCTGACAGGATTGCTCCGAAGAGAAATGTAACTGTCCATTAATGTTAATTTAATATACTCTCATCTGGTTTTGATTTTCTAAGTCCTATAATGTGTATCTGGTTAAGACGAATGTATTGGTCACTTTAAATTTTATTTTTCATCTTGAATATGTTCATGAGTAGCATCTCGTGCAACGTAGTTAAACACGTTCAGAGTACATCATTTTTCCTGTCTTATTCTATAGTTGTGATTGGGCAATATATCACCTATTCCTAACTTTATTAAGGTCACGACATGCCTCAGGTGAGACTCTATGCTCTTCGGAGTAGAGAGAAAATGCCAGCGTTGTGCTAGACTACTACGGAAACCTTGTTGGCCTCCATCCTAAACCTGGGTCTTGCTCGGAGACCTTCTTTCTCACCAACAAATGGTTCCGTTGCCAGGACCCACAATTTTCATTTAGGAGCTAGATCATGGTATCACGGATCTTAGAAAGGGAAATACGAAACTGGTGGGATAACCACTTAGATCAGTTTATAGAGCAACAAGCTGAGTTGAGACAGCAGAGGGAGAAAATTGTCAAGAATAAGGTTCTATTCTCTGAATCTGCAAGTGATATCTACGAAATTTTCTGGGAAAATTTCCAGAGGAACTCTACAATTGGTTGCAGAGACTACAAGTCAAGACAGTCCAAGAAAGCTCATAGAAGAACTGTCACAAGTGGGTGCACGAGGATCTGGTAGCCCTCCATCGGTTAGATGTTGATTTGACTCAAGCTGTAGATTTCTAGGTGCAATCTACCTTGGAAGGATACATAGTGGAATTTGCAGCTGAGTGTTACTAGTCATTTTCAAAAGAAAAAGACGTGTTTAGATCTGGATTATGAGGAGAGCTGTTGAAGGAGATTCCCTTGTGGATAAAAGATTTAATGGTCGACGATGGATTGATGGAATTTCAAAAATCTGAGATGCAGACTTAAACCTCCAGTACTGGGGGAAGGAGATGAGGGAGAGATGCTACAAGTAAGCTGGAAAGGGGACTAGGGATATGGATTCTGAGACCTCTAGTAGGTTGAGAGAGTGACGAGCACATCGAAGGGTGCAGATAGCAGAGAAGTGGTGGGAGAGATTAATGAAGGAGTTGGGAAAACAGGAAAGCAGTCGAAAAAACCAGGAGAAGGCGTTACAGATGACAAAGGAGATGGCAGGTCATACGGAATCCCAAAGAATAGGAGGGACTGCGAAGGAAGTCAGGCAGGTGTATAAGAGCCTAGCCCAAACAAAAAAAGGAGGAAATTCCAACATGGAGGACATGCGCCCCGAGGAGATGTCTGATGTGGTGTTGCATGTTGCGATGGAGAAAATATTCCGAGAGGGGCCGACACCCATAACTCAAGGTAACTCTATTCCCCAAAGTTCAAGTAGCTTTAGTCCTGACCTTCCCCTGTTACTCTATCAGCCACTAGGTGAAATCTTTGTTAAGTTACGAGAATTGAGTAAGTTAAATATTGTTTAGTCCACAACAGTAATACACACTAGTAGTAGCGCTAGTAATAGCATTTCACAACCAGGAGATAGAAGTTTTATTCTAGCATCACCCACATAAAGAAGCATGGCGGGATTATTTACCCAATACCCAGAGTTTTCTAGGAGGGGTAATGACGATGTGGAGCAGCACTAGTATCTCTGTGAAGCCATATGGAGGGCTCGGCAGATGCCAGAGGAAGTTAATTTGACAGAGTTTCAAAATACTCTTAGAGAGAGAGCTCTACGCTGGTTTATAAAATGGTCTAAGGCTCATCTGACCCCAGACTTCTTTGCAGTCTTATTTTTCTATGCATCAAGTAATGCAACATCGCTAGATCCTGGCTTAGGAACATCGCTATCGATGAACTCATTCAGCCCATTATCCTCCAGCACCGCCTCCTTCCTGTCCTTCCAGGCTATGTAATTCGAGTTCCCATCAAGGGCATACTCCAATGTCAATCCGTTGAAAGACATTTCAATGTATACTCGATTTCTGCACCAAGAATCTTCTGTAGCAAATTCGAATGGTCCACCAGTGCAAAATCACTTCGCAATTGCAATCTTCAATCAACAATTCTCTGATACCATGTAGAAATTATTTGCACTAAGCATGCATATGTCCAAGATCCACCGAATCTCACACTATTTCACTTTATGCAAGATAATGTATCTATTCCACTTGTTAATCTTTTGCAAAAAATTTAATTGCACACACATGTGAAGCATAAATAAAAATAATCGCACATAACATAGTTTTTAACTGGGAAAGCCTGAAGCTGAAAACCCCAACTATATATTATGTAACATGGAGATCAGATGAAAATCTCATACAAACATACAAAGCTTATCACAAGCTCTCAGTACAGTACAATCGTCATACACTAATCAGGCCCAATCTTGCAAATCCATGCACCGATGTTTGCCACCTGCTAGCCTACCTCCACTGCGCAATCCCTACTGAAGAATAGCTCTGAATGAATTCGAATTACCCTTGCTTGCACTTTAAAATCCTCATTGGCATCTCCACTGTGCGTGTGATGCAATCAATGCATCACTAATAGTCACAACAGATAGTCTATCTTGCCCTTTCACCTATCTCTCCACTTGATCCGGATCTATGCAGGAACGCAACAGAATAAACATATAACCATAAATACAGAGATGCAACGGAAATAACACTTCATTTCATTAATATCAAAGAACTGAAATTTGCTTACAGACAGAATGAAAATAAAACTAGCTAGGGCGCTGGTAGCTATCTCTGAGAAGAGATGTGGTGGCTACAGGCCTCTGAACTGAGTTACAATGAGGCTCGAGGGCCTATTTATCTTTTAGAAACAATGGAAAATCCTAAACAGCCAAAACCCTAACCCTAGGAGATGAAGCGCCAAAACTATGGGCCCCGTTTGGGTAAATTGGTGTTTCAACTTCCCAGGGGCGTAACTTTGGCATACGATATCCGTTTGACACGTACCATACCTCGTTAGAAAGATCTATCTAAGGAATACAAATTTGGAACGAGAAAAATCGGTCCATGGACCCATGTTGCTCTCCGTTTTCCCCAAAAACGTCGTTTAGGGCCTCAAAACGGCTCCGGAAGTTTAGGACCCGAAAAACTGCTAAAAATAGTAAACTGTGCCGAAACTGAAAAACTGAAATAGAAAATGGTGGAGCCCCAAGTGGAATAGGCAGGTGACCACCAATATCCACCTGGATCATTCCTCCCCCTTAGGAAGAAATGGTCCCCATTGCGTTAAGTTCCTCCATGAGATGAGGAAATTTCTGTTGAACTTGGTCCCTGGTGAACCACTTTCCTTGGTGCAGGAGTTGGCCAGCTTTGACAACCCGATAGAGTTGGATATTCTGCTGGCGAGTGTTCTTGATTTGCATGTCCATGACACAATCTATGGTGACCTGTTCCATGCATTCTGGATTTAACTCTGTTGGTGTGAGTTGTTCTGCAATGTCCGAGGTGTCCAGTAGAGGTGGGAAGTAAGGACGAAGGCGATCCACATTGAAGACTGGGTGCAGAATAAGGAATGGTGGAATAATGAGCTCTAAGGCATTGTTCCCTACAGCCTTGGTGATGGTGTACGACCCATATCAGAGCGGGCGAAGCTTGCGGTGGGGTCCAGTGAGGCGCTCCTTCTGCAAATGTAGCCATATTTTGTCGCCCACCTGGAAGTCGTGTGGCACCCGGTGTTGATCATGGTGTTGCTTGTACTTGGCATTGGCTCTATCCAATATATCATGAACCTATTGGCGGATGTGTTGAATGCGCTCTATGAAGCTACTTGCTTTGTCAACTTCAGACTGGACATGAGCTGAATTGGCCTGAGCAGCTGCAAATTGCATGGCTACGTCAATGGGACATAGTGGCTAGAATCCCAAGCCCACTTGAAAGGGGATATGGTCGATTGAACTGTGGAGAGCTCGATTATAACTATGTTGTACATAGGGGAGGCTCTCGTCCCATGTGCATGGATGTTTTGAATTATACATGCGCAAAATGTGTACAATCATTCTGTTGACGACCTCTGTCTGGCCATCTGTTTGGGGATGGAAAGCTGTGGACTTGGTGAGCTTGGTATCCAACATCGACCAGAGGCTGGACCAAAATGTGCTGAGGAACTTGCTATCCCGATCTGATATGATAGACTGTGGGATCCCAAAGTGCACCCACACTCATTCAAAGAAGAGTTTAGCAGTGGCTTCTGCTGTGATATTCTTCTTGCAGGCCGCTATAATGGCCATCTTCGAGAATCTGTCGACGACCACAAAAACACAGTCATTTCCCTGCTTAGTAGAAGGCAGGCCCGACATGTAATCCATGGAGATGGATTCCCAAGGTCGACTAGGGGTAGGTAGAGGAGTATATAGGTCTTGCTTCTTGATGGTCGGTTTGGCAATGGCACAAGCAGTGCAGGATCTGATGTGCTTCTCGACATCCTTTCGAAGGTTTGGCCAATAGAAATACTTCTGTAGTATTGCTACTGTTTTCTCGACCCCGAAATGCCCAGCGACTCGATTGTAGTGTGCTTCCCATATCATCTTGGCACGCTCGCTTGAAGGAACACAAAGGTGTCCCAGGTGACATAAAAGTGCATCTTGGAGGTGAAAATTTGGAACTTACGTGCCCCCCAAGAGTGCCTTGTAAGTGTGGCCGAATTCTGGGTCACTCTCATAGAGAAGCGGCCAATCAGAAGTCTCGTGCCCACAAGAGTTGAGCACGGTGGTGAGCGCCACGATCGGTGGTCGGTTGAGGCAGTCTGCAACATTATTGGTGCTACCCTTCTTGTACTTGATGTTCAGATGAAACTGTTGCAGGTATGTGGACCACTTCTGATGGCGATCATTCTGCAACTTCCCTTGTGTCTGTATGAACTGCAGGGGCCGGTGGTCTGTGTGGATGATTGTTTCCTTCCCCTAAATGTAATGCTTCCATTGTCGACAGGCTTGCACAATGGAATACATTTCTTTGTCATAGGTGGGATACTTGCGAACTGTCTCAGACAATGTCTCACTGTGATATGCCACTGGATGTCCCTGTTGAGTAAGAACTGCCCCAATAGCATAGTCGGAGGCATCTGTCTCGATCTCAAATGGCTGTTGCAAGTCTGGTAATGTGAGCACTGGGGCAGAACAGAGGCGATTTTTCAATTCTGTGAACGCCTTCTGTTGAGGTTCTGACCAAATTTTTTTTGCTCTTGCTCCTCCCTTGGTGACTTGACTCAAGGGCCAAGTAATATGAGAGAATCCCAACACGAATCTACGGTAGAAATTAGCGAGACCCAGAAAGCTGCGAAGCTCTGTTATAGTGGTTGGGGCTGGCCAATCCCGAATGACTTGGATCTTGGCTGGATCCACATGCACCCCCCTTTCATCAATAATGTATCCCAGATATTGAACCCGGGTCATGCCAAAAGTGCACTTCTCCAAATTGGCACACAACTTGTGTTGCCGCAGTGTTTGGAGGACTTGTCGGATGTGGTGAAGGTGCTCTTCCCAAGTCTGGCTGAAGATCAGAGTGTCATCCAAGTACACCACTACAAATGAGTTGGTGAATGGCCGCAAGATGTCATCCATCATCCTCATGAAGGTGGCGGGAGCATTCGTCGACCCGAAAGGCATGACCAGCCATTCGAAAAGGCCTTCCTTGGCTTTGAAGGCAGTCTTCCACACATCGGAGGGTTCAATTGGTACCTGGTGATACCCAGACTTCAGGTCGATCTTGCTGAAATATTTTGCACCTTTGAGTTGGTCGAGAAGGTCATCAATCCGTGGGATTGGGTACCTATTCCGGACAGTGATCTTGTTCAGCGCCCGATAGTCAATACAGAGTCTCCACGTCCCATCCTTCTTATGTACCAACACGATCGGGCTCCCACAGGGCGATGAACTTGGTCTGATGTGACCTTTCTGCAACAGCTCCTGAATCTGCCTCTTGATTTCATCATTTTCCAGAACAGAGCGTCGATAGATCGGTCCATTGGGTAGTGGCGCACCTGGGGTCGGATCAATCGGGTGCTTGACCTGGCAGTGCAGAGGAACCCCTGTGGGTGAGGTGAAGATGTCCCCGTACTCCTCCACGACCTTATCCATTTGTTGTTGTCGTGCAGAGGGGCCCTGTCTGGAGGTCGTGGCCATAGTCTTCTTCTTTCCCTGGGGGCGGATCATCAGGAAAACGAATTTCCTGGTTTGGGAAATGAGCTTACTGCATTGTTTTGCAGTAACCAAAGAGATAGCGGTAGGAGGTGGTACCTCTGGTATCCTGTACAACTTATTTCCCAAAGTAACAATAACAGCACGAGGTTGAGACTCATACATAGCATGACGCTTCCACAAGTATGGTTGTCCTAATAATACATCAGAAACATCAATAGGAGCAACGTCACATAATACCTCATCCGTGAAGGGCTTGATGCTATAGGGAAGGCGACACTGCCGGCTGGCGCGGAGATCTCGTCCTTGGTGAAGCCACCCGATGGTGTATGGATGTGGGTGAGATGTGGTCGGCAAGCCCAGCCGCTTCACGGCGTCTGCTGAAATGAGGTTCTTTTGGCTCCCATTGTCGACAATGAACTGTACCGGGGAGCCCTTTACCCACATCTGGGAGTGGAAGAGACGTTCCTCCTCCTCTGGATCTTCCGGTTCCTCCTTTTGGATCTTTGTAGTGGCAACAATGGCGTTGGGCTCCGCATCAATAATCTGTTTCCCTTTTTCATTTGCTTTTTCAGGTTCTGATTCGGAGTCAGAGCATGCATCTGACTCAGAAGCCCTCATCTCAGCCACTAGAGACTGCTTGGCCCGACACTCGTGTTGTGAGTGGAGCTCTTATGGAACTCACACCACTTTCCCGTGTCCTTCTTTGGCTTTGCGGTGCTGTTCTTTTCTTGTGGCTTCGATGAGTTTTCTTTAGCCACCATGCCTTGGCTCTGTCCTTTGTTCTGCGGTTTGGAAGCACCTTTCCCTTGCTTTTGACTCGCAAATCCAAAGTCTCGCTTCTTCTGCTTGAATTTCTGCTCAATCTTGGCAGCATACTGGTATGCCGTACCAAGCAAGAAGATGTCGAGGAACTCCATTTCCTCCTGAATGTATCTGTGCAGACAACTGCGATACTTTAGCACCAAATGTTTCTCTGAATCTTTGATACCCAACTTTGTGCGCAAGGTATGGAACAGATCCGTCAGCTCATGCACATCTTGATCCCTTTGTTTTCGCAGCGTGGTCCATTGTATGTACTTGTCCTCATAGCTCCCCACGGGATAGTACTGTTCCTTGACGGCATCTCGGAAATAATTCCAAGTTGGTACGGCCGAGAATAGAGAGGGTTCTGTCTGGTCCTTGTTCTCACAGTAGGTTTCCCACCAGTCCTTAACATGGGGGGTAGCTTTGAGGAGTGCAAAAATAATCTTCTCGCGGTCTGAAAAGTCATGAACCGAGAAATATCCTTCTAACAGATTCAACCATCTATCTACGGCATCTGCGTCTATTTGACCCTCAAATATGGGAATGTCAAAATTTACTTGTACCTTAAAAGGAGTCGCGCCTCTAGAGTGGCTGCTGGATGCAGATGCGCCGCCGGTGGGTAGTCGTTGAAGGATCTGAGCAAATTTATCCATCATCGCGTTCCTTTGTTTATTGAGGGCCTCCTTGAGAAATATTTTGATAGGATCTCCTGCTCCCTCATCTTTCTTTTCGTCCCCCATGGGCGTCCGTCGAGGTTTGCGAGGCTGGTCTTGCAAAGGCTCCACCAGATCGAGCCCTAGCTCCTTATACCCCGATCTCGTTGGGGACATGCAAAGAAGGATCGAGAAAAAGCAGACCCCTCTAATACCACTGACCAGGATTTATCCAGGAACGCAACAGAATAAACATATAACCATAAATACAAATATGCAGCGGAAATAACACTTCATTTCATTAATATCAAAGAACTGAAATTTGCTTACAGACAGAATGGAAATAAAACTAGCTAGGGCGTTGGTAGCTATCTCTGAGAAGAGATATGGCAACTACAGGCCTCTGAACTGAGTTACAATGAGGCTCTAGGGCCTATTTATCATTTAGAAACAATGAGAAATCCTAAACAGCCAAAACCCTAACCGTAGGAGATGAAGCGCCAAAACTATGGGCCCCGTTTGGGTAAATTGGTGTTTCAAATTCCTAGGGGCGTAACTTTGGCATACGATCTCTGTTTGATGCGTACCATACCTCGTTAGAAAGATCTATCCGAGGACTACAAATTTGGAAGGAGAAAAATCGGTCCATGTACACATGTTGCTCTCCGTTTTCCCAAAAAACGTTGTTTAGGGCCTCAAAACGGCTCCGGAAGTTTAGGACCCGAAAAACTGCTAAAAATAGTAAACTGTGCCGAAACTGAAAAACTAAAATAGACAATGGTGGAGCCCCAAGTGGAATAGGCAGGTGACCACCAATATCCACCTGGATCACCACTAGTCTCTACTGAAACTGCCATGCACTGTAGTTAACTGCTGTATTGTTCAGTTGATTAATGAGTTATTATTTTTGAATTAATTAACTAATTAATTCACTCCACTCTCACTAGTGTATCAATCAGTTAGAATAGATACAACTATCTCAACTGAGTCTAACTGAGTTAAACTGAATACAACTCCATAACTACTTCTTCCAACCGTGTCATAACTCTGCCACTTGAGTTCTAACTGAGTCCTCCATGCAATAGCTCCAGTAAACCCTCAGGAATAGCGTAATTCCTTCTGTCAGCTGCTGTGCCACATCTATGCACTGAACTGAAGTGCTCCAAGAGAATAAGTTGTTGTTTAGAGTTTGATTATTATTAAGAGCTAATAATAATCGACATGCATCTATTTTTAGATTGACGATCTATAAATAGACTTCGCCCAATATTCTAAAAATAGAATTTCATCTATTTTTCCAACTTGATCAACCATCCACAAATATCATCCTGCAACTTCTGAAATGTGATCATCATGTCTAAAACTAGACAGTCTAAAAGTGGACTTGCACCATAAATAGCCTGCGGGCCCACTTAGTGAAGGCAACTCTTTTAACTAAGCTCATCATCTTGTTGAATCTCAACAAGGCTTACAACACAACTCCAAATCTTGGAGTTATCAAGTACATACTTTATAAGGGCCACTACAAAGATCATCCTAGACTTGCTTACAAATAAAATGTGTGACTCATAATACAACATTCTATTGAGTCTATTCCAAGAAACTCACACAAAACAAACTTTCACTTTTGTTTTCCATCATGCTTTAAATGTTTCCACTGCGCCTTTACATCATATTTTGAAATTGTCTTCCACTGCTTCAATCAATTTCTTCTAAAAACATATCCAAGCTTGGCATCTTCATCTTAAATCTTTCCATTTTCAATTCGTTGTTGTTAGAGTGATCAATTCTAACAAATAGCATTTACATGCTAAGTTGATCAGTCTCAACATGCTTAAAAAAACAAAAAAAAAATTCAAGAAAAAAATTCAATTCACCAAGCATTATGGAAGTAGAAGCAGTGAGGCAACCCTTTAATCACGATTTCGAAGAAGAATATGGAAAAACCTGTCACAACATATCTAGCTCCAAAGAATTCGATGCAACCAGAAAATGAGGTACATCCAAATCCATGTGGATTTTGGATCGAGGTTAAGTTTTGATGAAACAATAGTGTAAATCAATTTGCAAAGGATGAGCCCGTGCTTTGAAGATCCTTCCCTACCCATGCTCTGAAGATGAAGAGGGCCAATTTCATAAGTTGAAGACATGCTCCAATCTGTGAGCCAACACCCATATGCATTGGAGAATCCCAACACCACATGCAACCTCTTACACTACACACACCAGAGTTTCTATTTGTGTTTATGTCGAATGCGTCTTCGATCGGATCTGCTGCATCTGAAAGGGAAAAACTCGACTTCATCATGTAAATGGTCTATGGAATCAAACTTATTACCTTCTCCTAAGTCTCTCTCACCTGCTCAGAACTCAAAACTCCCAGCACGCGCTCCACCACAGACTCGTCAGCGACCACGTCCTTCTACGGAATGCATACAAAATACCCCCACTGTCATCCTCACCGCCGGAAAGCAAATTCCTGCGTATATGCTGCGTCTTTGAAGAACACCAGAATGCAACCGGCTACAATGGAATTTCGACCAGCGCGTCGGTGTGTCACCCAGGGGTTTCAAGAAAAATACAATTCCATGAATGCCTGTGTCAGTGGCACCACACTGCGCAGTAGTCAAGCAACAACAAGTTCACAAAGCCTTTTGTTGTTCACCTTCTCGGCATAAAGCTCGATAGTGCCCTCGGGAAAATTGAATCTTTTCTGAACAACAGATTTCAACTCCCTGATTCTCCTCCCTTTCTCAGCAAGAACGCTTTGGGTGCGAGTCGCTCGAATGATGATCTTTGTTTGCATAGGAGTCATGTGGACCTCCACGCCAGAGTATCCATCCTCTGTAACCTCGCGAGTAAGGACTTCGTTCAACTCGGACAAAAAACACACCATCTACTACAAATTTCTCCAATGTCGACCCGTTGAAAGACATTTCAATGTATACTCGATTTCTGCACCAAGAATCTTCTGTAGCAAATTCGAATTGTCCACCAACACAAAATCACTTCACAATTGCAATCTTCAATCAACAATGCTATGATACCATGTAGAAATTATATGCACTAAGCATGCATATGTCCAAGATCCACTTGATCTCACACTATTTAACTTTATGCAAGATATTGAATCTATTCCACTTGTTAATCTTTTGCGGAAAAATTAATTGCACACACATGTGAAGCATAAACAAAAATTATCAATCGCACATAACACAGTTTTTAACCGGGAAAGCCTGAAGCTGAAAACCCCAACTATATATTATGTAACATGGATATCATATGAAAATATCATACAAACATACAAAGCTTATCACAAGCTCTCAGTACAGTACAATCGTCATACACTAATCAGGCCCAATCTTGCAAATCCATGCACCGATATTTGCCACACCTTCTTTGCCTCCAACGCGATCCCTCTTGAAGAATAATTACTGAATGAATTCCGATTACCCTTGCTTGCCTTTGCAAAATCATCATTGGCATCTCCCTTTGTGTGCTGTGATGCAATCGATACATCACTAATAGTCACAACGAGATAGTCTATCTTGCCCTCTCACATATCTCTCTTGCTTAGTCTCCTTGAAAGCTGCCATACTACTGGTCTTTGTTGTATTGTTCAGTTGATTAATGAGTTATTATTTGTGAATTAATTAAATTTTTAATTCACTGCTGTATTAACTAATTAATTCACTCCACTCTCACTAGTGTAACAATCAATTAGACTAGATACAACTAGCTCAACTGAGTCTAACTGAGTTAAACTGAATACAACTCCATAAATACTTCTTCCAACTATGTCATAACTCTGCCACTTGAGTTTTAACTGAGTCCTCCATGCATTAGCTCCAGTAAACCCTTGGGAATTGCATAATTCCCTTAGTCCACTGATGTGCCACATCTGTGCACTGAAACAAAGTGCTCCAAGAGAATAAGTTGTTGTTTAGTGTCTGATTATTATTAAGAGCTAATAATAATCGACATGCATCTATTTTTAGATCAGCGATCTATAAACAGACTTCGCCCAATATTCTAAAAATAGAATTTCATCTATTTTTCCAACTTGATCAACCATCCACAAATATCATCCTGCAACTTCTGAAATATGATCATCATGTCTAAAACTAGACAGTCTAAACGTAGGCTTGCGCCATAAATAGCCTACGGGCCCACTTAGTGAAGGCGACTCTTTTAACTAAGCTCATCATCTTGTTGAATCTCAACAAGGCTTACAACACAACTCCAAATCTTGGAGTTATCAGGTACATACTTTTTAAGGGCCACTACAAAAATCATCCTAGACTTGCTTACAAATAAAATGTGTGACTCATAATACAACATTCTATTGATTCTATTCCAAGAAACTCACAAAAAACAAACTTTCACTTTTGTTGTCCATCATCCTTTAAATGTTTCCACTGCGCCTTTACATCATATTTTGAAATTATCTTCCATTGCTTCAATCAATTTCTTCTAAAAACATATCCAAGCTTGGCATCTTCATCTTAAATCTTTCCATATTCAATTCCTTGTTGTTAGAGTGATCAATTCTAACAAATAGCATTTACATGCTAAGTTGATCAGTCTCAACATGCTTAAAAAAACAAAAACAAAAATCAAGAAAAAAATTCAATTCACCAAGCATTATGGAAGTAGAAGCAGTGAGGCAACCCTTTAATCACGATTTCGAAGCAGAATATGGAAAAACCCATCGCAACATATCTAGCTCCAAAGAATTCGATGCAACCAGAAAATGAGGTACATCCAAATCCATGTGGATTTTGGATCGAGGTTAAGTTTTGATGAAACAATAGTGTAAATCAATTTGCAAAGGATGAGCTCGTGCTCCGAAGATCCTTCCCTACCCATGCTCTAAAGATGAAGAGGGCCAGTTTCATAAGTTGAGGACATGCTCCAATCTGTGAGCCAACATCCATATGCGTTGCAGAATCCCAACACCACATGCAACCTCTTACACTACACACACCAGAGTTTCTCTTTGTGTTTATGTCGAATGCGTCTTCGATCGGATCTGCTGTATCTGAAAGGTCAGAACTCGACTTCATCATGTAAATGATCTATAGAATCAAACTTATTACCTTCTCCTAAGTCTCTCTCACCTGCTCAAAACTCAAAACTCCTAGCACGCGCTCCACCACGAACTCGTCAGCGACCACGTCCTTCCGCGGAATGCATACAAATTACCCCCACTGTCATCCTCACCGCCGAAAAGAAAATTCCTGCGTATATGTTACGTCTTTGAAGAACACTAGAATGCAACTGGCTATAATGTAATTTCGACCAGCGCGTCGGTGTGTCACCCAGGGGTTGCAAGAAAAATACAATTCCATGAATGCCTGTGTCAGTGGCACCACGTTGCGCAGTAGTCCAGCAACAACAAGTTCACAAAGTCTTCTGTTGTTCACCTTCTCGGCATAAAGCTCGATAGTGCCCTCGGGAAAATTGAATCTTTTCTGAACAACAGATTTCAACTCCCTGATTCTGCTCCCTTTCTCAGCAAGAACGCTCTGGGTGCGAGTTGCTCGAATGATGATCTTTGTTTACATAGGATTCATGTGGACCTCCACGCCAGAGTATCCATCCTCTGCAACCTCGCGAGTAAGGACTTCGTTCAACTCGGCCAAAAAACATACCATCTACTACAAACGTTCACTTCTTGCTCATCTATTTTTCCATTGTTGTTGCTTGGAGAAGGTATAGACCAACTTGTCTTCAATTCCCTCCTAGGAAGCTACAACTCCCTCAATGTTGATCTCATAAAAGACAAAGCACACAACCTCCAAACCAAACGAGGCACGCAGCATTACCAAATTGCCATAGCCTCATAACCCAGCTCGATGGAAAAATAAGAAACTAGAAAAAACAATATCGATATACTCTTATTTCCCTCAGCCCAGGAGGGGCCGAGGTCCAGGCCCAAACGGGCTCTGTTACCAACTTAAAATCTGAACATGCACACAATATATTCTATTACTCAAATAGAGCTACATAAATACATGAAGTATTGTCTCAAGATAAAGAAGCTATCTTGGACGAACAATAAATTGGTTGAGAGAATATCTCAACCAACAAGGATCCTAGATTTATCTAACTCCTATGGAATAGGAACATACTCTATACATAGAAAGTCACAACTCAAGACAAGTAGGAATTACATATTCCACCACTTGGTAGATAGCATTGAAACATTTTACTCTCATATTCAAGAACTTAAGCTCATCTAAAACATTCCTTTCATAAAATCAATTTATTTAGTACATCCTTTTTAATATGAATATAATTTAGTTTGCTCATGAAATTTAGTCTTCTAAAGCATTATAAATATCTTTAAAAAATAATATATTCCAAAAATATAGATGTAAATTTGGAAGTTGAACTCGAACCAACATCTTGATAACAAACATAATGTTAGGGCCAAAATGATCTAGATTGGATCATTATATTGTTTTCCATCCATATCAATGATTTTGGGGTTGAAAAATCATAGAAGGAATAGAGTAACAAAAATGTGTTTTCTTCTCCAAAACCAAAGACCACTCTTACTAATTTTATGATAAACAATCATTTTAAAAATTGAAAAATAAAGAAACTTTTGGAACATATACATACCATTCAATCTGAAAAAATATCCATTGGTACAACTATGATATGGGAGACCAAAATCCATTAAACCTAGAAATGACTAATTAAAATTGATAAAAGGAGATGAGGTTCCTATTTTTTTGCTCAAAACCCTCTAAACCTAACATCTCTTCTAACTCCTCCACTATATATTCACTAAACATACGAGAATTTGGAGCATTTAAGTAAAATTATTTACCTTTAGACACATCCTTGAAAGACCACTATATATGCACTAAACATAAGCGAATTTGGAGCATTTAAAGAAAATGATTTACCTTTAGCCACATCCTTGAAAGACACTAGCTATGAGGATGAAGTTACTCCATTTCCCACTAGTCCTCCATGCAAATGCAAAGCTCATGTTATAGATGAGTCTTTCTAAAATTTATAAATAAATAGTAAGAGTGTTGATCAAGGTGTTTATCTTAAAGAATAAATCATTATTAATCCACTAGGTTTCACATTGAGTGTTGCAATTTGTATTTTACAACTATCACATAATTGTTGGAGTTCACCTAAAAGAGTAACAATTTTCCTATTATAATTGTAACCATGCTTTGAAAACATCCTAAATCCTAAAAGTCCTCTAGTATTAAGGCTTCCCTAGCAAATTTCCTAATATCATGCATTTGATAAAACACTTGGTGAATGGGCATCTTAGTAAAAATACTTCTTATAGAGATTTGTTTAAACACTTATTTGTTACGCGTGAATTCAAACACTTCATTAGCATCCCTTTGATGCAAGAGAAGATGGTACTTGTACATGTCCTTAGAAAAATAACGGATAATATATGTACTAGAGAGGGGGAAGGGTTTTTCTTGCACAATGTAGGGAGCTAAACTACCTCAACCACAATTTGAATACACAGAAAGGATGAGAAAAGTAACCCATATTATATTCCACTCCTCCAATTCTCCAACATCAAAACTTGAAGTTTTCCATTTCTGATCAATGGAGCATAATAACATTCCCTCATTAAGAAAATTCATTGCAAAATTGAAAGATACATCTTATCTCCATGCCACATGATAAAATAAGTCTACAAATGATCTTGTTGTAGAAATATAGGCCATAAACTTGTTCCCACATGTTCTATTCACTAGATCAAGGAATAATTGGGCCCATTCTTATCAAAGAAAGACTTAAAGAGACCATATTTCATAAGCATATTTGAATGGCCATGTTCAATTTGTAGAGCCACCCTGGAATACATTATATCTAATTTCCAAAACCAATTTCATACACAAAAATCTCTTTTGAAGATGTAAAATATCTATCATAACTCAATAGTCAATTGATAGTAATGATTCAGTAAATAGATGTTCACTAATCACCACTAATCACCATTCTTCACATAAAACCACACCGCTTAAAATTGCATATTAATGATCCCCAAAAAAATAGATTTCATACCAAATACCTCTAATTATTAAGCAATAACTTATTTTCTTATGTGAAAATAAAATAAACTTTTAACCAAATAAAAATAAAAATAGTTTTAAATCTTACTCCATAATCCAAATCCATTTCCATCCTAAATTATATACATTTAAAAAAAATCACAATGAAATAAAATGACCTTTAATAAAATGATGTACCATTAACAGTAATTATATACCTAAAACTAAATATCACTCCCTATTCTAACACAATCTCATAACAAAAATATTATCTGATATCACTCCCTATTCTAACATAATCTCGTAACAAAAATATTTTCTTATTCCATTTATATAAGTCACGCTATCATCATTAAAACATCATCTCATATTTTTAAAATTACTTTATGTTACCTGTATTATATTTTATCTTTATCTATTTGGTATCATCTACTTGGTATCTCAACATAGTTAAGAATTAGTCAGATCTCTATCTACAAAAGTTACACAAACAAAACTAGATTATATAACTTATTTCTATAAAATTTATAAATCTCTATTATATAATTTATTTCTTTGCAGTCTTCTTTTTCCGTGCATCAAGTAATGCAACATCAGTAGATCCTGGCTTAGGAACATCGCTATCGATGAACTCCTTCAGCCCATTATCCTCCAGCACCTCCTCCATCCTGTCCTTCCAGGCTATGTAATTCGAGCTCCCATCAAGGGCATACTCCAATGTCAATCTATTGAAAGACATTTCAATGCATACTCGATTTCTGCACCAAGAATCTTCTGTAGCAAATTCGAATGGTCCACCAGTAAAAAATCACTTCACAATTGAAATCTTCAATCAACAATTCTCTGATACCATGTAGAAATTATATGCACTAAGCATGCATATGTCCAAGATCCACCGAATCTCACACTATTTCACTTTATGCAAGATACTGTATCTATTCCACTTGTTAATATTTTGCAGAAAATTTAATTGCACACACATGTGAAGCATAAATAAAAATAATCGCACATAACACAGTTTTTAACCGAGAAAGCCTGAAGCTGAAAACCCCAACTATATATTATGTAACATGGAGATGATATGAAAATCTCATACAAACATACAAAGCTTATCACAAGCTCTCAGTACAGTACAATCGTCATACACTAATCAAGCCCAATCTTGCAAATCCATGCTCCGATATTTGCCACCTGCTAGCCTGCCTCCACTGCACAATCCTTGCTGAAGAATAGCTCTGAATGAATTCAAATTACCCTTGCTTGCACTGCAAAATCCTCATTGGAATCTCCACTGTGTGTGTGATGCAATCAATGCATCATTAATAGTCACAACAGATAGTCTATCTTGCCCTTTCACCTATCTCTCCACTAGTCTCCACTGAAACTGCCATGCACTGTAGTTAACTGTTGTGTTGTTCAGTTGATTAATGAGTTATTATTTGTGAATTAATTGACTCCACTCTCACTAGTGTATCAATCAGTTAGACTAGATACAACTAGCTCAACTGAGTCTAACTGAGTTAAACTGAATACAACTCCATAACTACTTGTTCCAACTGTGTCATAACTCTGCCACTTGAGTTCTAACTGAGTCCTCCATGCATTAGCTCCAATAAACCCTTAGGAATTTAGCGTAATTCCTTTTGTCAGTTGATGTGCCACATCTATGCACTGAACTGAAGTTCTCCAAGAGAATAAGTTGCTGTTTAGAGTCTGATTATTATTAAGAGCTAATAATAATCGACATTCATCTATTTTTAGATTGACGATCTATAAATAGAATTCGCCCAATATTATAAAAATAGAATTTCATCTATTTTCCCAACTTGATCAGCCATCCACAAATATCATCCTGCAACTTCTGAAATATGATCATCATGTCTAAAACTAGACAGTCTAAAAGTAGACTTGCGGCATAAATAGCCTGCAGGCCCACTTAGTGAAGGCGACTCTTTTAACTAAGCTCATCATCTTGTTTAATCTCAACAAGGCTTAAAACACAACTCCAAATCTTGGAGTTATCAGCTACATAATTTATAAGGGCCACTACAAAAATCATCCTAGACTTGCTTACAAATAAAATGTGTGACTCATAATACAACATTCTATTGAGTCTATTCCAAGAAACTCACACAGAACAAAATTTCACTTTTGTTGTCCATCATCCTTTAAATGTTTCCACTGCACCTTTACATCATATTTTGAAATTGTCTTCCATTGCTTCAATCAATTTCTTCTAAAAACATATCCAAGCTTGGCATCTTCATCTTAAATATTTCCATATTCAATTCGTTGTTGTTAGAGTGATCAATTCTAACAAATAGCATTTACATGCTAAGTTGATCAGTCTCAACATGCTTAAAAAAAACAAAAAAAAATTCACGAAAAAAATTCAATTCACCAAGCATTATGGAAGTAGAAGCAATGAGGCAACCCTTTAATCACAATTTCGAAGTAGAATATGGAAAAACCTGTCGCAACATATCTAGCTCCAAAGAATTCGAAGCAACCAGAAAATGAGGTACATACAAATCCATGTGGATTTTAGATCGAGGTTAAGTTTTGATGAAACAATAGTGTAAATCAATTTGCAAAGGATGAGCCCATGCTCCGAAGATCCTTCACTACCCATGCTCTGAAGATGAAGAGGGCCAATTTCATAAGTTGAAGACATGCTCAAATCTGTGAGCCAACATCCATATGCGTTGGAGAATCCCAACACCACATGCAACCTCTTACACTACACACACCAGAGTTTCTATTTGTGTTTATGTCGAATGCGTCTTCGATTGGATCTGTTGCATCTGAAAGGTCAGAACATGACTTCATCATGTAAATGATCTATGGAATCAAACTTATTACCTTCTCCTAAGTCTCTCTCACCTGCTCAGAACTCAAAACTCCCAGCACGCGCTCCACCACGGACTCTTCAACGACCACGTCCTTCTGCGGAATGCATACAAAATACCCCCACTCTCATCCTCACCGTCAGAAAGAAAATTCCTGCGAATATGTTGCGTCTTTGAAGAACATCAGAATGCAACCGGCTATAATGGAATTTCGACCAAATAAAGGCTGCTGGCACCACGTCGCGTGCGTAGTCCGAAGAACAACAAGTTTCACAAGCCTTCTCGTCGTTCAACTTTCTAGAAAAATTGAATCTTTTTTGAAATCGGGGCCGTATTTCAACTCCTTGATTCTCCTCCCTTTCTCAGCAAGAACGCTTTGGGCGCAAGTCACTCGAATGATGATCTTTGTTTGCATAGGAGTCATGTGGACCTCCACGCCAGAGTATCCATCCTCTAGTACTTCGTGAGTAAGGACTTCATTCAACTCGGCCAAAAAACACACCATCTACTACAAACATTCGCTTCTTGCTCATCTATTTTGCCATTGTTGTTGCTTGTAGTAGGTATAGACCAACTTGTCTTCAACTCCCTCCTACGAAGCTACAGCTCCCTCAATGTTGATCTCATAAACGACAAAGCACACAACCTCCAAACCAAACGAGGCACACAACATCACGAAATCGCCATAGCCCCATAACCCAGCTCGATGGACAAATAAGAAACTAAAAAAAACAATATCGATATACTCTTATTTCTCTCAGCCCAGGAGGGGTCGATGTCCAGGCCCAAACGGGCTCTGTTACCAACTTAAAATCTGAACGTGCACACACTATATTCTATTACTCAAATAGAGCTACATATATACATGACGTATTATCTCAAGATAGAGAAGTTATCTTGGACGCACAATAAATTGGTTAAGAGAATATCTCAACCAACAAGGATCCTAGATTTAGCTAACTCCTATGGAATAGGAACATACTCTATACATAGAAAGTCACAACTGAAGACAAGTAGGAATTACATATTCCAACACTTGGTAGATAGCATTGAAACATTTTACTCTCATATTCAAGAACATAAGCTCATCTAAAATATTCCTTTCATAAAATCAGTTTATTTAGTAGATCCTTTCTAATATGAATATAATTTAGTTCACTCATGAAATTTAGTCTTCTAAAGCATTATAAATATCTTTAAAAATTAATATATTCCAAAAATATAGATGTAAATTTGGAATTTGAACTCGAACCAACATCTTGATAACAAACATAATGTTAGGGCCAAAATGATCTAGATTGGATCATTATATTGTTTTCCATCCATATCAATGATTTTGGGGTTGAAAAATCATAGAAGGAATAGAGTAACAAAAATGTATTTTCTTCTCCAAAACCAAAGACCACTCTTACTAAGTTTATGATAAAAAATCATTTTAAAAATTGAAAAATAAATAAACTTATGGAACATATAGAAACCATTCAATCTGAAAAAATATCCATTGTTACAACTATGATATGGGAGACCAAAATCCATTAAACCTAGAAATGACTAATTAAAATTGATAAAAGGAGACGAGGTTCCTATTTTTTTGCTCAAAACCCTATAAACCTAACATCTCTTCTAACTCCTCCACTATATATTCACTAAACATAGGAGAATTTGGATCATTTAAGTAAAATTATTTACCTTTAGACACATCCTTGAAAGACCACTATATATGCACTAAACATAAGCGAATTTGCAGCATTTAAAGAAAATGATTTAACTTTAGCCACATCCTTGAAAGACACTAGCTATGAGGATGAAGTTACTCCATTTCCCACTAGTCCTCCATGCAAATGCAAAGCTCATGCTATAGACGAGTCTTTCTAAAATCTATAAATAAATAGTAAGAGTGTTGATCAAGGTGTTTATCTTAAAGAATAAATCATTATTAGTCCACTAGGTTTCACATTGAGTGTTGCAATTTGTATTTTACAACTATCACATAATTGTTGGAGTTCACCTAAAAGAGTAACAGTTTTCCTATTATAATTGTAACCATGCTTTGAAAACATCCTAAATCCTAAAATTCCTCTAGTTTTAAGGCTTCCCTAGAAAATTTCCTAATATCATGCATTTGATAAAACACTTGGTGAATGGGCATCTTAGTAAAAATACTTCTTATAGAGATTTGTTTAAACACTTATTTGTCACACGTGAATTCAAACACTTCATTAGCATCCCTTTGATGCAAGAGAAGATGGTACTTGTACATGTCTTTAGAAAAATAACGGATAATATATGTACTAGAGAGGGGAAAGGGTTTTTATTGCACAATGTAGGGAGCTAAACTACCTCAACCACAATTTGAATACACATAAAGGATGAGAAAAGTAACCCATATTATATTCCACTCCTCCAATTCTCCAACATCAAAACTTGAAGTTTTCCATTTCTGATCAATGGAGCATACTAACATTCCCTGATTAAGAAAATTCATTGCAAAATTGAAAGATCCATCCTATCTCCATGCCACGTGATAAAATAAGTCTACAAATGATCTTGTTGTAGAAATATAGGCCATAAACTTGTTCCCACATGTTCTATTCACTAAATCAAGGAATAATTGGGCCCATTCTTATCAAAGAAAGACTTAAAGAGACCATATTTCATAAGCATATTTGAATGGCCATGTTCAATTTGTAGAGCCACCCTCGAATACATTATATCTAATTTCCAAAACCAATTTCATACACAAAAATCTCTTTTGAAGATGGAAAATATCTATCATAACTCAATAGTCAATTGATAGTAATGATTAGTAAATAGATGTTCACTAATCACCATTCTTCACATAAAACCACACCGCTTAAAATTGCATATTAATGATCCCCAAAAAATAAATTTCATACCAAATACCTCTAATTATTAAGCAATAACTTATTTTCTTATGTGAAAATAAAATAAACTTTTAACCAGATAAAAATAAAAATAATTTTAAATCTTACACCATAATCCAAATCCATTTCCATCCTAAATTATATACATTTAAAAAAAAATCACAATGAAATAAAATGACCTTTAATAAAATCATGTACCATTAACATTAATTATATACCTAAAACTAAATATCACTCCCTATTCTAACACAATCTCATAACGAAAATATTATCTGATATCACTCCCTATTCTAACATAATCTCGTAACAAAAATATTTTCTTATTCCATTTATATAAGTCACGCTATCATCATTAAAACATCATCTCATATTTTTCAAAATTACTTTATGTTACCTCTATTATATTTTATCTTTATCTACTTGGTATCTCAACATAGTTAAGAATTAGTCAGATCTCTATCTACAAAAGTTACACAAACAAAATTAGATTATATAACTTATTTCTATAAAATTTATAAATCTCTATTATATAATTTATTTCCATAAAATTCGACATCATCATGTATGTATAGTCAAAAAAATATGTTGTATAAGTCAATATTTTTGTCGATGTACATGTGAACCACAATCATACGCAAGTTTGCACCCCGCACACACGTTTCACCATCTAGATTCTAAATAATAATAAATATGAATCAGGGCGCACATAATGAAAGTTAAATTAAAGCGGAGGAAGCCATGGATTCATTGATTGATTTGCTGCAGAGATCGTGTCCGAGCCTGAGCCTCGGCTCAGCGCTGAGTCTCATCCCCCTGGCGATTGCTTTTATCTGCGTGGTCAAACAGAGTCTGAGAAAACGGTTTCCCCCGGGTCCGTCTGGATGGCCTGTCATCGGCAGCATTCCGCTTCTGGGCAACATGCCCCATCATTCGCTCTATCAATTATGGAAGCAATACGGGCGGAGAGTTCACACAACTGGTGGTGGAGCAAATGGATTTGGCCGGTAAGTTTATTATCGGCGACTTCGTGCCCTCTTTGGCTTGGATGGATCCGCAGGGCGTACGGACTAAGATGAAAAAGCTACACACAAGTGTGGATGAGCTTTTAAGTAATTTGATAAAGCAGCACCAAACTGCGCCATGCAACGGAAGGAAGGCCGATTTTCTGAGTATTCTTTTGACTCTTACAAATGATGGGGATGCCGAAGAAGGAAAGCTCACGAATGATGATATTAAGGCCCTTTTACTGGTGAGTCTTATTAAATTAATTGGATTGAATTTCACAGTAAATACCCAACTTAACTAACCCTTTTTTCTGATCTCGCAAAAGCCTATAGAGAATTTTCGAATTTGTAATTTTCCAAAAAAAAAATGCTGAGTTTATAAGTTTTTTATCACGATTAAAAATGAAAATGTGCTCATCTTTATCACTTTGTCTAATATTGTTTTTTCCAAATTTCAGAAGCTTATGTTATACTATTGTTTAGACCATGTTCAATGCAGGAACGGACACATCTTCGATCACAGTGGAATGGGCAATAGCAGAGTTGATACGCCACCCGAACATCATGAAGAGATGCCAGGAAGAAATAGACTCATCAGTGAAAGGGGAGCAGCGAATGGTGAAGGAGACAGACCTCCGAAGCCTCCCATGGAGGCATGCGAAATAGAGGGGTATTACATACCCAAGAACGCTCAACTCATGGTTAACGCGTGGGGTATGCAGCGCGACCCGGAGGTGTGGGAGAGGCCGCTGGAGTTTGATCCTGACAGGTTTATTGGCAGCAGTGTTGACGTCACGGGGAGCGATTTCGAGCTAATCCCGTTCGGCGCAGGCAGACGGATCTGTGCTGGCATGAGCATGGGAATCCGTATGGTTCAACTCATGCTTGTCACCTTACTTCATTCCTTTGACTTGTCCCTCCCCAACGGCCAGCGACCCGAGAAGCTTGATATGGCAGAATGCTTTGGTCTCACAATGCGTAAGGCGGAGCCGCTGCTCGTGGTTCCCGCCGCTCGTATGCCTGTCCAATTCTACAACTAATGGACTCCGTTTGTCAAGAGGATAGTGTGGTTTAGATTACATAGTGTGCATGCCTCAATTATGTAAAATGAAAAATTGAGGCTGAACTTTTTTATTTAAGTTGGTACTCTATTTTTTTTACTCACTGAGACATAATATTTAGTGACTGAAGAATTAGTTCTTTATTTTTATTTTCGCTTCACAGGTAATTGTTTTCTGGGTTTATTATGTTTTAATATAACTGAATATATTTAGTGACTGAAGATTTGGTTCTTTAATTTTTTTCGCTTCACAGGTAATTATTTTGTGGGTTTATTATGTTTTAATATAACTGAATGTATAGTGAATGCGTGTTAGAAAATGTGGGTTAGAAAAGGGATCAAATTCGAGATAGGAGCGAGGACAGGAAGAGTCAGTAGACGAAATTGACATTTGATTGTCATGTTTTTGTCGATTTGTTGTATTTTTTCAATTTCTTATTTACATTTACTTGTGTTTATTAAGGGTGAATGTAAATTCCTCTCAAGAGTATCTTGTGATTGTCTTGGACGAAGTCGTCTTTTCTGACTTGGCCTTTATATATCGCTGCAGGCAGTTTGTCATAGTTTTAGTTTTTATATAGACATTATAGTTTAGTTCGTAGTATGAAGTATGTTGGTTGTTATTAGAATATCGATCAGTATTAATGGTTATTTTGTTGAAAGACCTTTATGTCTAGTTGTATCTATGTTGTTATGCGGAGTTATTTAGAGTATTATTCTGGAAAGTTTCAAAGTTTTTATAGTTGTATTGGTTTTTTTTTATAGGGTTAATGGTTATTTCTCTCCAGGATAGAGTTGAGCTTGAAAGGTATACCAATGTGAACATTTAGAGCTATTAGTTTAAGCTTCAGTCATTTAGAGCTATTAGTTTAAGCTTCAGTCTTACTTTCCAATGTGAATATTTAGAGCTATTGGTTTAAGTTTCTGACTTTCTTTTGTATTGGTTTTTTTTGTACGGTTAATGGTTATGATTATTTTTCTCTAGGATAGAGCTAAGCTTGAACGGTATACCAATGTGAAGATTTAGAGCTGAGCTTGAAGGGTATACTAATGTGAATTTTTTTACAACTAATAAAAATCAGTGGTTATAAATTTTAGAGCTAAGCTGGTTACAACTTTTAGAGTTGAGCTTGAAGGGTATACCAATCTGAACTTTTCTAACAACTAATAGAAATCAGTGGTTAGAATTTAAAGGAAAAAATTGTTTATCATGGGTGATTTTGAAAAGTGAGTTGGGATTTTATCTCTAAAATGGTTAATGCAGTTTTAATGTAGTTGTGTATGGTAATGTGTGTTTTTTTAAAGATTAATAGAAATCAGTGGTTAGAATTTAAAGAAAAAAAATGAGTGGTTAGAATTTAAAGAGAAAAAATGTTTATTATGGGTGGGTTGGTAATTTGGTTTTCTTACCACCAATAGAAATAAGTGGTTAGAATTTAAAGCGAAAAAAAAAATCAATAGTTAGAATTTAAAAAGAGAAAATGTTTATTATGGGTGGATTGGCAACTTGTTTTTTTTTTTTTACCACTAATAGAAATAAGTGGTTAGAATTTGAAGGGGAAAAAATGTTTATTATGGTGGATTTGAAAAGTGACTTGGGATTTTATCTCTAGAATTGGTTAATGTAGTTTTGTTTGGTAAGTTGTTTTTTTTTTTTTGACAACTAATAGAAATCAGTGGTTAGAATTTAAAAGAAAAAAAAATTTTATAATGGGTGGGTTTGAAATGTGGGTTGGGATTTTATCCCATAGTAGTTAATGTAGTTTTTTCTTGTAATTTGTTATGATATTGTTGTAATTTTTTATGGTTTTGTTGTGATAAAATGATTATAATAACATGTGTGTATTATATCTTAATATAACCTTTTGATAAAATGATTATAATAGTAGGTGTTTATTATTTTTTAATATAACCTAATGTATAACCTATGCATGTTTGAAAATAGATTAAATTTAAATTATAAAGGTGAAGCAAGGAGAAGAAATAAGATAAGGGATTAAATTCTAAAAGAGAAGCTAGGATTAGAATTTAAAGGGAAAAAAATTGTGTATTATGGGTGGGTTTGAAAAGTGAGTTGGGATTTTATCCTTATAGTGGTTAATGTAGTTTTTTCTTGTAATTTGTTATGGTATTGTTGTGATAAAATGATTATAATAACATGTGTGTATTATATACTAATATAACCTTTTGATAAAATGATAAAATGATTATAATAATAGGTGTTTTTAAGAGAAGAAATAAGAAAAAAATATCAAATAAAGGATTAAATTCTAAAAGAGAAGCTAGTAAAAGAAATAAGAAAAAGGATTAAATTTGAGAGAAAGTTGGGAGAGAGGAGCTACCAGAAGAAGACCGACAAAAGGAAATGGGCATTATTGTCATGTCATGTTTTTGTTGGTATGTTATTTTTCTTTGTTTTTCCATTTATATGTGTTTTTTCTTCTTTTTTTTTCATTTACATTTCTTTTCTTTATTATGTTGGGTTTGAAATTTGAATTGGGTTCAATAATGGGTGAGTTTGGAATGTGAGTTGGAGATTTTCTTTTTTCTTTTCATTTACATTTATGTTTACTGTTTTTTTTTTTCCATTTTATTGGTGGGTTCGAAATTTGAATGTGAGAATGTGAATTGGAGATATTTTACCCTATAGTCATTTATGGTCATTTATTGTATTATTAAGATAAAATGATTTTAAATGTTTTTATTATACAATATATTTGTGATACTTATTTATTGTATTTATTAATAGTAATTTATATTTACTCGTGCGTGTGTTTGTTATGGGTTTGAAATGTGAGTTGGATATTTTATCCTAGGATGTCCAATGATTTGTTATGGTATTGTTGTGATAAAATGATTTTAAAAATTTATTTTTTATAATTGTAGGACTAGTAAGTAATTTATTATAATATTGTGTAATAAAATAATTAAAAAATTATTTTATTATGTATTCTTTATTTTTTAAATAAATATTATTGAATTTTGAATATTTTATTAATCTATTTAATATATCAAATTATATTTACTTATATTTGAAATATACATTTACATGTCAAAGTTCTATGTGTTACTAGTATGTCCCTATAGATTTACATGTCATTATTCTATGTGTTACTAGTATGTCCCTATAGATTTACATGTCATAGTTCTATGTGTTACTGGTATGTCCCCAGGGAAGCCAAACCAGTAACACAGATTGAGAATTTTCATATTACAAATATCTCACTTTAACAGTTTGACAAACCTAAATAAAATTTTGCGAAAATGAATATTGAGTTCCAAGAGTGCAAATACATGAAGGATTTGTTCTGCATAGCTACGTAGGTTGAATCATAACAAAATTATTTCACCTGTTTACCATTAAAACTTGAAATAAGAGCTCCCTAGAACCTAGAAGTGCCACGGTGGGAGCGACGAGTGTTGAGTCATGCCAAGGAGCCCCTCTAATGGACCACGAGAAGTAGTGGCCGACAAACCTTAAACAAAAACATTCCCAAAACCTGGGCACTTGGTGTCCAACATGATAGAGCTTCCTCATGGAACCATGAACATCAAGAAAAATACATCTATGAACCCTGAACTACAAACACTAGCCACAAGAATCCAAGAACCACTAGTTGTTAAGAACCAAAAGAGTAACCACGAGCTACTAAAATCCAACTAAGTGTCTACAAAGCACGAACTAATGAAACCCACATACTAGAACCCCTGGCGACCGATGGGAAATAAAAGAATAAATATTTACGAAATAATACTTTGAAATGAACATGTGATGAAAACCCCTTAAAAACATTAGAGTAAAAACATGTCGTGGATATGTCACAATAGCCATTTATGAGTCATGCCTTGCTTTTTTTAACATATAAAATACCCACCTAGAACTGCATAATCCTATATTATAATGCTCACCATAAAGCTAGTTCATGCCCTTTATGTATCACCACATGTGGCAAATATTTTCTTTAATAAAAAATAAAACAAAAAACGAAAAATAATTGATTTTAGTAAAAGATTCGATATACAGTGCAAGGTGAAACCTCAATGTTATAAAACCCTAATATCATAAATATACATATGAAACAAATATAAATTGTAGAATTCAATTAAAGATTTTGAAAATAATCTCCTTAATTTGTACATATGTTTGTGCAATTTTATTTCAGTAGGAGAAGTATAGATACATGAAAATTAGATTGTTTCCATGTAGATGTGATGTCCAAATAATAATATAGTTTATAATCCCTATGTAAAAGGGTCGAAAATATAAGCATGATTAGTTCTGTCCTATGAATGAGATCCAAAATCCACACATAATGTTCAAGTGTAAAAAATATAAGCATGATTAGTTTTGTCATATGAATTAGATCCAAAATCCACACATAGTTTTCAAAAATAAGTATCAAAAATAGAATTAAGTAAATGACAACATGTTAAGAGTGATCCATACTTATGCATTAATGTAACAAAATATAGATATAAACATAAATACAAAGATGTAGAAAAAATAAATATTCATTTCATTAATATCAAATAAATGAAAAATGCTTACATATAGAATGGAAATAAACTAACTCGGGCAATGGTAGCTTATCTCTAAGAAAAGATGTGGCGATTAAATTCCTTTGAACTATGTTACAATGAGGCTCAATGGAATTTTTATTATAGAACAAAAAAGGGAAACCCTAAACAACCAAAACCCTAACCCTAGGAGATGGAATGTTAAGAGTTTGTGGGTCTCGTTGGGGTTAGTTGGGCAAAAAAATACCTCGAGTCATAACTTGGTAATATGATCTTCGTTCAATGCGTATGATACTCTTTTTAGAAAGGTCTCTCCTAGTATTACACTATTTGCAGTAGAAAACCCTATTTTGGACCTCCAAAAAATGTCATTTAGGGATTCAAAACAATTTTGGAAGTTCAGTACCCGAAAAATACTAAAAATAGTACATTGTGCTATAATAAAGGAAATTGATGAAACGGGCTAGAGGTCCAGGTGGAATAGGCAGATAGCCAACAACATACACCTGGATCATTCCTACCTCAGGAAGCAATGGTCTCCATTGCGAGTAGAGCCTCCATGAGGTGAGGAATTTTTTGTTGAACCTAGTCCCTGGTGAGCCACTTTCCTTGGTGAAGGATTTGGCATGCTTTGACGACTTGATATAGTCAAATACTGTGATAAGTGTTCTTTATCTATGTGTACATTATCCTATCATTCGAGGCATGTTCGATACAAATTAGGTTGAGATTTGTTGGTGTCAGTTTCTCAACAATGTATGATGTGCCCAAAAATGAGGGAAAGTATGTTCGCAACCGTTCCACATTGAATACTAGATGGAGGCCAGGGAATGGTGGAATGTTGAGCTCAAAAGAATGATCTCCTACATCCTTAGTGATGATGTAAGTCCCATATCTGAGTGGGCGAAGCTTGCACTGGGCCCTAGCAAGATGATCCTTCTATAAATGTAACCAAACATTATTGCCCCACCTGGAACTTGTGTGACACCCAATGTTGCTCATGATGTTGTTTGGATTTAGCATTTACTCTGTCTAATATTCCATGGAACTTCTAGCAGATATGATAAATGTGTTCAAAGAAGATGGTAGCTCTGTCAGCTTCAGGCTGGAATCTAGTCAAATATGTCTAAGTAGCTGCAAGGGGTATGGAAACATCAGTGGGACAAAGTGGATAGAATCCCAACCCTAGTTGAAAGCGGTTGTGGCCAGTTGAGTTGTGGCGATCTCTGTTGAAGCTATGTTGGATATAGGCGAGGTTTGCATCCCATGTACATGGATGAATTGAGTTGTACATGCACAGGATGTGCATGATCATCCCGTCGAAGAAATTTGTTTGGCCATCAGTTTGGGGGTGGAATGTTGTGGATTTAGTGAGCTTGGTATCCAATAATGACAAGAGGCATGTCAAGAATGTACTTAGGAATCTTCTTTCCCTGTCTTAGATAATGGACTGTGGGATCAAAAAGTGTACCGATACTCATTCAAAGAAGAGTTTTCCAATGTCTTATGTTATGATACTCTTCTTGTAGCGTGCCAAAATGAAAATCTTAGAGAATATCATGAAAACATAGTTATTTCTGTACTTGGTATAAGGAAGGCCCGACATGTAATCCATGGAGATAGACTCCCAGTGCTAGCTAGGATTAGGTAGAGGAGTATACAGGCTTTGATTCTTGATTGTATTTTTGTCAATGGTGCATGCAGGGGAGGATCTGATGTACTTCCCAACATCATGTTGAAGGTTTGACAAATAAAAATAATTTTTTAGCACTGCCACTATTTTTTCTACCCCAAAATGTCCAACGACCTGATTGTCGTGCGCCTCTAAAATCATCTTGGAACGCTCACTTGAAGGAACAAAAAGGTGTCCTAGGTGATATAATAGTGTGTCCTCGAGATGAAAGTCTAGAACTTGCTTTCCTTTGAGGAGCATCTGGTATGTGGTGTCAAATTTTGGATCACTCTTGTAAAGATGCGGTTATTCTAAAGTCTCGTATCCATAAGAGTCGAGCACAATGATAATCTCCATAAGAAGTGGTCGGTTAAGGTAGTATGTAACATTATTTATGCTTCCCTTATTGTAATTAATTTTCAAATGGAACTATTGCAGATATGTGGACCATTTATTTTGGGAATCAATCTACAACTTTCATTGTGTTTGTATGAACTGCAGGGGTCAGTGGTCTATGTGGATGACAGTTTCCTTCCCCGGAATGTAATGCTTCTATTGTTAGCAGGCTTGCAGATTGGAATGCATCTCTTTGTAAGAGTTGGGATACTTTAGGATTATATATTAAAGTGTCTCACTTTGATATGCCACTGGATTCCCCTATTAGGTAAGAACTGCACCAATAGCATTGTCTAAGGCATCTATATCAATTTTAAATGGTTGTTGCAGAGATGGTAATGTGAGCACTGATGTAGATTAATGGTGATGATTCAAATATGAAAACACCTCCTCTTGGTATTCAGACAACAATAATGCTTATTTCACTCCACCCTTATTGACTTGAATAAAAGGCCAAGTGATATGAGAGAATCCCAACGTGCACCTGCAATAGAAATTGGTAAGACCGAAAGTTGTGGAGCTCTGTTAGACTAGTTAGGGTTGGAAAATCCCAAATAACTTATATCTTGGTTGGGTCCACATGCACACCCCTCTCATCAATGATGTACTCTATATATTGAACATGGGCCATACCAAAAGTGCATTTCTCCAAATTGGCACACAATTTGTGTTGTTGTATGGTTTGGAGGACCTGTCAAATATGGTGTAGGTTATCTTCCCAACTCTGGTTGAAGATCAAGACGTCTTCCAAATACACTACCATGAACGAGTTGCTGAAGGGTTGCAATATTTCATCCATCAAACACATTAAGGTTGCGTGGGAATTCGTCAACCGAAAATGCATGACCAACCATTTGAAAAGACCCTCGTTGGATTTTAAGGCCATCTTCGACACATCAGAGGGTTAGATTAGTATCTAGTGATAACTGGACTTCAAGTTAATCTTTCTGAAATATTTGTCGTCCTTGAACTAGTCCAGAAGGTAATCAATCCGTGGGATTTGATACCTATTTCATACAATGATCTTATTCGGTGCCCGATAGTCAATACATAGCCTCCAGGTTTCATCCTTATTCTATAACAACATAATCGGTCTCTGACAGGGTGATGAACTTGGCCAAATTTATCCTTTCTGCAATAGGTCATGAATTTGCATCTTGATTTCATCGTTCTCCATAATAGAGTGTTGGTAGATTGATCCATTGGGTCGCAGTGCACGCGAGTTCATATTAATGGAGTGCTTGACCTGACAGTGTAGGGGTACCCCTGTGGGTGAGGTGAAGATGTCCTTGTTTCCTCTATGACCTTGTCCATCTACTGCTACCATGCGGCATAGCCATTTCTAGAGGATGTGGATATGTCCACAATCTTCCTCTTGTTCTGAGGGAAAATCATAAGGAAAACAAATTTCCCAGTCTGAGAAATGATCTTACTGCATTATTTCATAGATATCAAAGAAAAGGAAGTAGGCGACGCTACCTCTGGTATCACGTTCAATTTTTGACCCAAAGTAATAATAACATAACAAGGTATGGATTCATATACAACATGATGCTTCCACATGTATGACTGACCTAATAAAACATCACATACTTCTAGAGGGGAACATCGCACAATACCTCATCTACAAAGGGCTTTATGTTATAAGGAAAGCGACACTATTGGCTAACATGATGATCTCGCCTTTGGTGGAGCCACTCGATGGTGTATGGTTGTGGGTACAACGTTGTTGGAAGCTTCAATCTCTTTATGACATTGGCTAAGATCATGCTCTTCTAGCTCCCACTATCAACGATGAACTACACTATCAAACACTTTACCCACATCTGTGAGTGGAAGAGGTGCTCCCCCTCATTTGGATCCTAAGGTTTTTCCTTTTGGATCTTGGTTGTGGCTACCATCGCAGTAGGTTTGGTGTCAATTATATGCTTTCCCTTATCAGTTCCCTTGTCAAGTTTTGATTCAGAATCAGAGCGTGCATTTGTAATGCTAAAAATATACGACCACCAACATGCAAATCAACCAGTCTATGCACTAACCACAAACTGCTAACTCTACTTCGCAAAAAAAATAATGATGTTGAATTTCAACACACAACACTTTTGATTGATGCAAGGTAAATCAGTCTCTGATAAACATTGCTTTTTCTCTATTTCAGTTCAATCCCCTTATATAAGAAATCAACCATTCAATTATTTGTTTATCCATCTGCATAGTTCAGCCCTCGATCTAATTTCAATAACAATTCCTTTTCTTTCACAACAACCGAATTCCCCAGCTTTACTAATATAAAAGAAAAACTCAGAACCCCTAATTTAAAGAATCCAAAAAGTTTGGATTCAGCCTTTTGGCCTTCTTGAATGTTGGGACGAGAAACTCTTCTCAAGAGTCACTTCAGGGATCGATCAGAGGGAAAAATCGAATGACGTTTTGGTGTATTAAATACCTGCAGCCAATCAACCTCTCTTTTCAAGCCATACGAAGTAGATCTCAAAGCCATCGTAGCACATCAAAGGTTTGCATAACATTTTCAGCTTCCTCATTGTTTCCCCAACAATGAAACCTCTTTGAATTCAACTACTCCTCTTTATACGCAGATAGCATCAATTCTTAATTCACGAAGTCACAGGGACAAAATTGACCCAATGTTGGGCATAATCTGACACATTTTCCATCTCCAAGGCGATTATATCATGCCAATATGACTACGCCTCCATACAATCCAATGTAGATATAGATTCGAAGGAATTTCTATTACAAGAATTAATATTCACCACACACCTACACATTAAAATTGGTCTTTGATTTTCTTAGGATATAGAACAAGGCTTCAGGAATTAAAACACAAATGCTTATTATTCCATTAATTAGCCATGCATTCTGAGAGCAACTTCAAATCACAGAATCATTTACAAACCCTTACATCATACTTTACATATCTTGCAATTGATTTCTATATGTAATGTGTGGTTTCTACACACGAAACCCATCAAACGTTGTCTTTGAAGTCACATCTTTAGTGTAGTTGTATCAGAATGTAATGGTCACAAAGACGCCTTTGTAAAACATTCAAAGCATATGTTTTCATACCTTGTACACCCATGTAGATAAAACTCTGCAAATCAAATGATACATAGACAGTAACTAATGCACACCATGCTGAAATCATAGAATGTATTAAAAGAATAATCATATAACTGAGACCGTATTACTTCTACAGTATTCCCACATATTGGAATTCACCACAATCACACAGTAATTTCAAAGATTCACCCATTCTAATCATACGTCATGTAGAGATAAATTACAATTCATAATAGGGATAATTACACCATAAAAATTTACTTTTATTTACAGAATCTATGCATACATATATTTAGAAACATTCTTTTTGGTATATCCTCAATCTATGGCCTGATTCATCATGTAGTTGGCCACTTCTTTCATTCTGGCCACACTGTACCTCTCTCTCGTTGATCTCCCTCTTTAAATATTAATGCTCAAAATATTTATACAAATGGATTTTGTAACCAATTTTAGTTAACATCCTCAATCTTCTCAACCAAATCCTAAGAATATTCTAAATCCACAAAATATTCAACTAAATCCTAAATCTAGGATTCACAATCCCTATGAGATCTCAACTACCCTAGATCTCTCATGTTCTCCTATATTCGAGAACATTTACAATTAAATATATGAATTAAATATATCCTATCTCTCTAACATAAATCCATTCAAGAATTAGGAAAATGAAATTAATCAAGCCTTAGGAAACCAACTTCCGAGGCAACACAAGAACCCCTAGCTCCATCATATATACATGTATTTCGGAAGCAGGATGCTCCTGCATCAAACTCCTAAGTAGAAAAGTTTCCATGATCTGCCGATCATGAAGTTTTGTCTTCAACTCCTCCTGGATCCCAGACATTTTTCTGTAGTCTATCTTTGGATGCCTCTCTTCCTTTCTGTTGTTTTTCAAATCTCCATACTTTATGTTGCATTGCTCCACTGGCTATGATCTCACAATCAGTTGTTGTCTTTTTCTTGTTGCTACTTCTTTGATTTCTTGCTTTTGTATTCTCCTTTTGAGACACTTTTCTCATCAGTTCCATCGTCAATTCAATTTCTATGGCCAACTCATTTCCTTGTAACCTTTCCTTGTCTTCTTCCTTTTTTCCATTTGTTCTTGACACTTCTTCCTTCTATTTCTTTGTTGTAGACCCCTTGTAGTCTTCACCAGGCTCTTTCTTCTCTGCTGGTTCTTTCAACCATTTCTCCAGTAGCTCCAATTCTTTCTCCCATTCACTGACCTTTTGATGAGAGTTTGGTTCTTCTTCTTCTTTATTCTCTTGTTGATTTTCTGCCATTGTCAACTCCTCTTTTTCCTTTGCTATGTGAATTTCTATTTCATGTTTTCTTCCTTGAGCTATATTATTTTCGTTGACTGCCTCATCAACTTCCATGGTTATCTCCATTTTTCCTATCACCATGATGGAATGATGACCCTTCACAATGTTTTCAGCTAACATAGTTTCTTCTTCATTAGGTTCCTTGACATTTTCCATTTTCCTTCCTCCTTTACCTGCATAACTTACATTAACACATGAATTATCAGTATTAAAAATATAAGGCTTCAGTGCCTCTTCCTCCTCTGGAAACATCTCAGTATGCTGCTCTGAGCTTTCCTCTAACTCCTCTATTAGCACATTAGTATGCTGATTTGATTTCTCCTCTAAACTCTTGATACCTTCATATAGTATCACCTCTTCCTCTTCATCATCAAGAGATATTCCTTCCTCTAGCTTGTGGATAATTCCATCTGCTCCCTCAAGAATATCTCTAGCTTGTGGATAATTCCATCTGCTCCCTCAAGAATTTCTCCTTGAACAAATTTGCTTGTGGAATCCTCAAATTCCATCCTTGAATAAAAAAATATGAGTTCTTCCTTCCATAATCAAATCTCCTTCTGCCTCCACTTCATTCGTTATGAGTGCCAAATTACCTTCTTCCCCTTCTGTGGAAAGATCCATCCTCCTCTCTGGTTTTCCTCTTCTTGTAGCAACTTCATTAATGCCTCAAGTCTTGCTCTCATGTCAGCTAGTTATTTTTCAAGATTCTCTTAACTCATCACCTTCATGCCCTTTATCTTGCCATATTTCCTTTTGTTGTGGCTTTCCTTTCAACCTCTATAATGAATTTCCATAGTCCCTATCTTCATCTCTCCTCTTGTGAACTTCCCTTGTCCACTTAACTGCACTCAAGAATCTCCTTTATAAGTCTTCAAACCTACCTTTATACCAATGCAAGCTTCCGTCTAAGGCTGGTCCCTTGGTATCTTATGGCTCTCTACCTCTGGAACCACTCTCTGAGCAACATCTTTCTCCTTCTGGCTTCTGCAGTATTTCACTTGTCCTCCTTATCTAACATATGTTGGAACTCTTCAAGGTTCTACCATTGTTTAAGAGCTCACATGCTCTTCCTCTTGAGAACTCAAATAGTTCTTTGTTATAGCTCCTCTCAGCTCTGTTAACACCCCTTTTGTCTACAACCGAAAATCTGCAAACACAATCCTCAAAACCAAATTAAAAAAAAAAAACATACCGTAATACTTTCAAGATCTCTGCATGATCTTGTCCCGCCATTCATCTGCACTTTGAATGGACTATTTATTGATCATTTTTCTCTGCAAGTTCTCCTTGAGAGTAAAATTACTTCCCATTATTATGCTATAATTTATCTCTTTATTCCTATTTCCTGTCATATTTAAAATCTCCTTTCTTCCTGTGTAATACCTTTAACTAATGCACACAAAGCACGCTAGCTTTGCTTTCCTACTTTTCTCTATCAATATTTCCTGATTACATCGTTGTCCCCACGCTGCTACAACAAATGGTATGAGTGCCCAGCCAACAATGGAAATTTGTCCTAGTCCTTTGGCTGATAAATATGCCCATAAAATGCATCAATAGAGTACACTTGACCTCTAGTCAACTCGTCCCTTTGACAACAGGAATTTATTCCTACAATATCTAGGTCAACAAAACTTCTACCGCCAACCAAATGCACAGGTCAAAAAAAATGTGAGCACGCTAATTTATTTTCCAAGCAGGTCAAAACAATTCACACATTGATTTCTTAAAGCATTGCATATTGGCTACTCCATGCAGTTGCAAATCTCTCTATGCTCCACACATGTCTTCCATGGTGGCTGGTTGATCATCATAACATCTTGCTCTGCCTTTGCACACTTAGTGATGCAACAATCCAGGTGCCCTCTTAATCACAGGTTCACAAACAAAAATACTCACAACGAAACTCCCCAAAGAGCATCACCAACACTATGATACCAAATGATGCCAAACCTATATGGCCACCAATACCCAAATCAACCATTCTATGCACTACCCATGAATTGCTGGATCTACTTCACAAAAAAATAATGATGCTGAATTCCAACACTTAACACTTATGATCGATGCAAGGTAAATGAGTCGCAGATCAACACTTCTTTTTCTCTATTCCAGTTCAATCCCCTTGTATAAGTAATCAACCATTCAGTTCTTTCTTTATCCATCTACATAGTTCAACCCTGAATCTAATTTCAATAACAATTCCTCTTCTTTCACAACAACAAAATTCCCCATCTTTAATGATATAAAAGAAAAACTTAGAACCCCTAATTTAAAGAATCTAGAAAGTCCAGATTTGACCTTTTTCCCTTTCTTAAATTCTGGGATGAGAAGCTCTTCTCAAGAGTCACTTTAGGGATCGATCGGAGGAAAAAATTGAATGATGCTCTGGTGTATCAAATACCTGCAACCGATCAACCTCTCTTTGCAAACCATACAAAGTAGATCTCAACGTCATCGTATCACATCAAAGGTTTGCGTAGCATTTTTAGCTTTCTCAAAGCTGCTGCAACAATGAAACATCTTTGAATTCAACTACTCCTCTCTATACGCAGATAGCAACAATTCTTAACTCACTGAGTCACAGGGAATAACTCGAAACAATGTTGGGCATAATCCGACACATTTTCCATATCCAAGGCTATTATCTCATCCTAATATGACTACGCCTCCATACAATTCAATGCAGATATAAATTTGAAGGAATTTATATTACAAGAATTAAGATTCACCACGCACCTGCACATTCAAATCAGTATTTGATTTTCTTAGGGGATAGAACAAATCTTGAGGAATTAAAACACAGAGGTTTATTATTCCATTAATTAACCGCGCATTCCGAGAGCAACTTCAAATCAAAGAATCATTTACAAACCCTGACATCCTACTTTACTTATCCAATAATTGATTTCAATATGTAATGTCAGGTTTATACACTTGAAACCTATCACTATTTGTCTCTCAAGTCACATCTTCAGTGTAGCTTTATCATAATTTAATGTTCACAAAGAAGCCTTCAGAAAACATTCAAAACATACATTTTTCATATCTTGTACACCCATGTAGATAAGACACTACAAAACAGATGATACACAGAAAATAACTGATGCACACCATGCTGAGATCGTAGAATGTATTAAAAGGCTAATCATATACCTGAGACTGTATTAATTCTACAGCATGCCCATAGATTGGAAATCACCACAATCACAGAGTAATTTCAAATATTCACCCATTCTAATCATACATCACATAGATAATTACATAATAAAACTTTACTTTTATTTACAGAATCTATGCATACATATATTTAGAAACTTTCTTTCTGGTCTATCCTCAATCTATGGCCTGATTCATTATGTAGTTGGCCACTTCTTTCATTTTGGCCACACTAGACCTCTCTCTCGCTGATCTCCCTCTTTACCTATTAATGCTCAAAATATTTATACAAATGGATTTTGCAACCAATTTTAGTTCAAATCCTCAATCTTCTCAACCAAATCCTAAGAATCCTCTAAATCCACAAAATCTTCAACTAAATCCTAAATCTAGGGTTCACAATCCCTATGAGATATCAACTAGCCTAGATCTCTCATGTTCTCCTATATTCGAGAAAAATTACAATTAAATATATGAATTAAATATACCCTATCTCTCTCACATAAATCCACTCAAGAATTAGGAAAATACAATTAATCAAGCCTTAGGAAACCAAATTCCTAGGCAACAAAAGAACCCCTAGCTCCATCATATATACATGTATTTTGGAAGAAGGATGCTCCTGCATCATTTTTTCTCTGAATCTTTTAGCTTAGCCATGAGTTGCTACTTCGTGCAACATTCATAGGTGTTTTTAGTTGGAGTTATATGGAACTCACACCACTTCTGAGTGTCCTTCTTCGCCTTCCCATTATTCTTGGCCTATGAATTCAAGGAGTTGTCCTGGGGGGTTGCAACCTAACTCTACCCTTTCATTTGTGGCTTGGGGGCACCTTCCCTCTTCTTTGGGTTCACGGATCCAAAGTATCTCTTCCTCTACTTGAATTTTTGCTCAATCTTGGCAGTGTATCGATATGTTTCACTAAGAGAGTAGATTTACAAGAACTCCATTTTGTTCGTGATTTATTTGTGAAAAAAACCACAGTACTTTAGCACCAAATGTTTCACAAAATCGTTGATATCAAAATTTGTGCATAGGTTATGGAAAATATTCTTCAAATCATGCACATCCTGATCCCTTTTCTATCGAAGCATAGTCCATTTCATTTGCTTGTCCTCATAGCTCCCCATTTGGTAATATTGTTCCTTGATGGCATCTTAGGAAGAATTCAAAGTGGGTGCATCTGAAAACAATGAGGGTTCTCTCTCGTCTGTGTATTCATAATAAGTTTCTCACTAGTCCTTAACATGGGGGGAAACTTTGAGGAGTGAAAAAGTGATATTTCCCCTATTGGAAAAATCATGAACCGAAAAATATCCTTCCAACAAATTTAACCATCTATCTACGACGTCTACATCTATTCGGCCTTCAAATATGGGAATTTCAAAGTTGACTTGTACCTTGAAGGGAGTGGCACCTCTAGAATGGCCACTAGATGATGATGCATCGCCTATGGGAATCCACTAAAGGATATGGGAAAAGTTTTCCATATTCACTTTCCTTTGTCGCTTGAGGGCTTCTTCGAGCAATATTTTGAAAGTATCTCTTGCTCTGTATATATTTTCTTCAATCATGGGAGGTCGTTGGGGACATGCAAAAAAAACAAAATAAAGAGTAGATGAATATGATTCCACTTATTCATGAACGCAATAGGATAGAGATATAAACATAAACATAGAGATGAAGTAGAGATAAAACTTCATTTCATTAATATCAAAGAACTAAAGAATGCTTACATACAAAATGGAAATAAACTAGCTCATGCAATGGTAGTTTATATCTAAGAAGATATGTAATGACTAAATTACTTTGAACTATGTTACAATGAGGCTCAAGGGCCTTTTTATTATGAAATAACAAATGGAAACCATAAACCACCAAAACCCTAACCCTGGGAGATGGAACACTAAGAGTTTGTGTGCCCTATTGGGGTTAGTTGGGAACCTAAATTCTGAGGCTTGTAACTTGGTCATATGATCTTCATTTGGAGCACGCGATACCTTGTTAGAAATGTCTCTCCAAGTACTAAAATATTTAAGGTAGGTTTTTTGACTGATATAGACCTAAAAAATACTTTATTTAGGGGGTCAAAATAACTCATGAAGTTCAGGACCCGAAAAACTATGAAAAATAATATATTGTCCTATAATCAAGAAAACCGGTGAAATGAAATGGAGGTCCAAATGGAATAGTTATGTCGCCACCAATATCCACCTAGATCAAAGAGGCTTACGCTTTGCTCTATATTCCAAAAACTGAAAAGCCACTTATGTTGTAAATAGATTAATTGAATGATGTAATGCATTTCTAAATGAAAAATATGTGCTCTACCATAAATATATATACGTTTCATAAAGGTGAATGCATGAATATTGGTTACACTTTTTTGCAAGCAAATGAGACATGAGGGAGAAAAAAGTAGCTCGATCGAGTTATATTTTAGTGCTTGATCGAGCTATTTAAGTGCTTACAAATAAACCCTCCATCAAGCTCCTACATAACCCACAATTAAATAGGATCTCAATCGATCCATATGCTCAATCAAGCTAAAAGTTTTATCAAGATATTTTTTTTTCAAGTTCCCACCCAAAACACAATAGGGGTTTTATGGTTTAAACAGCTTGATCGAGCCATTTTTTAACCATGTCAAGAGATTGATCAAGGATTTGTTAAATACTCAACCAAGTATTTTCAAATTTTACCTTAAGAACTCGATCGATCTTTTTAAGTGCTTGATCGAGCTGTTAAGGGCCTACAAAATGGATTTTTAGGTGCCCTATTGTAGATTTCTCTATAACACCATTTTGTACCCATGTGGCAAAGTTGATCACGTTGGATTCGTGAAAGAATCCTCTATCTAATGGCACATGAGCTTGAAATTTTCGAATTCATATGAATTTTTTTATATAATTTATTTTAAACATAATTCTTGAAATAATTTTGGATAATTTCAAAAGGGTTGAATAAAAAAAAATAACATAAAATAATACAAAACGATTTTTTTTCAAAAAATAAAAATATCGTCATTTACATTTCCTCTTCAAAATGGTACGAAAAACAAATCTTACGTGAACACATGTGTCTGCAAAATGAAATCAAAATATTACTTTACCAACTTCTTAAAATAATAGACAATCAAAATATTACTTTACCATTGTAAACTAAGTTATGCTACGTGAACACACACATACCTATTAAGATGTGCCAAAATTTCCCAAGACAAGAATTTCATTTAATGGAAAATTAATAGATTATACGGAACAATAATTGTTTGCAAAAAATATTATTAGAACAAAAATATAATTATCCACAAATTATCTTTTTACTTCGAATCAAAATTCACAATGCTTATATGAATTTTCAAGGCCAATAAAAAGAGTAAATTTTTAAAATTTCATTGCCACATTTGGCCCAAAAGTGTAACCCATCTTCATCCATTCACCCATAAATAATTTTTTAAATACAATACAAGATATTTCTACGTATTGTTGTGGTGTTAGATGTCAATTTATTAGGGCATAACTACAACTAAGTCAAAACCACATTATTTCTATGTGGATGTAAATTGGAATAGTGTTGTTTAGATTTTATGCAAGAGGTTTTAAGATACAATCATTAAACACTTATTTTCCATGCAAAATTAGCACATAACCAAACAAGAAATATAGGGATTTATGAGATATTTTTCTAACCCTATTGATTGCTTTCAATCCATATTTTTTTGAAAGTAAGAATGAAAATAGCATGAAGACTATCAAATACAGTTCTTACATATTGATATCCTTTTTATATATAAAATTAGCATACATGTGAGATTTTTGGGATTCAGAAGAACTATTATGGTACTCATAATATGTTTCTTCAAAACCTTGGCAAGGAATCTAGTTTTGCAATGATGATGTCTTCTTTGAGAATAGAAAAAGAAAACATGTTGGAAGGATGCATTAGATAAAACCTATAGCTAATATTAGTTCTTTGTCAATTTTTCATTAGTGTTGATGTGGGAGTTACCTTCACACTCCAAAATTGTACTTATAATATATATACTCTTTTAGTTCTATCGATATACGTGTGTATTCATTTGTATGGAAATAATAAAATAAAATAATATTAGCTTATTTATGCATGAAACCTTACTCTAGGATGCCACAAAAAGAATAAAGATCATAAATATTATTATTCATCTTGAATTTGCATATTTTGAGTTTTTATGTTAAAATGATGACCATTTAAACAAACTGAAGATGAATATTAACAATTAAATATTTTTATATATTTAGTTGAATATTTCTATATATCATAAGAATTACTATATGTTTACTACTGCATGCTTAGATATTTTTTTTTTCCTTTCAATATTCAATACACACTATGTTCATTGTTTATGTTGATGCATACAAACTTGTGCTAATAATCACTAGTTAATACATGTTTGAACATTCTTGATAACATAATAACAACAAAAATATTTCTACATATCTAAACACTTGAAAAGATAATAGGAACAAGCACATTCCTCAAAACCAGTGAATTACAAAACATAACAATCCCCGTAGAGACTAAAACTTCTCTGCTACAAGTAACTAGTCATAATTGAATGGTAGTTTCCCTCTTTTCCCATGTTAACTCTCACAATGTCCTACTTATCCTCATTGTATACACTCTCTTCCTTTTCTGTACGTAGGATTTTTACAGAAAATATTTTATTTACTTTTCCTTTTGCATGGATTTTCTCTCCAACTATGTTTCTCCTTTCCTCTTTATCTCACAAAGCATAACACTTATCTTTGGCTTCGTTGTCTCTTGGTGGTGATTATTCCTCGTAGAATCTTGGGGAATCATATGGAGTTATAATTTTGAAAACTACAACTTAACGTGTCCATTTCAGGGACTCTAACCACTTCAACAATTACTTGAGAATAGGGAAACCTGAATACTCACATGTTGGTTCCCATAATATTTCCAAACAAAAACAATATTTTATTTATAACTGTATATAATTATTTACATTTGTCATTCAAAAATGTTAAAATTTATTCTTGGCCCCATGACCAATCTCTCTAACTTAAATATTTACAATTAAACATAAGAACCATAATGTATTGCAAAGGTAATTGCAAAAATGGTATTACATTTCCCCTCCCATTAATTTGAACACCATCCTTAGTGTTTTCTTCCCACTCATCACTATTGAAAGAGTGAAGGATATGCTTCTCATATTTTAACTTCCACCTCCCATGTGGCCTCTTCAGGCCAAAGTGCTTCCATTGCACTTTAACCTGGACAATGTCTCAACTCTAGAGTAAATTTCCCTCTTGTCTAAAATTCACAGAGGCTCAACCTAGAAATCTTCTTGTCATTTGACTTGTATCTTATTCCAATCAATTGTATGAAGTTGGTCACGAATACATTTAGTTAAATAGATAGATGAAATACATTATGAACTTTTATGTGGGTCGATAGTGCTAGCTAGTAGGCCACTAGTCCTACTATGGATAATATTTCAAATGTCCCATAGAACTTCAGTGTTAATTTAGCAAAATGTTTGAGCCTCTGAGTTCTCTTATTTAATTTGAATTTGACATAAACATGTTCTCACACTTTTTATTCCTTATCAATCCTTTTATGATATATGCATATTTTTTTTCCTGTCGAGTTGTTTTAAAATTTTGTCTTACCTTTCTAATCACCTACTCCATATCTCTTAAGAGATAAGGTAGTAAAGCCAGTGTGTTCTTTCGTTGACTCCAACTCAATGGAGTATGAATTTTTTGTCCATAAAGGACTTCAAAAGGAACCATTTTAAGAAATTCTTGATAACTATTATTATATGTGAATTCAACTAGATGTAAGTAATCCTCCCACTTAGTGGGTGGATCCATTTCATACATGTGAAGCATGTCTTCTAGGATCTGGATAGTTGTTTGAGTATGTCTATAGATTTGGGGATGCTAAGTAGTACTAAAATTTAATTGTAATCCTAGTCCTATGAAAAGTGCCTTCCAAATATTTGATGTGAATTTTGCATCTTTGTCATAAATGATTGTTTTTGGTACCCCATGAAGTTTGAGTATTTCCTCCATACAAATTTTAGCTATGTGAACAACTTTGAATGTTGATTGAATCAGTATAAAATGGATTTTCTTACTAAATCTATCAACTACAACCGTGATATAATAATGTTGTATTTTAGTTCTGGATAACCCTGTAGTAAAATATTAGGAGATATTTTCTCATTTCCACTCAGGAATAGGTAAGGGATTTAATAACCCAACTGAATTTTGGCTCCACCCTAAATTTTTTAAATTTTAGACATTTTTCTAAAAAGTTATCCACTTTTACTTTCATCCCTCACCAATAATGTCCTTTTCTAAGTTTTGTGATAAGTTTTTGGTAGCCTGGACGAGCTAAAAATATTCTATGTGATGTTCATGTAGGATTAGTTGTTTGATTGCACATTTGGGATATAAATTTTATTTTTGAAAGTCAATAAACCATCACAATTCATAACATAGTTTGATTCTTCTACTAGATCAATATCATTTAACAAGTTTTCTTGCTTTTGTTTATATTATTGATATTCTAAGGATGCAGTCTTGATTTTTTCATTAAGATTTGTTTTAACACTGTTAGTAGAGATTCCAAAAATCTAATTTAAACTTCTACAATGCATTTGCAATGTTGTTTTCTTTTTCCTTGATGTTTTTTATTTCAAAATTGAATTCACTAAGGAATTCCATCCACCTTTCTCGCCTTGAATTTAAATTTGGTCGACTAAAGAAATATTTCAAACTAATATGATCACTTAGTAAAGTAATAGTGCCGACACATTTTTAATGAATGAATTACTACAACTAATTCTATGTCATACACATTAGAAATTTGTTCATGTTCTTTTAGTTTTTTAGATTTGTAAGCTTACATGGCTATCTTCCATTAACAATCAATCTAATCTCTCCAAACAATTATTTGTACACATTGTATCACATTTATTGGAATCAGCAATATTAAGTATGGGAGCCACAATTAGTAGATATTTCAACCAATCAAAGCTTTCTTGACATTTTCCGGTCTAGTTAAACTTAACACCTTTCTTGTATAAGGATGTTATGGGATAGGAAATTTGGATAAACCTTTAATGAATGTATGGTGATAACATGAAATTCCCATAAATGATTTGATGTCACCTACATCATTAGGAACATGCCAAGTAATAATTTCCTCATATTTTCACGGTCTAGCACGATTTCTTCTTTCGATATTACATGCCCCAAATACTGAATCTGGTCTTCACAAAACTCACAATTACTAAATTTGGCATATATTAAATGCTCTCTGATTGTTTACAACACTATTATTAAGTGTTCATGATCTTTTGGTGTCTCAAAGTAAACTAGAGTGTTATCAATGGAGATTAATACAAATTTATCTAAGTACTAGCTAAAAACAATATTCATTATAGACATAAATGTGGTTGGGGCATTTGTGAGTCCAAAAGGAAGCAAAATGAACTGATCATGGATCTATTTAGTTCTAAAAGAAATATTATGAATATCCTCATCTTTAATTATTATGTTACGCTGACTATATCTCAAGTCTATCTTAGAGAAGAATGATACTCCCCTTACCTAATCAAATAGATCATCAATTCTAGGTAATGTGTATTTATTTTTTATTCTCAATTTGTTCAATTGTCTATGTTGTGGAGGTAAATCCCCTCTGCGGACAGAGGCGATCCCTACTAGCCCAGACCGGGTCTAGCAACAATCGTCATACGCTATAGTGCAGGTTCCTAATTGCAAGTAAACCAACTAGCGATGAAGGCTTACCTGGAATCCAACGCTGTCGCTTGTAGAGAAAGTAGCGCTCCCATTCCTTAGCTCCGGCAGATCACAATCCTCATGATCTCCATGATCGGACACCTACACACGCAAGAAACAAAACAAATGCAAGCGTAAAATCCAGTATATGCAACTATATGTCAGTCAGATAAGACATAACTCATCATCATAATCAACAACTGGAGTGGAACCATAACCAATAGTCGCTTATCATTAATCAATCAAAGGAGGATACAACCTGGCTCTGACGCTGAATTCTCCTTCGGAGGGTCACCAGCAGAACACGTCTCGAAAAGGCCTGTCGGGGATGGGACAAACCTCTCTCTTCGGATGTCTCGAAAATAATCTCCTTGCTTGGATTTGTCCTTAAGGGAATGAATCAAGGCTCTTGCAGCATAAGGCTCTGATAGCTCTTGGGAACTTGGAGATTAGCTATTCAGCCATTCAGCCATTCAGCCCCTTCATCAATGGATGAAGGCTATATTTATAGAGGAGAGGAGGAGGTTGGGATCCCTACAATAGTGGAAGGGAGGCCTTATCCCTTGGGAGTTTCCCCATAAGGTGGAAAAAAGAGGTTAAAGGAGGAAGGCCGTGGTTATTCAGTCGAAACCACTCCTGATGACTCACCCACGAAGTTGTTGTAATCGAAACTTCGCCTCTTTTTTTAAAAAACTTTCCAAAATCAGATTGGTTCAGGTGATTAACTGGGACAGAGTGCCAATTGGCATGGGCTCATTGTTAATTTTTCTCATTGGCGCGAGTACATAACGGGCTACCAGTGCCAAGGCAAAAACAGGTGTTTTTAGGGGTCTGCTCAGGAAATGATCAACAGAAGGAATGTTTTCCTCATGGAAAGGGATGCAATGATGGTATTTGCAAGGCATGACACTGCTTATTGGTCATAGAAACGACCCTCCAATGGGTGAGATGGGGATTGCAGGGACGGTGGAAAATTATTGTGTAACAGATGCCCCCTAAAGCATGAGGCCCAAGAGAGAGAGAGGGGTGAAATGCTTTACGAGAACGTGTCCAACTGAAAACTCCGTCGTCGAAAAACCTGCGTAGAGAAATACAACTGATATCTCAAATACATTATACATATGTGGTATGGGCGCAACCATCCATAACAGAGTATACAATAATCCAGATCCAAGGCATGGACGCAGCCATCTAGTAAGGATCGATAAACACACTCAGGTATGGTCGCAGCCATCCAATCAGTGATTCATGTAACCAATCATAATAATCCACAAAATCATAGCCTGGATTCCAACAGACAAAATCCAAGGTCTTGCGCTCCATCTCGACCCGAACAAAGTACAATTTCAAGCATGTGAATAAGTGAGTTGAAGTCGAACATGCAAGAACATCGTTTGATTACCAGCCAATGACGAAAGCTGTTAACAGACGCGAGAGGTACCACCAATAATGACAATGGCCCTCAAGGTACTACAGGTACAATATACGGCATGTGAATCAATGAGCTGGCGTCGAACACCTGTAGAATCACTCGATCGGAGGCCAATAGTCAGAACCTCACGTCGAACACAAAGAACCTGCCATTGAGGCATGCAGGCTCCAAGGTACCAGAAGGGAGTCTCTAGATCAGCTTCCTGGATAATGAGCTAAAGTCGACAGGAAGTGACCTCGATCGAAGGTGGGCCATAGTGTTTCCCACATCATCGACGTGAGACAGAGGAACATAATGTCTTTTGTGAATCAAGATCATATGAGAATCAGAGGAAGGTTGAAATTTGCAGAGGTCAAATTCTCTTGAACATATCAGCGGCACGTCAGTGGATTTGGCAGTATTTGACATCAACAGATCAGAGGTCATGATGATGAGGCAAAGAGAAGATGAGAGGTCAAAAGGGATCACCCAAACCGATGGAAGAAATCAGATAATGAGGTGAGATGTTCCCAACCCGACACGAATGCAGACAAGTGCCATGTTCAAGAGCGACATACTACCAACACGACAATGATACTGGTTCCATTTTCCCCACCATTTCTGGCGAGTACCTCTTTATTTTTACACAAGCTTGAAGAGGATACCATATGCTTGTCATATAAGTCCGTCCTTCGGACGAATCCATCCTAGTACATTTAACAAGCCTTAGGAAGGAGGAACTCGGATAACGTCATTACGACTGAACCCAATGTCATCAGGGTTTAACGAGTCTGACAAAGGAAAAACTCAGCGTCTTTTCATGTTTAGAGAGTTTGAAAAGACAGTGGAAAAGTAAAATCCAATGGTCCCTTTTCGTAAATAGTTTCTCAGATCCGAAAAGGTAGAAAAATATGTTTGAGAAAACCTCCTAGTCGTGATAGGCTAGGGTATTCCTTTTTCGTAAATAATCTATCCCAGCCCGAAAAAGGGGTAAACGTATACTGGGTAGATTTCGTTTCGCATCCACTTTAACGAGATCGAAAACGACAAGGGACTCGACAATATTTTCATGTTTAGAGAGTCAGAAAAGAGCTGAAATTTGACTCCTCCTGGAGGAACGAGTGGTATAAAGGGTAGCAACTGGTTCCGGTAATGGTGGAACTGCTCAGAACAAGTAAAGGTTAAGAGGCTGGCTAACAAGACCACTCATCGCAGCGGTTCCTCAGGAATGGGTAAAACAACTGAGTGAAGTCATATGATCGACCAAGCAGATAATGATGATGGAGTGAGAAAACCAAGGTTCATCGGACAAAAACAGGCTAATAAAATGGCAATCACAAGAGGTAAAATGGGAATGGTTTCATTTTTACACAAGCTTGAAATCAGAAAACTCTGCTTGAAGTTAGTTTCATTTTTACACAAGCTTGAAACAAAGATAAACTATGCTTGAAACTGGTTTCATTTTTACACAAGCTTGAAACGGAAACAAACTATGCTTGAAAAAAGTAAGCATGCCCCCCAGCATGGTGACTCAATTCGAGGTACATGCCCCCCAAGCTTCAATCCATATGAGAGGCAGATGGAGTGAAGGTTCAAATTACGAGATCAAGAGAAAGACTCGACTGGTATTTTACGAGATCTTATCAAAGACTCGAATTGAACGGGAACATGTTTCATTATTTTAACGAGGTTGACACATTAAAAGAACTATCCTCAAACCTAATTCATTTTTTAACGAGGTTGACATAGAAGATGAACTATCCTCGGACGAGCTTGTTTCATTTTTTAAGGAGCTTGACACAAGAAAACAAACTGTGCTCCGACAACCTTGTTTCATTTTTTAAGGAGCTTGACACAAGACAAGGAACTCTGCTCCGAACGACCTCATCATAATGAACAAGAAGTCATCGCTTCCAAGAGTTCCACTCCCAATGGAAGGAAAACATCTTGGAAGTCAAGACCCAATGCCCCCAGCACACTATGCACGACGGCACTATCACTGTGTACAGGCATGGGGTAGGTAGCCACATAGTTGACCTGCGGTGGGGTAGATACAACGGGTGGATAAAAACCAGGAAGGGATGATGGCGGGCTAGTTGCCACATTAGGACCAAAGAACGAAAGCTGATCAATGGTCACGATCTGTCCTTCATGTGGAAAGCAGAACACACGAAAAAGGGAGGAGACAAGCGCTCCCATGGCATAGGTATAATCGCGCCCCAAGAGCAGATTAAAATCCAAGGGGCCTAGAACAACCATCACATCCATATGGACGATTTTACCTCCCAAAGTAACATGTAACCTTGGGAGGATTCCTAATGGCTGACTCATTCTTCTGTTAAACGCCAACAGATTCTGTGTAACAGGCGCAACCGGCAGCGAACCGAAAGCTTGCCAAGTAGTTGAGGATAGAACACTAACAGACGCACCTTCATCTATAATGGTGCTGGGTACAACCAAACCAAAAGCCTGTACTGTGATCTCGAAAGGCACATAACACAGAAGGCGGTATCCTGAAAATTGATTCCAGTCAAAGGAAGTAACCAAACTACTCGGAGGGGCTACCATCGAACTGAGATGGTCCTCCCCTGGTGTTACGGAAGAAGAAGGATCATCCTCCACAACCTCCATCTCGAAGGTGGGAGGGGTATCCTCCGGGACCTCCATCATGGGAGGCGGAGGAGTTGCTTCTTGAGGTGTAGGGACAGGAGAATATTTCTCCAAGTCCGAAGAATCTAAAGAAACTAGAAGGACATGGGGGGTGTGAGGTCCACTCTCAACGAAAAATACCTGGTGCACCGAAGACGGAGCCAGCTCAACCGATCCCACGACCAATGGTTGGTCGGGAATGGATTCCTGAATATGAGTTTCTGAGGGAGCGGGATCGACCAAGGATGACTCTTGACCAATCATGGAATCAGCTGGTGGAGGACTCAAAGAAAGCTGTTTATAACCAGCTAGGAGGCGTGGTGTAGAAACAGTTGAGTTTTCCAAAAATCTCTTGGCTTCATCCATGTACGGACAAAGGTGAATGGCATGGTGCCCTTCACACAACTTACAGGGATTGGAAATATTACCCTGCTTCTTAGGATCCTTACCAGCAGTAGCTGAAGATGTGCCCCCAACATGACTCCCAGAAGTCAAGGGCAACGACGGGCGACCATTGGACCATACTTCGAGCACCTTGGGAATGTCAGGGCAGTCTCGAAGAAGATGGTCTCCCATGCACAACATGCACGAGAACTTGACTTTCCGCGGAGGGTTGGAAGGTTAATCAAGAGGAGACTTCTTAGGCGCAATAGCCGCAGAGATAGCCTCTCCTTTATCTAACTTCTTCTTATTTGTCTTCTTCTTCTTCTTAGCCACCTGGTTACTCGAATCCATACTTTCACTAGGCGAAGTAGAAGAGGAGGACACAGAAATAGGCGAAGAAGGGGAGAGGTCCGCCTTGGAATCAACATGATGTTGTTTAGGTGGAGGAACTTATTGAACAATAGCCGAGACATTCGGGACCACAGAGGTTGAAAACAACCAAACAGGCAACCCAACAGTTAACCCAGGAAAGGACAACGTTGCCATATAAGGAGCACCAACATTCCCAAAAGGAGGAAAAAGACCCGGATTCCCATCGGAGGGGATTCCTTGGTTGGTGTACTCCGGAAAAGTTGCCATCAGAAACAACCCAACAAAACACCCTAAGGAAACTAACTTTAACCAGGAATATTTTGTGGGCAGCTAATTTTTTAAAACATCAAAACAAAACTCTACCATTTCATCTTTTAAGAGTTAAGAAACAAGAAAAAGGTGACTCTATCTCTTTCAGTTTTGAAACAAGCATGAAAGGACAAGCGCTTGATGATCTTTTCAAATTTAAAGAGTTAGATAAGATCAAAATGACTGCTCAGGAATACTAGGCAAACGGTGTACCAAATAACCGTGAACTGCAATATACACCTCGGTTTCAAAATGAAAGAGAAATCAACCAAGGACTTGATGTACGTGCAGGAAATCTCCCTGAATGTTGTGTCCAGTGTATCACGGGTATAAGGCGGCAGACTCGACTTCCTATGGATAAAGAATAGAAACCTAGTGGGGTCTCCCTTTATATACACGATGGTATGAGGAGCACAAGTCCGTACTAGTGCTGTCTAAATCCAAGAGGCGAACGACAGCTACTAGGTTTAAAGACGCCGGAACACATCTCTAGCCTAGACCTATAAATATTTCGTTAATGTTTCAATGCTTCCATAGGTTAATTGAATAAATTTTATGGTTGATCTTCAATTATGTTTCAGTTTCAAGGCCCTACCGTATGTCATTTGACAATCTCCTATATGCAGCTATATGAGAAAAGAAATCTTTCAATTCGATGAATGCTATCTAGTTAAGGGAAGAGCTTCAAACAATGATGCAACAAACAGAAATACTGAAAATGAAACTTTTTCCAAAATAGATGACTTTCACTATCCAAAAGTAATTCCAAACATTCAACAATGCGAATAATGCAATGTAAACTATGCAAAATCCTCTCTTTCGAAAACTATGCAATTGTAATCTATGCACAATTTCCTTTTTCTTTTCAAATGATAAGAATGCACTCAATGCATTTTTCGATGAAATGAGAATCTACTTAATGCATGATTTTAATGAAAGAGAATTCACTCAAAGCGACTTGTAGATTTCAATCATTAAACAATGTGATCTAAGTCGAATGATAAATCTCAAAAAATACTTTTCGATGCAATGTGATCTAATGCATTTAAACGAAAAGAAAACTTTGAGACGAAAACTAAATGAATGCAAATCTCCTAGATGAATGCAAAAGAGATGTAAAAAAACACTAAGAATGCAATTGTTGTTTCGAACACTTTGTCACGAAATCCCTCAAAAGGCGACAAAACATATGAGGTCAAACATAAAGAGGACTTCCAAAGCAAGAGATCAAAACAAGGCATTCATTCCATTTTACATCAAGCAATCATGGAAATAAGACATGCCAAACAATGAGCAATGTAATCTATGCTCATATAGAGGAAAGACTGGAAGGGAAAGACACACTGGTGAAGGATTTAGGGAAAAAATCCCAATTTTCACACATCCTGAAATTGGCCCGACTTTGTCATTGAAAACTAGCGCCAACTGGCATGACTTGCTCACTGACAACTAGCGCCAATGCCCAATTGGCGCGGGTTGCTAACTGACAACAAGTGCCAACGCCTAAAAATGAAAAAACAAAGAATTTCTCCCAACCAAGACCAGACTCACCACTTCAAGCAGGATCCAAAACAAACCCAGAAGAAAAGTACTGACCAAAAGAAACTTCCGAACAAGGGTAAACCCTAACACCTACAGGAGATGGCGCGACTGTCTGGTTGTAATCTGCGCTAGACAAGGGATTACGCAAGTGATGAACTGGCAACCTATGCCAATTGGCGTGACTGTCAGGGTGGAAACCGCGCCAATCAAGCCAACCATGAAAGGATGAAAATTTGAAAAGTCAGAGGTTAGATCTGATCCTCTGGGGCTGAACCAAAAGCCAAAACACAAAAAGAGCCAGCCAAAAGAGCCTTTCAAGCAAGCAGAATCGAGAAACAACTGAAAAGACAAGACAATACTCCAAGTGTTCAGTTCATAAACTAAACCGGAGATTGACTAAAGCAGCTTTGATCTACTTCGCTAATGCAGAGCAATAGCGTTTCGAAGGCTATCTGGCTAACTTCAGGCTCTGTCTGTAGCTTAGAAAGCAGAACAACAACAAGCTAGACAATCCCCAGTGGAGTCGCCAATTTGTTGTGGAGGTAAATCCCCTCTGCGGATAGAGGCGATCCCTACTAGCCCAGACCAGGTCTAGCAACAATCGTCACACGCTATAGTGCAGGTTCCTAATTGCAAGTAAACCAACTAGAAATGAAGGCTTACCTGGAATCCAACGCTATCGCTTGTAGAGAAAGTAGCACTCCCGTTCCTTAACTCCGGTAGATCACAATCCTCACGATCTCAGTGATCGAACACCTGCACATGCAAGAAAAAAAACAATCGCAAGCATAAAATCCAGTATATGTAACTATATGTCAGTCAGAGAAGACATAACTCATCATCATAATCAACAACAGGAGTGGAACCATAACCAATAGTTGGTTATCATTAATCAATCAAAGGAGGATACAACCTGGCTCTGACGCTGAATTCTCCTTCGGAGGGTCGCCAGCAGAACACGTCTTAAAAAGGCCTGTCGGGGATGGGACAAACCTCTCTCTTCGAATGTCTCGATAATAATCTCCTTGCTTGGATTTGGCCTTAAGGGAATGAATCAAGGCTCTTGCAGCATAAGGCTCTGATAGCTCTTGGGAACTTGGAGGTTAGCTATTCAGCCATTTAGCCATTCAGCACCTTCATCAATGGATGAAGGATATATTTATAGAGGAGAGGAGGAGGTTGGGATCCCTACAATAGTGGAAGGGAGGCCTTATCCCTTGGGAGGTTCCCCATAAGGTGGAAACAAGAGGCCAAAGGAGGAAGGCCGTGGTTATTTAGTCGAAACCACTTCTGATGACTCACCCACGAAGTTGTTGTAATCGAAACTTCGCCTCTTTTTTTAAAAAACTTTCCAAAATAAGATTGGCGCGGGTGCTTAACTAGGACAGAGCGCTAATTGGCATGGGCTCAGTGTTAATTTTCCTCATTGGCGCGAGTACATAACGGGCTACCAGCGCCAAGGCAAAAACAGGTGTTTTTAGGGGTCTGCTCAGGAAATGATCAACAGAAGGAATGTTGTCCTCATGGAAAGGATGCAGTGATGGTATTTGCAGGCATAGACCTTCTTGGTCCACAGAAATAAGCCCTCCAATGGGTGAGATGGGGATTGGGGACAGTGACAAATGCGATAGCAGTCTCAGTGTCCCTGCTGTAGCAACATATGAAACTTCTTCCTTACAAAAAGTATTGGTTCTCTCCAAGGTGAGACACATGATCATATATATATATATATATATATATATATATATATATTGTCCAACAATTCCTAAAGTTGCAACTTCAAGTCAGTCAAATCTCATACACTCATCATATAAGGTTCCATTGATATTGGTTTTTCTCCACATACCAATTCAATGGTAAAATCAATATCTCTTTTTGGTGGAAACCCTAGAATTTTATTTGGAGAAAAATCCTTAAATTCCTGCACCATTGAAATTCATCGAAAGTATTATTTTTACTTTCTTGTGTTTAAGATTCCACCTTTATTAAAAACAATTTACACCCCTTCCTTAGAAATTTTTTTCATTGCAAGGCTAGTGTATGTGTTATTGAGATTGGTATGGTTATGCCTCTAATGATATATATTAATCCATCATCATTGGTACATGTGACAATATTTTCGAAGAATTTAATCATTTCTTTATGCTTTTCTAGCTTATACATACCCACTAACACATCATATGATCTTAGAGGTAGAATAGTCAAAATATTTTATGTTTTTAGCCCATTTAAATTAATGGAACAACCCCTAACCAAACTAGTAATATTTCTGTTAGTACAAGTGTCTACTTGTACTGACCCATAGTTTTTTATATTTTTCCATTTTAAACTTGAATTTATCCACGTTTTTCTAACTAGCATAACTTAAACTAGCTCCTAGGTCTATTAGAATTGACCCAGTTTGGTTCAAAAGATTATCTTCTATCTCAATAATAGTGGATTGATGTTCAATTTATTGATCCTTCAAGATTGCATTTATTGCGGGAATAATTCTAACCACATCATTTACTATGGAAGCTTCTTGTAAATTACTTAAATCTTGATTACACTTAACATTATATGGACAATTTTGAAGTAGATTAGGCTCCCCATAACCCCAACACTTCAAGGGTTATCTTTCCTTCTCATTGTATCTTTTACCATTTAGATCAATCGTTCTGGATCATGTTTGCAAATGCATCTTTTGTTGGTTATTTGTTCTGTTGAAATTTCTATTTGGATGATTTTTAACAAAATTATTGAAAGAAGAGGATTTGAACCATTTTTCCCTTCCATGAATATATTTTTTTTCTTATTTTTCCTACATTTTGAGTTATCATTCCTTCATTTAGATTGTTAGTAACATATTGTACCCACTTAGATAGTTGCATCCATTATCTTAGGGTTGTCATACTTAATATTGTCTTTTAAGGAAAGGGGAAAACAACTAATGAATCATTGAATTTTGGCCTTATCCTTGTGAATGTATGGTACATATTGCGGGATATGGGTGAACTTAGTGACTAATTAATATATGGTCATCTGACCAAGCTTCATTTCATTGAACTCTTTAGCTCTATCAATACCTTTTTGTCAGATATTTCCTTTAAAATGTTTTTGAAAATCCTCCCAACTCATATTCTTATCTTCTATATTATGTAAAGTCCTAATTTCCTCCCACCATAAGGATGCCTTACCTTGTAGTTGGTAAGTGGCCAATCCATCTTTTGAATTACTCAGATATTCATATACCTGAAAATGTTTATTCATGTTTAACAATCATGATTCAACTAAATCCTCTGATTCATCATAAAATACGAGAGACCTAATCTTCTTAAATTCTCCCTGTAGTTCTACTCTATATTTCTTTAATTTATTAGGTACTATTTGTGGTATTTTGTTTTAAATTATGTTCAATTCCTTCTTCATATAGTTCCTTTTCATTTTCTCTTCTATACTTTCACCGAGCCTTCGTTTTGTAGGATTCCTCTTTATACCCATTACCTGAGGTTTATCCTAATATTTTTTTATTTGTATTTTAGTTAGAAATTTTATGAGTCTTTCCTTATTGGTATTGGATTTCAATAATTTTTAACTATCTTCTTTAAAACTTTTTATTTTTTCTTTCAAACCTCTCACAATCTATAACAACTCTATTTTATGTGATGATGCCTCACCACCAAGTTCTACCCAAAGTTTCTTTCCATCAGGAGGTGTAGAAGATGGTTTTGTCATGATTTTTCTTTACTTTATTACTTACTATTTAAGACAAAACATTTATTCTGTTGAATTTTAACTATGATTTGGACCATAGGCCTTAGTGTTGTAACCTACATATCTATTACGAGATGTAATGTAACTCCAATTTACACACTAAGTTTTTCTTGTTACAATTACTTAATCCAATATTAACATTATTTCATTAACATAAAGTGATTCAGGAGCATTAGAGTTTCCAAGCCATCAAATTTTTTGAAGGAGAACTCCAAAAGAGGTTGCAATATTGTAAAGGAATTATAATTCCTTAATTGTATATATTCTTAGTTTCTTTTAATTATTATAAAATATATTTAGAAAAAACTATGGATAAGAGAGATTTTTTCATAAGGAAAACGAAAATTTGCCTTGAAAAGCATGAGAGATATATGGAAAAAATCATCAAATCTTTAGTGAATAAATCATGAGAGATTTAGGGAATAACTGACGAGTGATTTATGGATTTAGAAAAAAACTACTTTTCTTGTAAATTTGTATTTAATCATTGTAAGCCTATGGGGAAAGCTAATGGCTAAATGAATGGGAAATTAAGCCATAGAGAGAATCAATGCCTCTAATATTATTTATGTACAAATATAGTTTAATGAATGTGAGTTCATGCATAATTTGTGAATCTAATAATTCTATGTGAAGTGTGATCTGAATATTTGATTTCAAAGAAAGCATGGAAACATGTGTTGTGATTGACATGCCAATACAATCCAATAAAATTTGGATCATTGAATTAGCACAAAATTGTGGATTTTATTTTGCGATAAGTGGAAAAGAAATCATTATTTGTTATTCTTAAGATTGGAGGTTCATGAAAGTGAACAGAACAGGAAAATTCAATTTTCCTACATCAAGTGGTATCAGAGTTGGTTATCTCTTCAAAGAAGAGAGTCAAAGATGATTATTCTCATTGAGATTGGAAGAAAGGATAGTTTTTTATACAAACATATAGTTGCGCAAAATAAAGAGAATGGATAATTTCAAAAGTGCAATAGGGAAACTATTCTTTATATTTCTGGATTTATTTATGTAGAGGAATTGATGTTTGTAGGTAGCAGACAAGGAACGTTGTAGATAAAAACCATTACAGAAAGTGTAGTTGTGATAGAGGAAGAGGGAGCATGCATATATATCAAGAGAAGGAGTTTTCACAAAACCCAACATCAAGATGAACTACTTAAGAGGAAAAGGATAAGAAGACATTCTTAGTAACTGAGTAAGGTGAATGCAACAACTAAGAGCTCAAGGAGTGCTCAGAAATAAGGTTCAAGTGAAGTCAACCATTGGCCATGTTTAGAGGAGACAACTTGGTGAGGTGTTGGCTACATTTTAGCTCACAAGTGGACAAGGAAAGTTTACAAAAGAACGAAGTGACAATGACTATTCATAGTCCTATCATGGGTTCATTGAGAAGTCACAATCAGATGAAATAAAATATAAAAGAAGTTGGCATGAGGGATATGAGAGATGAGAAATTTGAGAAAGAGATTACTGAGATGAAGAAACATTTGAATGTTCTTATGGAGTTTCTACAACAAAATTCTCAAGACCAGAGATTTGGATGGGTGCTATGGAAAAAGGTGAAGTGGCAAAAGTTATAGGTAAAGCTAAAAAATTGTTTAATATTAAGTAGAGGAGTGAAGAACTGAGGTAAGCAAAGATTAATGTGTGCTTTTGTGAACTATAGTAAGGACCATTAATTGGTGAGGATAGTGATGATGATGATCATAAGATATCTAGAAAGTATCTTCTAAACTATGTGGAAAGTTCAAAGAAGTACGAGGAATTGATGACTCGGTCATTGAATGAGACCATATAATATTATGATTTTAAAACTAATGATTTGCGTATGGTTGCAGGTGTTGATGAAGTTGGAAAATCACTCATAACTATCATACAAGTTAAATAAGGTGGAGGTACGTTTTTTGAAAGTATAAGATAAGAGAAAAATAAAATTATTGTTATGGAGGAAGGTGAAACATCATTGTTTCATAAGGAAAACCATAATGGAAATAATACACATTGGGTGAATATAGTTGATGGTGCACAACTGCAAGAACCTTTTTGTGAAGAGAACATGGGAAAATTATTTCATGGAGATAATCAAATAAAGGACAAAGAGAAGCATTCAAATGAAATTCTCATGAAGTTTGAGGAGGAAATAAAATTGCTGGAAAGGTTATTAAGAGAACTTGACATTACATACAAAGAGGATAAATGTTTAGTAGTTCCTAGCAAGGAATAATTTCCATTACATCTAAGGAAACAATGGTGAATTCTAGTTTTCAAACTAATTATATGCTTCCAAGTACAAAAAAATGATGAAGATGAATATGTAATAAAGGAAATAGAATTTATGTTATGTCGTAGAGATGAAGACAAAGGAAAAAAATGGAAATAATAATAAGATGAGATGAGAGAGGATGAGAAAATTTTGTCTCTTGAAAATGAAATTTTATTTTATTTTGAACAAGATGATACAAATTGGGAAATTGTTTTGGAGGACAATCAAGAGGATAGTCAAAATGTTCCAAAAGGTAAACAAGAATATCAGGAAGAATTTAATGAGAAGAGTGTTTGTTGTAGTGAATGTGTAGAAAACTAAATTATATCATTTATAAAGAAGATATGCATATAATGAATTATAATGGTAGCAGTAAATTTTTTTATTTCCAAAATACCAATACGAATAAGCAGTACTAGCATCATGTCCCAACAAAAGCATAATTTGGACATTGAAATTGAATAAATAAGTATTTTTATGAAGTATACATAGGAAAAGAGGTATTGTAGGAAGAAGGAGACACTTAGCAACATGATACAATAGACTGCACAAGAGTGCATCAACAAAATTAATAGGAGACTACAAAACAAGGTTTGGAAACTAGGAGGAAGGAAGGTGATAAAATAAAATGTAGAAGAACAACAAAAAGATTGTAAATAATGTGGAGAAATACAAAACAAAGTTTGGGACCCAGGAGGATTCAAGCATGCATGAAACATGACCAGGAGGTCATGAATTTTTTCTACCTTGGGGGTCTAATGCAGGAGAATTAGAGTTACCAATCCATCAAGATTTTTGAAGAAACAATCTAAAAGGGATTTCAATATTGTAAACCAAATCTAATTCCTTAATTGTAAATATTCTTAGTTTCTTATAATTATTATAGAATAGTTTTAGAAAAGATATGGATAAGAGATATTTTTTCCACAAGACAAAAGAAACGTTGCATTAAAATGCATGAGAGATTTATGGAATAATCATTAGGGCATTAGTGAAGAAATCATGAGAGCTTTAGGGAATAAATCACCAATTGATTTATGGATTTAAAAAAACATACTTTTCTTGTAACTTTGTATTTAATCATTCTAATCCTAAGGGGGGAAACAATGGATAAATGAATGGTAAACCAGACCATGGAGAGAATAAATGACTTTGGGATTATGTATTTACAAAGCTAGTTGAATGTATGAAATTTCATGCATAATTGTGAATCTAATAACTCTATGTGAAGTGTGATATACATATTTGATTTTAAAGAAGCATGCAGACTTTTTTGTGATTGACGTATCAATCCAATCCAATAAAATTTGGATCGTTGAAGTGGCACAAAATTGTAGTTTGTTAGTTTTGTGACTACTCAAAAAGATATCATTTTTTGTTATTCTTAAGATTATAGGTTCATGGAAGTGAACATTTGTTAATGTGAAGGCATAATAATAATAATATTGGGGTTACAAGGGTACAAAAATAACAATAAGGGGGTTATACTAACAAAAATAAGGGACTATACGACTAATATAGGGACCTAACATGCCCCTCTCCTTCAAAAAAGTGTTTTCCTCAATGCTTGAGTAGCTCCGGATGCTTTTGTATAAAATTCTCATCCTCCCATCTAGAATCTTCAGTGGGTAAGTTCTTCCATTTGATGAGATACTCCGAAATTGATCGATTTCATAGCTATTGAGTTCTTGTTTCCGTGACTGCTTCAGGTTCCAATATGATTTTTCCTTTCTCATAAAGTTATGGAAATATTGGTTGAACTAGAATTTTTTCCCCTATAACCTTATTTAAGCATGAAGCATGGAAAACTGGATGCACTCGCAAAGAAGTGGGAAGCTCCAATTTGTATGCCATAGTACCAATCTTTTGCAACACCTTGTAAGGACCATAATACTTTGGCAATAACTTATTATCCTTCTTAGCTTGCTTGAGGGACATTTGTTTGTATGATTGTAGGCATAAAAATACCCTCTAACATTTTTTCAATCATTTTCACTCGCTCTTGTAATTTTTATATCTCATGTTGCATTTCTTCGTCTTCATGAGTCATAGTAGAGCCTTATGAACTCTTAATTGGTATTGAATTCTTTTTAGGGGGAATTTTAGAACCCAATGTTGATATCTATTCTTCAATATTCCCTTGGAATAAATTCAAACTAATTTTTCAAGCAAGACTTATGTAATTCAGAAAAAATACACACCGTTCTTTTGCTTTTGAGGAGCTCGATATCGAAACTGAATTATCTTTATGATTTTAGATCTTCAATATTTGAAATTACGTCCTGTAATAGCCCTCTGAATATTCTTTCAAATTCCAGAGATGAGACCTTATTTGTATTCTTCAGGGAAAAGTTATGTCTAATGACCTAATTATGGACTAGTTCATTAGAGCGAACTTCTACGGCATGCCATGTGTCACTTTTTCCTCCTTCAACTCTAAAATTGATACACATAAAACCAAATTTTATGTACTTGTGGCCACTTTTTACAGAATTCCAATCTGATGCTCAGAGAGAGAGATATGACTATTTTCCCACTGTCATCTCTTTAAGATGAAATCTGAGAGCCCTAATGTCCACAGACCATATCTCCGAAAATGTTGCAAACCAAGATCTGCAATTTTATACAAGGTTCCTCACGATTTAGGTTCTCCCTATAAACGTTTCAGCTTCTGAGTCTTCGTAGAAAAAAAAATATAGCGAAAATTCCACGATGACCTGTTTAGGTGAAATTTGGGAGCCTGAAAAAATCCCTAATTTCCACATATCATATCTTCGAAAATATTGCGAACCAAGATTGGAAATTTTTCCATGACGTTCCTTAGGATTTGATCTTCAATTTGTAAAATTTCAGCTTTTTAAACTTCGTAGAAAAAAAGTTATAGAAAAAATTCCACGATGACCTGTTTGGAGTAGCGAAACCTTAGAATCCAAAGCTCTGATACCAAATGTTATGAAACCAAATCCATAAATAGAAGAAAAGAGAGACTAATGCCTTATAAATAAGCCACTTCGAGGGGGAAACCTCCAATACATTACATAAATGAACAATTCTTCAATGATACAAATGAACAAAACCTCCTTCTATATATAGGGGCCCATGGGGTCACAATAGAATCCTAGCCGACCTAACAATAATAATGTAAGGGCACAATAATAACAATATTGGGGTTACAAGGGTACACCAATAAAAATATGTGGGTTATACTAACAAAAATAAGGGACTATACTACTAATATAGGGACCTAAAAACATTGTAGGAAACATCAATTTTCCTCCATCATAAAGTAGCAAAGATTTTCTTAGTTAATTTTCTCTCTTTCTACACTGGTTGATCTACTACTCATATAAAACGCTTACCTGTTTTGGATTTTTTTTCTATCACTTGGTTGCAGAACTAGATATTTTTTGGTTAAACAACCTTCTCTAACTCACATAGAATAAATAACTATATAAGTATGACCTTATGTGTTTTCAATCTCAAGTTTCAAATGAAAGGTAAATTCATAATTCTTCTAATTGTTAATCTCTTAAGGGTTTTTCCAGATTGACTTATTTTTTTTAATTCTTCTGTCATTTACTTCATTAAATGTCTACCCATTTGAACTCAAAATTTTGTTTCATTTTCAATTTAATGAAAAGGAACTTCGATAGACAATTTAGGGGTTTTCATATAGGTCCCTTCAAGATTATTTCTAGAAATTATTTTGGTCACTACTTTTTTCATGGGTTTTCATAGCTTCCATTTTTATTAGAGAGTGAATTATGGAATAACACCCCTTAGACAACAGACCCTTGAAACATTCAGGTAAAAAATCTCTACAAACGTAATAGTTTATTCATAGTTTAGACATTCAAGTTAGATAACAATGCAACCACTTCCAAAGATTCGAATCCATGACACCTATAATGTCAATTCACCCTCTTAGGGTTTATTTTTCAGGTAACATAATGGTTTCTCTACTTTTATTCCTTCTTGAGTTTTGGCTTTAGCGTTTTCTAACTTAAATCTATTTTAGGGTTCAGTAAAAGGATATAATTAGATGAAGAAGACTTATGTTAACCCGGTGTTAAATCTCATCTTGGATGTAGAATATTTATTTTCGATATGAAACTTTATATTCCTTCTGTTTAACAATATTTTTTCTCTCCTTACTAAGGTTTGTATCCTAAAATTATTTCTCATCCTTCTAGTTTATTCTCTTCTCAAACAATGTCTTAACAAAAATATTAAATGGAACTACAAGCCCTTGCTCTCAATTATCATTATTTTTCTTATATTTAGGTCATCAAACACCAATATACTTGTTAAAAGGGAGTTTTGATATGAGTTGCCATATAAGTTTTCTTACTTACTTCCTTGCAGGTTTTGGATGGAAAAATGCATTTTTTAAGTTAAATCCTTGGTGACTCAGTAGTAGAGCTTGACATGGACAAGAATAATTACTATCACATATTATGTCACCATTTTTCCTTCTATTTTACAACTCTATCTCTTCCTTAATTACTTAGTTTTTATTTCTGGTTCTTGTTAATTTATTCTATATTAAAGGGTTTCATGCCAATGAACCCCATTCTTTTCATTTTAAATATTATGGATATGAATGTATATGTATGCTCATTTTTATAAACCCATGTGCTTTCCAAAGATAATTCAAGCCATGGCTGCTCCAAAAACCTCAAAGTGAATTCACTCTTCTAGTCTCTCAGCTTAGTTTTATTTAATGGTTTAAGTATTTGATATGAGTTATAAAAAAAGTTTTAATGTTTCCCTGTAATAAGTTTATGGACCAACCCAAACTCAGAGTTTTTTCCTCAAAACATTACATTAAATTACCTCTCCAGGTAAGAGATATATTAACATTGAATTATATTCTACAAGTATTTACTAATATGGAGATTGAGCCAACTGATAACGACCATTTCACTTTATTCACTGCTATTGAATTTTGGTTTAGAATACTCATCCTTGATTTATGTTGTTAGTTTAAGACTTCAATCTTTGAACTCAATATTTTGTATATTGAACACTTAGTGTAATTTAACACCAAAGTATGTCTAGGTAGACTTGTTTGGAGTTATTCATATTTAAAAATCGTATGCACTTTTTTTTGTGAGACTAGGGTTCCCAAACCAACAATTTATACATGGCTAAATTGATTGTGCTACTCTAAAGTTTGAATATATTATTTTTAATTTTCTTTTACTATATGTTTACACTTGATTCCATAACTAGAAGTATGTAGTGTTAATTCAATGCATCTTGTTCCATTAATTGATATTATTTTTATTTCATAGTTAATCCTCCCTTAGGAACTTGACCAAAGCCAAGCTCAAAATTCTCGTACACAGAATTTGTGCGAAAATGGTAGTTACAAAGTACTTGTGTAAATGGGTTTTGTAACAGGTTCCTGAGAGTGTTTTATATGTCAAGTAGTTATTCCATTCATTATGAAGTTTATATGGATGTTTCCCCTCCATACTATCTTACAAACATTCTAATCCTACTTAAAACTTTTTGTTTCTTTTTCATCATTGTTCATTAAGAAAAAAACAATACTTATTTAAAACACTACCAAAAGTTACATGCATATCATAAGAATCACTAGATATATACTACTACATGCTTGGATAGTTATTTTTCCGTTATTTATTCATGGTATATATTTATGCATACAAACATATGTTAACAATCAATTGTTAATACATGATTACACATTCCTGAAAACATAATAAAAATAAAAATATTTTTACTTATATGAACAATTGAAAATATAATAGGAAAACACATCTTACTCCTAGTCAATGAATTGCAAAACATAACAACTCCCCCCAAGCCTCAATATTCTTTGCTATTAGTTATCAGTCATCATTCAATGGTATTTTTACTCTTTCCCCTTGCAGGCTCTAGCAACATCCAACTTATCCTCAATGTCTATACTCTCTTCCTTTTATGTACCTAGGAGTTTTATATAAAATATTTTATTTTATTTTCCTTGAACATGTCATTTCTCTCGATCTATGTTTCTCCTTTCCCCTTTCTCTCATTTAGCATAAAAATGATCTCTATTTATGTTATCTATTGGTGGTGATTATTCCTCCTAGAATCCTCTAGATTGATGGGAAGCTATAAATCTGACAACCGCCACTTAACTTGTCCACTACTTAGGACTCCAACCACTTAAAATATTACTTGAAAACCGAACAACGTGACTACTCACATACTAGTTCCTATAATATTTCCAAATAAAAAATAATATTTCATATAAATTGTACATAATTATTTACTTATGTTATTTGAAAATGTTTAAATTTAGTCTTGGCCCCACGATCAATGTCTCTAACTTAAATATTTTCAAGTAAACAAAAGAACCATAAAGTCTTGAAAAAGTAACTGCAATGGAGGTATTACACATTATTTGATTCAACAAGTATTAGGGCATACAACATTGACAACTAAGTGATATTAACCACCATAATCCTAGAACCATAACATGCCTCACCTAGTTAGTTTAGGTAGGGTATACATTATTTATTTTTATATGATAATATGTAAAATTATGATTCATTAATGGCAAGAATTCACTCAAATAGTGTAATTGGATTACCATGGAAATGGTCATATAGATTCATTAATGGATACTATGAATGAAACGAAATTTTTAAGGCAATTTCAAATGGATATAAGATCAATGTCTTACGTAGCAAGAGTTACTTTGGTTCTTATAGATACTTATGAAATTTTGTGGTAGGAATTCACTCAAAGAGTGTAATTGATATACCATGAAAATGGTCATATATACTCATTTATGGCGATAGTGAGTGAAGTAAAATCTTGAATATGGTTTTGAATGGAGAGAAGATCAACAACTTAAGTAACAAGAGCTAAATAGGTTCTCAATATGGTTCTGATGCTAAGGTTATCTTAATGTTTATGATTCTCTTTCTAATATATACTCTAATGTATTTGCTTATGCCAATCCATGCTACTTTTGTGATTTTCCAACCAATGATCTATATTTTTATGTTTCAACTAAAATGATTTTCCAAGTTCCATTTTCGGATCTTATTCTCCTAGAAATATTGACATGTTTGGTATACTATAAGTTGATAAACAAGGAAGAATTGTACAAAGTATTAAATTAAATTATTAGAGTAAAATGAAAAATATATTAGATACTTATCTTACTTAGACTACTAGGTAAAGTTAGTCTAAATAATTACTACTAACTATATATCTGGCTCTAATATATTTTTTCTTGCTAGAATGGATCAATAAGATCAATAGACCCTAAGCCCTACATTCTTGAAAGAGACTAGCTAAAAAAAATTGAAAGACTATAAACATTGTTAAAAATAATAATTAGTGATTGAGCTAAGAAAAATATAATGACACCAACTTTAATCTAAATAACATCACCATTAAAACATGAAAAATATTAAATCTCACAAATTACAATAATGCCAAAGTTTTAGAAAATGAAAAAAATATTAAAAAAAATATAAAAAATTAAAAAATAAAAATAATATTAATACTAATACTTAATCAAATTTATTTTTAAAAGCATACCAAAAAACAAATATAAAATTATATACTAAAATAGCATAATTGTTTTACTTATGATTCAACGTACTTTCTCACCAATATTACTACATAACAAAACTAAATCGTATAAATAATATGATAGGATCAAAATAATGCGATATGGGAACCATTGTCACTAGCTAAGCTCTGGTATTATTATGCCTTTCTTTGCGAGTATTTTGCAATAAGTATTGAGTTGACTATATTAGTTTAGTCAATTATATAAAATATTTTACAATTTTACAAACTATAATTTTAAAAAAAAATATTTTTATTTTTCACAAATTATTATACTATTATATTGGCATTTATGTTTAATATTATTGGTTGAAAAATTAAAGATATTATTAGAAAATGTCTTGTAAATTGTGCAGCATGATCTGCAACTTGTATAAATCTTTGTATCTATGTAATAACTTCAAGTCAAATTACTGGGAAACACATATTTCTACTAAGATAACTTAACACCAAGTTCATGGGCTTTTGGTTAAACAGTGATAAAGTGAGCTATTATAAAACTAATCATAAATTCATTTTTTTTCCCATCTCTGAGTGATATATCTAGACATGTTGATAAAGATGGAGTTAAAAAAAAACAAAAATGAAAAAAAACAAAAATAAAAAATACTTACCAAACTTTAAAAAAAAAAACACATAAATTAACACCAAATTTAAATCTAAACATAAACATATATCACCCACCAACATTTAATAACCTATACCCTGAAAAATAAAGATGGCCCTCAAACTACTAACCCCACCTGGAACATGGAAACCTTTTCCAAGTCTCCGCTTGTCGCGGATTACAATTAGCAATGACCATCATGCATTCTTCTATCATACCTGAGTTCTGTTCTGTTCTTGATCAGAAGTGACTGGTTGCCCGTGAAATTAACAGTAACGAAAACCAGACCCACAATAAGAGAGGGTCAGTGATAGCGACCATGTGTTGCTATAACTCTGTCACTGACATAAAAACGTGTAAAAATCGCAACTGATTCTTATCGAAAGGCTCTGGTAAATAATATATACCATGCGCATTTCTGTGTTCTTTTGTAAATAGACAATATTTTATCTTTGAATTTTTTTTTTTTAATATAAATTAGAAATTGTTTTAAAAGGTGCAAAGAGAGGTTCATAAAATTGTTAAATTAGAATTATTGAATTGCAAAAGTTGTATTTTGATTTGAAATGATAATTGTTGTATTAGATTTAAGTTGTTTAGTATGTTTTTGTTAATTTGGTAATACACAATTAAAATAAGAATTGAGATATTAAGATGATGAAAGTTGACTGAGATATAATTTACCACTTATTTTACCAATGAGAAATTAAAACCATTATGAAGAAATATTGATTTTCTATAATGGATTATTTATATTAAGACGAAACAACAGTTACAAATTACTTTTGCCTCATTTTATAAATTCCATGTCTTTTCATGAAGATAATCTAATAATTTTTTTTGCCTATTTATGATATGGTGGAATTCAAAATATATGGTGTATTGTTATTCTCATTTGTATTCCTTGTTATTAATGATTATCTCATTTAGGAAATTATCCATAATTGTTGTAAATCAATGCAATGTATTATTACTCTGCATCAAGTTGAACTGGACCCAAAGGATGACAAATTAGAAGAATCCTACTATTGTTGTATATTGGTTGCTTTAAAAGAAGGTTTTGAATGATATTGTTTGCTTAAAGAGATCTTTGTTTAATGTACCACAACTAGTTGCCATAGGTTCTTTCATAATGCATACCATTCTAGATATGCATTTTTGGAGCAACTGAAAAACAATACATTGCCCCATATCTATGGAGTCCCATTGTTTGTCTATACATATCAAGAAAGCCCTAATGCCATATGCACTCTTTTCTTAGTAATGAGAAATGAAATCTTCTTGTCACCTACAATATAAGATGTGGAAACTATTCAAATGATGGTTCTTATATTGCCAGCAATGGAAAATTTTATAATTCTACATAATCTAATGGACCTTTTATAATTCTACACCATCTAATGGACCTACAATGCATGGATATTTTGTATGAACTCTCTAGTATGGTATCCACTTAATGTTTTACACAACCAACAAAATAATTTGCCACTTCAAAGGTAAGTGGAACATATTTTCACTCATAAGTAAAGACACCTTTATTGTTTACAATTATGCATAGGAAACACTGATGGACATCATTTAGAAATTAGTTACCCAGATTTTATCTTTTCATCATTATTTAATAGTAAACCAAAAAAAATAATCATAACAAAAAAAAAACTAACTAAATATTTTTAGTATTCAATCAAAAAAAGTCTAGCTCATAACCGTTTTTTTTTAATCCAAATTAAATGTTTTTGAAAAATCCTTACCACAAATCAAATAATGTTTTTTTATTGGAATTGAGAATTGAAAAACGTTTAATTTATTAGATATAATATAACTACTTATCATACTGTACATATATTATAATTATTCAAATTTAAAATTTTCAAATCTATTGATTTGAAATATATAAACACAAATAGAGCTTAATGTTAAAGATTTCCTTTTAGAATATGCTTAATGAAATAGCTTCCGATATTAAAAGGGGAAGTTATGTATAGTGATAAATTTATGTAATAACAATGGGTGTATGTTTCTATATTTATACATTTTTAATAAATATGTATTCCTATAAATTCTAAAAAGTAATAATAAAGTTATTTGTTTTTCTTTAATAAATATGTACTTCTATAAATTCTAAAAAAACAATAATAAAGTTATTTGTTTTTCTTTACCTAGATTGTATTTATTTTAATTTTAAATTTACAAACTTGGTTATCCAAAAGATATAAATAAAAATACATTTATTTAAAGTGATGAATATCTTTTATTTGTAGATTATTGTGATAAATATATTTGCTTCATATAATTCAATAAATAAAATGAATAAACTTTTAAAATAATATAATGTATAGAAGTTATTTTTTTATTTAATTAAACAAGTTTTCTAAATCTTATGTCATCTTTAGAACCCAAGAAGTTGTAAACTTAAATCTACCCTTAACTACCACATATAAAATACATTATAAAACACCTAAACCAGTTAAAATCATCCCTTGTATATACCATATATAACAAAAACTTGTTAGCTAAATATTATGACAAGTGTGAAAATAGTGATCACTTACGGCTAGACCAATTCAAGTGTGAACATCATCCCTTAATTAGTTAAAATTCAAATTATATCGCATTTTGATATATATCTAAAAAGAATTTTTGTTACAACAAATTACTCTTCCACGATTTCGTGTGAAAGTATATATCGGCACATTATGAGTCTTGAGATGAAGGTGATTATGGAGAAAATGGCACTCAAGAAAGGAAACTATAAGAAAATATGAAGTATATATGGGCATATTATGAGTCTTGGGAGGAAATTGATTAAGGAGAAAAAGGTAGTCAAGAAATCTAGCTACAAGAAAATGAAACATTGGGAAATAAGATATATAAATGGATTATTGAAAGATGGATCGCCCCAATATCAAATGAGTATTGAAGGATGAACCACCCCCCTATGAAATGATTATTAAATGATGAGATTCCTCAGATAAGACGATGCCAAAAAGATACACATCCACTTGCCAAAAATATACACATCCACCTCTGATATCGTTGCAGTTGACGCAACAAAGGGAATAAATCGATAGCATCTGGGCGAAGAAATTAATGTTCCAGCTATTGAATTTATGGATCATTCCTGTGAAGCATACTCTCTGTAGTGCCTTAATGTCAAACTCATAAAAGTTTCTGTGATTCGATTCTCCACAATAAATGCATCTGAAGATCTATTAGTGCTCCTGTTATAATATTATTTAATGTATGACCAATATCGATTTGCCTATGCATGGAATACTATCAAGCTATTTGAAAACTGATAGATTCCTATTTGGGAAAAAAAAAAAGGACGTGGAATAACTTTGTCACCTACAGAGAACAACCTTTAGTTCGCATCCTGAGATAGACAAAGCACCACAACATCGATGATTATAGTGAATGGAAAAAATTATTGTAGATATATACTATTGGATTTTGACAAAGAAAACAATGAGAATAGCCTATATTATGTCATTGTTGTTTCACAAGTGCACATGAACATAGATGGATAAATGGATTTCATAGGAAATCTGAATGTCTATGTTTCAAAATTTAGAAAGACATGAAGAATTTTTATACTTGTTTTAAATGTTGGATGTAGGCGGCTTCCATTGTCGAAGGTCGTGTATATTCCTCCTGATCGTGCTATGGAATCAAGATGATCTATTTTCTTGATCATTTTATTGTCAGGCATAGATTAAATAATAGATTCGTGAACACAAAAATGTATATGTCGACATCAAGGAAAATGAGAAAAACCGCCACATAGATGACGAGGCTGCCATCGTTAGCGACAATGCTCAATGGAGGTTTGTTCAAGATATTCCTATCTAGATGCCTAAAATGTCAGATGTGGCCATGGAAAACAAGAAAGGCAACCACATGTATCTCCCACTCCCTTTTGATAGAGGGGGAGCTAAGGGTGGTGGAAAGGAGCTCTCGCGAGTCGTAGTGGATATTAGGAAGAACTAATAGGATGAGAACTAAAAAATCAATTATCAAGGGAACCTAGTGTGTAAAATATGAACCTTGTAATAGGTTGGAAGTAACAAGTTATAGCAGGTTAGGGTTGGAAATCTAGTTCTTTATCGCAAAGACGACAAGGAAAAATCAAGGATGTGTTATAATTTTCTGCATCAGACTTTCAAATCGTCGCAACAATTCTGCCTCATCAACGGACTATGTGGATTTGTCGTGCCACGTGGTAATTATTGATTGGATGCAGACAGACGATGAACATCTGTCGAAGAATTCCCTTTAGTTACACCTCCTTTCCTAATGCCTCTGCTCACTCTGTATGCCCAAACTTCCGGGTCTCCATCAATAATTATGCCTCCTTTAAGTCTTTCAGTAATTACATGGACCAATAATTGTGGAACTACTTTATGAAGAATATTGTGGTGCACAAATGTCAAATGTAGAAGAAAAAGTATGACTAAATTTTGAAGTGAACTGATTAAAAAAAAAACCATCGGCCTAATTAATTTTATAATGTCACATATATAATAAAATTATTAATTAATATTTCATATTAAAATTATTTTGTTTTAAATGTTTTGAAGTGGTAGAATCTATTATTATGATTTAATTATTTAGAAATAATAAGAAAAATTAACACCGAATACATAATTTAATATTCTCATTCTTATTAACATAGTATAATTATTAACCTGGTATACTTTTTTTAATGTTTAGAAGTTGTAGAAGTTATTGTTATAATTTAGTTATAACAAAGAATATATAATAATTATGTTTTTATCTTTCAAGGCATATTTTGCAATTTATTATTTAAAATTTAGCAAAAATTTTTATAATAATAAGTTTCAATTTTGAAATTCAATACTCAAACATTTTTCAAATCATTGAATTTATTTGTGCATCATAAATATTTTGAAATAATGAAAATTCACAAATTTAAAAAAAAAATTATATAATCAAAATAATAATAAAAATATGAAATAATTAAACTACATTCCAATAATTATTTAGAAATGAGATCACAAATTTAATAAGAACTTATGAGATTTAGTAAACATTAAAATGATTTAAAAATAACTTTAAATTTATTTAAATATTCAAAATTTAATATAATTAATAAAAGCTTTATAACTGTCTTTATTAAAAATATATATATATTATTATTATGTCTACCTTTACAGATATTATGCAACAAGTAGCGAGTTGAATATATATTAGTTTAATTAAACAAATCAAATATTTTACAATTTTACAAAGTATAACTTTAAAAAATATTGATATTTATGTTTAATGTTAATGGTTGAAAATTTGAATATGTTATTAGAAAATGCTTTAAATTGTGCAACATAACTCGCCATCCATTTTTCACAATTTACAACATCAAACAGCAGCCCAATATTGTAACTAAATATAACTATTTCCAAAAGGCTTGTACAATTTGCGGGTCCCAGGGGAATCTGATTTGTACCGATAGCGTGCAATAATTTCTGTAATGATAACATGTACACAACGGATAACAGGGGAATCCGATTTGTACTGGTAACGTGTTTACATCGTTTCAGTGTTAATCACGGAAATAGATAACAAGGCAATCCGATTTGTACACATGGACTATCAGTGTCACTCATGCAGGAAATCTTTCTGGATTTAGTGTATATTGCAGCGTTAAGGACACATGGACTATCGAGGAATATGAAAATACTAATTACTTAGATTTTCTAAAATATTTTTTTAGATGTAAAATATAAAAAAACACATTCAGTTTAATTTTTACAATTGTTTTCCGTCTTATGAAGAACAATATTGATAACACAATAAACATTTCAAAACTTTTATATTTCATTGTCATTTTTTCTATTTTCTTTTTCTATAAAGAAAATATAAACAAACACTTTTGCTATTTACAACAAACATTTTGAAACTTTTATATTTCATTGTTATTTTATCCATTTTTTCCATATACATAAAATATCAGCAAACTCTTTTGTGATTTTCAATTTCTATAGAGAAAATGAATATAGTAATATAAAATATCAAATCCAATATTAAAAAAAAAAAACAAAAAACTTCTTAAATAATGAAGCAAAGAAATATGTTAATATAAAATCTGAAATCTAATATTGGTAAAAAAACTCTAAATTATCTAAATAAAATATTTTTATCTACTTTAAATGTGGAGAAATTTAAAAAATACTAGAAACTTCATTTTTTAAAATTATATTCTAGATAAATACAATCAATTTAAATTATTTCTATTTTTTTTCCAAAAATTTAGATAATCTATGATTTCTATAAGATGTTTTTTCATCACATAATTTTATTCCAAACCATTTTTTACTTTTTTATTATTATTTCATTCTCCTACTAAATTGTTAAAAACACTTATAAAATTTAAGAAAGACTTATTTGATTAATTATTTTTATAATAACAGTAAGTAAACTACAACCTTTAACATCATATAATATTTAGATATTGTAGTCAATGAGATGTAAAACAATTGATAATAAAGTGCATTCTCAAAATAATTTTTATACAAAAGTTTCTAGTTCAAAATACTGTGGCTTAGACAAAAAATAATTATATATTGTAACTAATTATCTTTAATTCCTAATGCCAAAATTAAATAATTATACTAATATAAAGCTTTTAACTCAAAACTCTTTCACTATTTTCTAAAAGAAAATATCTAATAATTTAACTGCACCATTTTAAGATGGCTGAAAACAACTTCATATAATACAAGTAGCCTTATAATTAAACATGTATCTTTTTATTAAACAACACGCAAAGACTGCTATATAAAAAAATTAATAGACTTTTTATGTTAATAAAAGAGTTATAAAATTAATGGGCTTTTTATTATTCAGGGCAGGAATAACCATTTTAAATAATTAATTTTTTTTGGACCAAAAATCAAATTCAAATTTGTCAGATTAACTTTATAAAAAAAGTAACCTTTTTTTTTTTAATTACATTAATTTTAATTTTTTTGAATTGGGATTGGTGAGGGGAGCTTGTTCTTATTCCGCAATGATGTTTCTGTGGCCGTCAGATCGTTTATATGGAAGCCATTATTCCCATGGGATTATTTTTCAGCTTCAAACTTTGATAAAGATCTTATAGATCTTACAAAAATTTATAAATTCAAACTTTATTGTATTTAGTTTTATTGTAAATTCATACTGAGTTGTTTTGAGTGAAATTTTTTGGAGATTTTTCTCGTGGATTTTTCTGATCAAATTTCTTTAAAATTAGGCAAGAATTGATTGAAATCACAAGTTTGATATGTAACCCTGCTCAATAGAGAATTCATTGAAATTACAAGTTTGATATGTAACCCTGCCCAATAGAAATGCCATAAGAGTTTTTAACGTTGTTGAATCCATATATACAACCAAAAAACCATTTTAGATAACACAATCAAAATTTGAAGTCAAAAGAAGCTGGATTCCAGCACCAGAAATTCAAAAAAATCTCACTAAAGACAACTCCACTCAAACCTACCACATTTATTTTCACCAACTATCACGACTTCTGCTTCAAAGTTACAGAAATTTCGACTTTATTTAAGCTATTTTAACCACTTATTTATTTTAATAAAATTATGAATATAGTCAAAATTATATTGTATAAGAATCAATATGACGACATTATAGGTGAAACTAGTCGATCAATTAATCAAAGAAAGAATTCATGAACATGTCAGTGACTTTAGACATAGTAGAATATGGTGGTGTAAAGACAAATCACCACATTTGTATTGAAGATGCTGAGGTTATTGCGAGGATTCACCATTTGCTGAGTGTTAGCTGGATTCTCCCCTTTCACACTTAGTTGTTTTTTCTCTTCCATTGTGATCTAGCCTTTCACTCTTAGTTGCTTTTTCTCTCCCTGGCTATTTATTTCTTTCTCCATCTTTTTTTTTATGATTATTATTATTAATATTATCCTTATTATATTATAATTTAAAATTAGTAAATCTACCTAGTAAATTAATTTTTGTTTGTTTTTTTTTATTTTTTATATGATTATTATTATTATTATTACTATTATTTTTATTATATAATGATTTAAAAATATTAAATTTACCTATTAAGTAAATTAAAATTTTATTTAATATTATTATTATTATGATTTATTTATATATATATATTTTAATTTTTTATTTTTTATTTTACTATTAATGAATTATAATTATAATTATATATCATATAATTTAAAGTATTAAAATAATAAAAATATTAAATTATATTAAAAAATATTAATATTAAATTATTTAGAAAGAATTAATATTAAATTATATTCCAATATAATAAAATTAAAATTAAAATATAATAAAATATGATATGATTTAATTTAATTTCTAGTTAAACTAGTTGTTATTTTACAACAGTTAGTTGGAGCTTTACTTATCTATTTAAAGAGGTTCTTTGATCAGATTTTTCATCTTGTCTTGATGATAAATCACATTACAAAATTTTCTACATGTGATTTTCACCAAATGTTTTTATACACATTTTATGGATCACATAAGTCAAATTCCTAATAATGTCATAATATGATAGGTATGTACAATTATTTCAAGGATCAAAAATAAAATAACCAAGGCCCCACATTGTAGAAAATTAGTAAAACGGGGACAAGGAAACAAACAACTGGCACGTTGTACATTAAACTTTCAACCCTCTACTATCCCAATTCAAATTTAATTAAATAATTTTTAATTATATAAATTTGTTTTTTTTGTATATATATATATATATATATATATCAATTTTTTTTTAACATTTTAATAATATTTTTCTCATATTGAGATTTTTTGGAAAATTAATGTTTTATTTTGGAAAAAATTAATTATAAATTATCTATTTTTTAGCTTAATTCATGTTATTAAAATTTAAAAAACTGTAATTGATATTTCAAAAAATATTAGGAAAATAAGATGTATTTCAACCAACTTAAATAATAAAGAAGAGTAAGCAAAAGTACACATTATGACCAACTTTAGTTTAATGAAACAATCTTTCACTTCCTATGAGGCATAAAGAATGTTGTTACATAGTTTGGTTTTTTTAACAATGAATTATTTTTATGTATATTGTTTTAATGATATACTTAGTGTAAAATATTGGTTATATTGTCAATTTGGTGTCAACTTTATGTGTTATTCTTCTTTTTCTTCTTCTTTTAGCAATTTTATTAGCTTATTGTTAGTAATGATTTTGTGGCATTGTATATTCAGTAAAAAAATTGACTCGTAGTTATTAACTACTTTGTTCTAGATGTGTATATTTCTGTTGAAAAAATATTTTTATATGTTCAATTATAGAAGTTTCTCAATAAATAAAAGGATCTAATGAGTTCTAATTGAATAACTCATTTAGCACAATACTGGTTTAGGTTTTACAAATGGGGTAGCAAGTTAAGTAGGCTTGAGTATCAAGAGAACTTCAAAGTTAAATGCACTTCGGCCAAAGGAATATTGAGATGAGTGACCTATGAGGATGTGCTAGTTATCAGGTGTATATCCCAAAAGTGATGATCGATGCTACATTATTCATTTTTCTACTTTAAATCTCACTTCACCCTTGTGACCATCTCTTCAATCAATCTGTGCTAGGGGGACTATTCTAAATCATCAGAAATTAATCATTTGCAACTAATATTCATGGACATAGGTCTTAAATTGATGACTTATGCTATGCATATAATCCCAAAAATAATATCTCATATCATTAGAAGTTAATATTCATCTTTTTTCTAGTGTAGATTTCAAACTAGTGAACCATCTTTGACCTAGTTGCTTTTAACCTAGACCATCTTAAATATGTGCTCTTGTAACAAGGTCACACCATGTATACTAATTTATCTACATCTATGGTATAGTCCAATGCACATGATATTTTCTGGAAATGAACCAATTTCCATTATATATTTATTGTTTTTAACTTTAATTTAACTATATTAAACTATGTCCTTGTTAAAATGTAGGAATTCGTTCATACTTTTCAAAGTTCAATAATTAAATTAAGCGAAGTGAACACTAGCTATACAACCTTATTAATGCTTAAAAATATATTTTCATTATTTAAACTTATTCTTTATAGTGGGTGTATTCACTAACATAATTAATTGCTTTCTCTTCCTTTTTAATCCAATTGTGTTGGCAACCAACGATATACATTATTCTCTCATTAAAAAAAGAAATATTGAAAAAATCAAGTTCAGCCATATTGGAAATATCAATCAAGTCTCTTTTACATTACACATATTTAATTATATATTTAATCATAATTTGTATATTTTGATGTTATTCAAAAATATCATAGTTTTTTATTAATTTTTATATAAATTTGGGTAGGATTTTAGTAATGAATAAATTTATTGGCCATTTATTAATTTAAGTGATAATCATAATATATTAAATACTGTTTAATATAAAATACTATTTTATTTTATTTATATAATAAATAAAACTGGTTTATTTTAAATATGATGCAACAATAAGGTTTTGGGGTTTTATTGTTGGTTTAACTCTTTATAATTTATCTTATTTCAAAGTTTTTTTAAAATTTCATGTGAGATACCTTAAATTTCATATTTTTTTATCTTTCCTATACAAATTTTAATTTTTCTAAATATCTTTTTCATTGTATTATATATAAACTATTTGTTTTGTAAAATATGCACCCACATATTATTGCAACCACACTTTGTCTTACCACTTGAACCACCTTGGTACCACTTAAATCACCATATCAACATACCACTTAAGCTATCTTGTTAGCTTACCATATGAGCACCTTAATAGCAACTTCATCATTGCTTAAATATGCTTATGCACGATAATCTCACTACCTTGTTGCTTGAATATGATTGATAAGATTAAAGTGAGGAGGTGTGAAGGCCCAATATGAGATCGAAATTGATTTTGCACTCTGAGAGAGAGTTATGGGTGACCCTAGAATAATAAGAATCAATTTCAACATACACTGTAAAACAACTTGTGAGAATAGGAAAATTATAATGTGTTCAAGAGAAAGTATAAAAAAATTATAACTGTGACACATACATCACAGCACAACACTTTAGGAATCACTTAGACAATAGAATGGATTTGATTTCGAGTAGAGAAGATTGAGAGGTAGAGAACAAGGTTTTAAGCATTTTCCTAGGTAAGTTATTCAAAATTAATATATTCCCTATTTTTAAAGATGTCTTACAAAATATTTTAATGCTTATTCATAAGTTATGTGTTACAAAACAAATATCATCAATAGTATTAATACCAACAACAACATTATATAATCTTTGCAAAGCTAACCCATTCAAAATATAACTCTAAAATTTATTTTATTTTGACTTAAATAAGTGGAACCAAAATATAGAAAGAATAAAAGACATGAAAGGATATTGTGTTCTTTACCTAAATGAAAACACATTCTTCATTATTTGTATCCCACATAATGGTGGGACTATTGTTGGTGGGAAGTAATCCCCAACGTCAAGGTTGAAAGCCCCAACAAAGCGAAATAGATTAGTCAACAAAAAAAAATCAATCCAACATGCCAAATATTCGAATTATTAAAATTGGGATTAGGAATGTAGACTTGCAAATCAATCACAAAAACATATATAGAGTATATAACTCAAATTGGATGCATAAGAATATGTTAGATCATCATAAATAGAAATTTATACTATCATTCATAAGATGACAACATATATTAGGAACAAGACATGAGTTTCTTTATTGATGAATAATAGTAAGTACATGATAGATACAACCTAATCTGGGCCAAGGGCACCGACGAATCCTTCCTCTGAATTCATCCAGGCCGAGCCATGAACACAACCTCTATAATAGATACAAGGAGATGCTACATAATAGGACTGAACATCTCTGCAAAAGAAACTAGGGTCTTAGAGACTGGGAGTGCAGGAGGCATGGGAAAATCATACTTGATCTAGATAAAATCGAGTATAATGTCGATATCTCTCTTCTTATATATCCATTAGGCCTACCCAAGAGGTGTATATATACCACCTCCTATTTGTTTTTTCAGTTAGGTCACATGCTCCTGTAAGGGGGATCTCGGTAAACACATAAACCTCACCCAAAAAATATTTATTTATTTATTTTTTCAAATTTTAAAAAGTATACATGGGTATAGTGTTTTGTGCTCCGAGTATGTACACGTTTTTGTGTGGGCTGAGTCACGTATGGACTTTGAAATATACTTTTTAAAGATAAACTCAATTCTGCAAAGGGTAAAAGGACTTCCCAAGGCCATCTAAGAGCATTGGGTCTACACGAGTGTTGAATGATGTTATAACAACTATGAAAATGTATGCATTAAAAAACACCATGTGTTTATGTGAAATATTTAATAAAAATTCAAATATCACTGAATTTAGCCAGATCTTATTCACGGGTCCTTGCAAATTTTTCCATTGCAAATTATCGATGGAGTCCATGTGTCATTCATAAGCCAATATAGGTAAAAAGTATACCATCACTTCCTAGAGAATAGACATGAATTTTCAACTCTCCCATCCTTTGAATTTCTAGTGGCTGACACTCGATCCAACTTCATATCAAAACTACTCCAACGTCCTCAAATTCACATCAAAACTACTCCAACCCCTTCAACTTCACATCGTAACTAACTTAGCCCCCTATTGCTATAAAAAAATAATTAAACAAGAAAATCAATGTGTTTGGAGAGGGTTTTTAAGGATGCTTTAGTGATATTCCTTTCATGTTTAGGAGATAGCCGAGTCTTCGATGATTTTTCAGTATTCTTCTACGATATCAGTTTTTTTTTTTTTTTTACGATATTACTGAAGGTTAATTGCGCATAACCAGCTCTGAGAATATGTACTAATTTTATCATGCAAGATCAATTTGTTTTAAGTATTATGAAGAAATTTGGAAGATATTATGATTTTTTATTGACAAACATAATTGGAAAAACTTAAAATAAAAAAACAAAATTAACATTTCATTAGAAAAACTGATAAAAAATCCATGCAAAAAATTTCCAAAATTACCCTTGTGGGGGCATTTTGAGAACGTACACTAAAAGATTGATGAATCCCAAACATTTCTTCCCAAAAAAAAAAAAAAAATTGTGGAAATGGAAATGGAAATAAGTAATTAAAACATCCTAAATGTGCCAGCAACACTATTTGCAGTGATAACTTCGAGAAGGTAAAGTTGAAAGAGGAGTATTTGTGTGAATGGTTTGACCTTTGGTGTTGTAACTATAATCAAGCACAAGGAGGGACCTAGCCTAGGAAAAAAATATAATATGCAATGTTATCTAGGGACTAGCATAGGATTAAAAGATAATATGAAATATTCACGACATATAATTGGGGCATCAACATGACAAGTTTCATAGCAGATGACGAGGTGACAATCTCATCTGGAAGTTGAATTTCTTCTTGGAATTTAGCAACACATTTTTCAACAAATATGATTGCAGGAGTGTCTACATCATTTCTTATGGTAGAAATGGACTTAGCATTATTAAAAAGCATTGGGTACACAAAATCCTAAAGCTTGATAGCTATAACTTAGATTTTCGAAAATTGCGCATATTATTCCCTCAAAATGATAAAAAAAATTCTATTGTTTTAGGAACAAGGAGTGGTTAGGTTGCAAAGTCTTATCATAACATTGTATATCATATTCCCATTCCATTTTATTTTATTTATTTATTTTCACTTTAAAATTAAAAATACAAATTTTATTTTAATTTTCTATATAAAGTCTTTAATTACTGCAATTTTAAGAGATGGCATATGAAACTATTAAATTGGCATATGGAACTATAAAATTGTATAATTAATTTAAGAATTCATATTATAAATATTCCTTCAATATTTCCATCCTATGTCAAGCGTTAGCATTAGTAGAGTGGATTCCATTGGATGTATTACTGTCCAGCATAGTTCCCTATGCTATGTAGCTTTATCACCCTGTGAAAGAATTCAACTTGTATTAAGACTATATTAAGATTCAAACTATTTGTCTACCGATAGAATTCAAGTTACATTTTCAAATATTTGGTTTTTTAGTTAAGAGTATTATTTGATTATGGAGTAGCTTTAGCTCTTCCCAAAAAAATGGAAAATGCTTTTGTGAATTTATAATCTTATACGGTGAATCGTGGGAAAAATTTACGAGACAATGTTAAGCTTATAAACACTAACTCATTTTAAACTAGAAACCTCTTAATACCACCACCTTAAGGAAACATACATCCTCTAGCATGTTGAAGGAAATGGTCTTCTTCACTTTTTCATTTCATTACGTCCTGGTCTTATATGTTCTACCATTAAGGTTTTAAATAATTTCAATATTGTTTTTATTGCATATTTGGTATAAAATTGATTGCAATAGGTGGAAGGTGCATTATTGCATTCAACAATTGACGTTTAGCAATTTTCTCTTATCAAACTTCATCGGTAGTTCATTCCTATCACATATGGGTTATGTAGAAAGTTTTCTCATAAAAAGTAATTATTTGGGTAAGTGTAAAAAACATGCATAGTATGCACATAGAGATGATTAGATAAGTGTGTGTTCATATTATTCACAATGATATATATTTATAGTACATTAGATGTAACTCCTGGATTCCACATTCCAAGGTCACTTGGACTCCTTTTCATTTTTCGCCCTCCACACCAACCCTTAGAGGATTAGGTGTCCAACATTCCCCCCTTAATCCGAAGGGGTATGTGTGAGTCCAAGAAGAGAGCTGTAATAAAAAATGGCAACACTAGGCTGAATGTGCTCTCTGAAATGTTGGCATAAGGAGGTGGTTTAAGGATGACCACAAACACTGGAACGCTTAGTGTAGTTCCCAGAAGTCTTCCAAATTTGGCAAGAAGCTGAGGTCTTATGCTAGAGGAAGTGCTCCTCATATTTTGAAGAGGGAGACCTTCAACCTGGACGAAGGGAGGTCTACAACCTGCGATGGTTTAAGGATGACCACCAACTCTGGAATGCTTGATGCATTTCTTGTAACTCTACCAAAACAGACAACAAGCTGAAGTCTTATGCTAGAGGAAGTGTCATGAATTATTTGAAGAGGAAGAATATCAACCTCACATAGATGGTTTAAGGCTGACCACCAACCAAAGGCATGAATATGGGCATTTGTATCTCTGGCTACAACTCTAATTCTAGAATGGAAGGTTCTGGCTCAGACTAGCTTGATGTGGCTTTGAAGCTTGTAGATGACCATCATTTTCCCCCTGTCAAATACAAGGTGAGATGATGGCGAAAAATCAATTGCAAGACCTTTTAATATTCTAGAAGAAATTTTTTCATATGACTGAAAATCTTCGTGGTTGTTGATGCCCATTTCCAAGAAGCGATCCATCCAAGATGAATCTTTGTTCTTATAGGAGGCTTTTTTCTGAAGCATCTGTGTGAAATATGAGTGTGCTGGCCACATTTCTTGCATTGGTGAAGATAAAAACAATGATATTTTATATGGCCAACTCGGTCACAATGTCAAAATTTTATAATATGTTCTTGCTGCTATGGAAGAGGAGCAAAATCTAGAAAAACTGAAGGTGAGCTATCATGAAGAAATCTAGCACTCTGAAATTTGATGGGCTTGGAGTAATCTGGAATGTGAAAGGACACATCCTTGTCAGATTCAAGACCCAGTTCTGTGCTTGTTTTGGACAAGTTCTTCCCAAGGTCTGATGATGGGAGGCCTGATGATGGGCTTGGGAAGTGAAAGTTGAATTTCCATGCATGTATTCAAACCTGCTTCTGATATGGGCACTTGATGTGAATCAACCTCAACTTTATTGAGTTGAAGACTTGCTAGCTGCTGATAGGATCTTGTTTCAAAGTCAAGTAAGGGGTTGTTCTGATAAAAAACAAGTTCAGAAGGATACATTTTCTAATTTAACTCATCTTGCTGAAGTTGAGACTCAAGCAACAAAAACTATATCTTCTCTTGTGTATTTTGTAGACAATTTTGGATATAAACAAGAGTGTTCTTGTTGATTTTGACTATATCATTAGCATAAAAAAATATCATAGTATTAAGTAACTCTAATACTGTATTAATTATGGTAATTTCCAATGAAAAACTTAAGTGAATCTCACTAGTGCTGCTCCCAAAATAAATGAATCCTTTCACCTATGAATAAATTTCGTCACCATAAATGGATAGCCAAAGATGGAATGTAGGAAATTAAGTTGTCTTTGCCTATCACCAATGCACCTTTGAGTTCTTTCAACCCTCTAAATTCCCAACTCACCAAGGGATGCATGTGCTCAAGCTTTCAAGGAAATTCAAGCCCTCTTTTCAGTCATCATACACAGATCTAATCTCTCTTGAATTTCATGCTAGAAGCCACCCAACTGTGCATAGAAACTCATGCCAAGTACATAAAATTTTTTAAACATTTCTTCCTCAAATTTTGACTAATGCCTAGAAATATGTGTTGGAAGAGGCCTGAAATTAATGCTGACAGGGAGCTATTTTCTCGGCCTCCTTACACTTTAAAACTCGACCTCTTGTGACTATATAAATTGTTGAAGATAGTGATTCGAATTGTCCTCCTTAGCTAGGTACAGGCTGGAACTCCCTCCTAGATTATCCACAAACCAACGCAAGTCCTCTAACTTGAATCGAGCACAAAAATATCACCCTGTAAGACTAGCTCGAAATTTTCAGGATTAGCGCCAGTCTCCTAGAAATTTCAAGCTCTTTTCTTGGGAAATTTGTTGTCCTCCTTTTGTTGTATGACAACTGCAAAATAATAATAAAATATTTGAGCTCAATCATGAAGAGACCCGCTTCAAACGAATTTTCAAGCTCGGTCTTGAAACCAATCACGGGCATTTTAATAATGATAAAAACAGTCGATTTGAGTCTCGAGATATATGCAACAAGAACTCAGTAAAATTACGATGTGAGAGGTGTTTGGAACATTTGTGATTATAGAGGCACACTCTCTTTGCACAACACACAACATACCATCCATGTAGGATTCAGCAATGCACCAGGCACCAGAAATTGAACAAAGGATTTTCACCACCAGTGAAGGAAGCACAACTCAGCCAACACTTTGTGCACAAAGAAATGCACACACTGACAATCTAGTATATGAGAAATGATGTTATTCAATGTTCATAAATAATCTCAGTGCATTGATAGGAGTTTTGACCAGAATCCAAATAAGCGCACATCATTCATTCACTCCTCGGTTGTGCAGAGAATTAACGCATATGGCAGCCAATAAAAAACTTGGAATTAACGCGCAGTTCATACACACAAGGACAGAGGAAAAAAATGACTACGAGCAAGTAAATAAATGCTCAAGTAGCATGTAGTTAAGCAGTCAGATGGCTTGAAAAGAGAATAAGCAATGGAGAACGTTCGAAAATCATGAGTGTTTGGTAAAAAAGTTTTTTATCTAGAAGTAGATAAACGGCTTAAGGAGAAAAATGGTAGCTTCCAGGTAACATTCCACAATAAATGTCATTACACAAGTTCTAACTAGTGCAGAGGAGTAGAGGAAATAGCTCCCTATCAACATAAATTCAGGGAGGAAATAACATAGCGTTCGACATACCTGACAAGCACGGTTACAAACCAGAAAAACACTAGTGCTCAGAAAAAATCTAGGCTACACTTCCTTTGCTCTTTAGTGTTCATGACATTTTAAAAAAAATGCAGCAACACCCTTAGGAGTTACGCATGGACTTAATGCTCCATTTAACGATATGAACCAATGTATAACCAAACTGATAAAATACCACTCGCATAAATGCTTCAATACATACCTGTGTAATATACTTTACAGTTCGCACAACGGTGAATGTTTAATGCATAATCACTCTAATACAACTCACTTTATCGTAGGGAATAGAGAGGCATTGCCACGCTACTTCAACTCAGAGATTCACCGTACAATACCAACATTAAATACAGTGTTCAAGAAAAATAGTAGAATGGTGTACTGATAGAGGCACATGCCTACAAAACCAATAGGATTGAGGAAAAGGAGTTAGGAGGGTAGAGAAAGCCAAATTTAGAACCTCAAACCTGTGCTCTGATACCATGTCAAACATATGCATAGTATGCACAGAGAGATGATAAGATAAGCTGTGTTCATATTATTTACAATGATATACATTTATAGTACATTAGGTGTAACTCTTGGATTCCACATTCCAAGCTCACTTGGACTGCTTTTGATTCTTCGCATTCCACACCAACCCTTAAGAGATTAGGTGTCCAACACAAAGAAATTTGTCCACGTCATCAATACTTAGAAATATTTTTTTAGTTTAATCATACTTTTCACAATATCATAGTGTTTTAGTGTTGAATGGGGTATTAAAATTTGGAAATTCATTCACCGTGTTAATTTGATGTTTTAGCCTCAGTGTGGAAATACATTTGAGCATTTTTTTCTTGTGTTTAATGCTTAAATGTGTTAAATACATTTGATCATTTTTTTTCTTATATTTAATGCTTAAATGTGGTAGATGTTATAGCTTTAAAAGTATTGAAGTTTTTATTTGCGTGTAGAAACATATTTAAGTAATTTTTTTTCTATGTTTAATTCTTAATTCTCAAATAAGTTAGATATTCTCAAATAAGTTAGATATCATGATTTTAAAAGTAATTAGATCAATATCATTATTTTTTATTTGGGATTTTCTAAATTAAATATTTGTTAGTATAGATGATACATTTAGAATTATTTTAGTTCAAATTTAAGAATTTGCTGATCTTGTTAGACTTCTCCTCTTCATATGATCATGTGATAAGATGCCCATAGCATAATATGTTAGTAATCTAGCATTGAGAGATTTAAATTTATTTAAATCATATAACTTCTCACGTGAAAGAATTTTATTATTATTGTAAGCTCTTACATTTTCTTTCTTTCATATATTTTGATTTCTTTATGTTGATAAAATCTGTGTTTAAGAACACTTTTTCTATCATACGACAATGTAATATTTTTTTAAAGCATATTCTTCTCATGTCATAGTTTTTTAAACAAATTTTGATAGCCAATTCACTTCATGATAGGTAATTTGGAAATCAAGTTCCGAGCAAGTTTCAATTTCCAATTTTTTCTTTTGGAATACCCTCTCATCCATGTATCAACAGTTTAAGTTCTAAATATCAAAGAGAAAATTTGTCATCAAAATGCCTCTCAATAATGATTAGTTGTGCAACATCTTTTCATACTCAACTAAGTCATTATGTCTTTTGTCCAACATTTTAAAATTCGTATTCATAGATCAACCAACAAAATCATCAAAACCATCATTATTCTTAATAAATCTGTAAAGACATGATTATCATATATGTTCAAATAACTAAAAAAGTTAATTATAATATTGATAACCTAATTACTTGTTCTTTACAAATTGCCCAAGAAAAACTCTATCCCTCATTCTTTTGATTCCCCCTTCCAATTAAAAAACGCTCTAATTACATTTTCCATTCTCCTATTGATATGTATTTCCCAATCACCCTAATTATATTCTATAATGAAAAATAGAACAATTTCTTTAGGTGTCACATAGATATAGAGATATAAAATGTAGAAAACATCAAATTAAAGAAAAACATAGCCATATATATGTAACCCTAGTTATTATCAAACACTTAATTGATTTCTATATTTTAGAGATCACCCTATCTTCACTTTAGACATTCTTACCAGTTAGTTCTTTCCCTAATAGTTATTTCACTTTTTTTCTCAACTTAAGGCTACTTCTATGTTTAAGTGAACCTAGTGTGCCTATGGGAAACTTTAGACATTCTTACTAATTTGTTATTTCTTTATTAGTTATTTCACTCTTTTTCTCAACTTAAAGCTACTTCTATGTTTAAGTGAACCTAATATACTTATGGGCATTTTAGTTTAAGTGAACCTAATATGACTATGAGCATTTTATAGGGATCTCCTCCCAACTTACTATTATCCAAAATATCAATATCATTACAAAAATATAAATATAAATATCTATGTATATCATTTTATAATTTTATTTAAAACTAAAATATAAAAATATATTTAAACCAAAAACACACTTGATATTGATAAACTATTATTATTTTAATTTACATACTTGATAAACTATTGTTATCTTAATTTTAATTAGAATTGAAATAAGAAAATTATTAAGATATAAGTACATTTTTTTTATATTATAAAACGGTAACTATAATTTATTTATTTTAATATTTAAAAAAAATACTACATTTACATTTAAATTGAATTGGGTTCTATTATATTTAGTATATTGAGAATAACGAAATTTTTTATAATGAAAAATGAATAACTATGTGTTTAATTATGCATATGATAATATCTCATATAAAAAATAAAAAGATTGGTTTTTTTAAGTATATTTAAATTTTAGCTCTATTAAATATTTAAAATAAAATATAATCATTAAAATAAGATAATTTCAAATTATTTTTCTTTTTTAAAACTTCACATTCTATGGCTGCACATAAATGTTACATAACATAAACAATGGTGTTATTCGTTTGCATAAATGCTAGACCAATAACATATATAAAGTTATGAAAGTCCCACGTCATTAAGAGCGAGTGGACTTTGTTAGACCAAAGAACATGCAAGAGGACTATGCTTTAAGTTTATGGGGTAATGTAGATAATTGGCACAGGGAGATACCACATGACTCTGCTATCAGCGAAGAGAGGAAGCCTCTCGAGGTCACGATTAACCACCATGATGTACCATAATGTCATTTGGCACATGCAAACCTTATCGAATGCATATCAAGTGACGTTTCTTTCATCGCCTGCTTTGTCATAGATCATATTAATTTATTTTATTATAACGATAATTTTCATTTTTATTTTTTATTTTTTAAATATTATAATTTCTTGAAGATACTCATTATAATTTTTACTTCTTAAGTGAAGAGAGTAATAATTATGATATGAATAATATAATTATTAGATTTTTTCTTTCATTTTTATTAGTGGTGCATTATTTACCATTATTTTTCGGAAGGTTAAATAGTGGAAGAATATGCAATTTCAAATAGGTATTATTATATTAATCATTATTATTCGGAAGGCCAAATAATGAAAGAATATGCAATTTCAAATAAGTATTATTATATATATTTTTTATTTTGACAATGATTGGCATTTTTCAATTGGTCATTTACATTTATGATATTTTTGTAAGAGATTCCCAACCTTTGATCTTGGTTTTAGCTTTTTTTCTTTGTGTTTCTGTTAAGCACAGGAAGGTTGAAGATCTATAGTTCCTTGGTATATAGTATTGAAACATTTACATTTATGATACTTTTATAAGATTTTCTCAACATTTAATTTTGGTTTTTGATTTTTTGGCGTGTGTGTTTTTATTAAAGAAAAGAAGGTTGAAGATGTATAGTTCCTTGGTAGATAGCATTGAAACATTTTACTCTCATATTCAAGAACTTAAGTTCATCTAAAAAATTCCTCTCATAAAATCATTTTATTTAGTACACTATTTTTAATATGAATATAATTTAGTTTTCTCATGATATTTAGTTCCCCAAAGCATTATAGATATTTTAAAAAATTAATAAATTTAAAAAATATAGAGATAAATTTGGAAATTCAACCCAAATCAACATCTTGGTAACAAACATAATGCTAGGGTCAAAATGATCTAGATCGGATAATTATATTGTTTTCCATCCATATCAATGATTTCGGGGTTGAAAAATCAAAGAAAGTATAGAGTAACAAAAATGTCTTCTTTTCTCCAAAACCAATGATTAGTCTTACTAACTTTATGATAAACAATAATTTTAAAAATTGAACAATAAAGAAACTTTTGGAACATATACATACCATTCAATTTGAAAAAATATCCATTGTTACAACAATCATATGGGAGGCCAAAATCCATTAAACCTAGAAATGACTAAATAAAATTAATAAAAGGAGAGGAGGTTCCTATTTTTTGTTTTTTTTTTGCTCAAAACCCTCTAAACCTAACATGTCTTCTAACTCCTCCACTATATATGCACTAAACATAGAATAATTTTGAGCATTTAAAGAAAATGATTTACCTTTATCCATATCCTTGAAAGAGACTACTTATGAGCATGAAGTTACTTCATTTCCCACTATTCCTCCATCCAAATGCAAAGGCCATGCTATAGATGAGTATTTCTAAAAGCTAAAATCTATAGGTAAATAGTAAGAGTGATGATCAAGGTGTTTATCTTAAAAAATAAATCATTATTAGTCCATCAGGTTTCACATTGAGTGTTGCAATTTGTATTTTAGAACTATCACATAATTTTTGGAGTTCACCTAAAAGAGTATCGATTTTCCTATTATAATTGTAACCATGATTCAAAAACATCCTAAATAATAAAATTCCTCTAGTATTAAGGCTCCCCTAGGAAATTTCCTAATATCATGCATTTTATCAAACACTTGGTGAATGAGAATCTTAGTAAAACTACTTCTTATAGAGATTTTTTTAACCACTTCTTTGTCACACATGAACTCAAACACTTCATTAACTTCCTTGTGATGCAACATAAGATGGTACTTGTACATGTATTTAGAAAAATAAAGGATAATATATGTACTTGAGAGAGCGAAGGGTTGTTCTTTCACAATGTAGGGAGCTACAACTACCTCAACCACAATTTGAATACATGGAAAGGATGAGAAACAAATAACCCCTATTGTAGCCCACCCTCCAATTCTTCAACATCAAAACTTGCAGTTTTCCATTGTTGATAAATGAAGCATACTAGGATTCCCTCATTAAGAAAATTCATTTCAAAATTGAAAGATCCATCCTATCTCCATGCACTCTCCATGACACATGATAAAACAAGTCAACAAATGATCTTGTTGTAGAAATATAGGCCATAAACTTGTTCCCACATGTTCTATTCACTAGTTCAAGGAATAATTGGGTCCATTCTTACCAAAGAAATATTTAAAGAGACCATGTTTCATAAGCATATTTGAATGACCATGTTCAATTCGGAGAGCCACCCTGAAATACATTATATCAAATTTTCAAAACCAATTTCATACATACCATCTCCTTTGAAGATGAAAAAAATATATCATAACTCAATTGTCAATTGACAGTGATGATAGCTATCATTACAGAGATGAAGAGGTTTTGTTCTCCCAATTATCTTCAGATCTGCAATCTTCATGACTTCTTGCACGACCATCACTCTTCCAAAATTGCATATTCTCAAGTTTTATGTACAAAAGTGAACCACACAATGTTTCTACTATCCTTTTGGGTTGCAGGGTCTTGGATTCTGCAATTTCCAGTACCACATTCTTGTCATTAGTTGAAAGGAGAATTTTGTGGTTTTGAATCCCTATGTATAAGATTGTTTTCACGTAGAAATTTTATTCCAACAAGAAGTTGGATCATTATTTGTATCAAAAAAACTTTTGAAAACCTTCCATAGTGTCGAATATATGCAACTAAATTACCACTAGACATAAACCTTTTTACAATGCACAAATTTGGTGGCCTTGTGCAAGCACCAATAAACTGAACTATGTTTTTATGACATACTTTCCTCGAATTGAACACACTTGGACTATTGAAAAATGTCTTGCATTACACAATGAAGTTGGCGTGACTAAACATGTTGTTGTGATTAATATTGCAAAAGTTTCTTAGAACAATTAACACTTCTTATTTCTTGCAGTGTTGCTACAACCATTTCCTTGTAGATATCTGGCTGGATTTCTACCACAAAAGAATCAAATGTATCCTACATATGCATCCAAGGATCCATGCCTAGCCTTTGAAATTTAAATCCATAAATATTTTTCTCTTTAAGAACAACACAAACACTGCCAAAATGCTTCTCATGTGAAGGAATAATTGATGACTGAAATTTTTTTGAGTGAGTTTCCTTACTGCCCTCTTCAACTGTATTAATACACTCGTTATCTTGTTTTAAAGAAATCTCGGAAACTTTGTAAACCTCTTCCATAACTATAGCTTAAAATAGGCATATGCCTCTCTTTATGGAAACCAGCAATTAACTTATCAATATACCTATGGAAACCCATATCTAGAAAATGGTCGACTTCATCAAAATACAAGCACTTTCACACCCATCAAATGACTTGAGATAGTTGGGGTATTCTCTATATGGTCCAAAATCCTTCCAGGAGTGGCCACTAATATTTGAGAAGGATTTGTTTGTAGCCATTAACGTTCTCTTGGTAATTTAGTGCCCCCACTCACTACTTGTACACCAATATTTTCATGGAATTTAAACAAAACACTGGACTTGGCAACAACTTCACTTGCAAGTTCCCTAGTGGGACAAATGACAAGAGCAAGAATATGCGACCTTTTATGATCTTGGAGGAATGGTGACTTCACTATCACCTCAATAGAAGGAAACATAAACACTATTGTCTTGCCAATGAAAGTTTTGGCCTTAGCCAACACATCCCTGCCTTGGAGAAGATATGGAAGAGTTGCTTCTTGCACAATGGTCATACACTCATATCCCACTGTGTTGGTTTCCTTGAGTGTATATGGTGAGATATTGTGCCTGTAAAATCTTGATTAGCTCAAATAATTAGCATCCCTAGTAAACTTCACACTAATTGTTTTTGGATCTTATTTTTCAACAAGAATCAACATTGGCTTCTTGTGCCTCACAGGCTTCACTGAATCAAATTCATGATATGCATCTTCATCTTTAGACTCATCTTTTTCATCACTGATATTCAGTGCTTGGATACCAGAGGATTTAGAGTCTCTATTATTCAACAAGTCACCTTCTCCTTGGTTGCCTCTTGTAGAGACCCCATTACTTCTAGAAGTTCTAGAGAGTCAATCATTATCATTATTTCTACCACGCTTCAGCCAACCAAACATAGATATTCCCCACTTATTAAAATATTTATCCATACCCAATTCCTCTTCAACCAGACGTTTGAATTAGGCTTGCCTTCGACTACTTAGGTTTACATAATGAAATCTAAGGATGAAGTATTTGCCAAAATTCAAGAATTCAAAGCTGAAGTAGAGAAACTTACAGAAAGAAGAATTAATATATTAAGGTATGATAATGGAGGATAATACACATTCGAGGAAATTATATCCTTCTGTAAGAAATCTGGGATTAAGAGGGAGCTGACAACCATATATAATCCTGAAAAAAAATGGCGTTGCAGAATGAAAGAACAAGTGCATTGAAGAAAGTGTAAAGGTCATGCTACATCATTGAAATTATACTATAGAAAGGGAAACTATGTAGTATACCTATGGGGGATAATATAGGGTACATAGGGAGGTACTCTTGGGAATAATATGATGTAATAATGTAAGAATGATAAATAAATGGGCCATAGTTAATAAATAAAGTGGTTAACCCACATTATGCAAGGGACCACATGTAGCTAGGGAATAAAGTGATAAGCCCATTGTATTGGATGTATGGTATTGAGAGACCCATGGTAACTACCCATGGTATTGCATGTATGAAATCTATATAGAGGCTAGAGACCCTCCATTGAGATATGTCAAGGATTATGGTACTGGCAAGCATATGGTTTGTGGAGTGATCTCCTTCCTTAAGGAGTGATTGTATGGTGTTGCCCTACCTCAAGGGTTTGAAATTATTGAAGATTTGAAGTTGCATCTTATATGGTGTTATTTCTTGGGAATATTTTCCATTTTAATAAATTTTCTTGTTAGGTCTACTACATGTGGTATCAGAGCACTTTCTTGGGCAGAATTTGGGAGATTTATTTTTTATTTTTTATTTTTGCAGAGATTTGTTGGGTGATGCGTTTGCAAAGCAGATCTGAAAATTTTGGTGCAAAATTTTCGGAAGTAAATAGCAGATCAAGATTCCTTGCATAAAAATACTCAATTTCAAAAAAAAATCAGTCGAATCAGAGTTCGGATGAGGGAGATATCACTGATTCAAATTCAATTGTGTTGTAGAAATTTTATTACGGCAATTCGCAGCAACAACTCTCCTCACATGTTTTGCAATTTGGTGCATAATTTCAGACAAATAATTATGTATCTGAGCTCCCCTTGAAAATTAACCCGATTTAAAAAATACAAATCGGTCAAATATAAGTCCGGATGAGGGAGCTATCACTGATTTAAAATAAGCCATTTTTTTTTGAAAAATTTTGTAACCGCGGGACTATTGCGGTGCATATATGAATTTCCAAAGTACCTAGATTGGGATCAGTCACATTGATAGATGCAGAATGATTGTTCCATTTCCAAAAACGGGTTATAATACTGATTCTGAGTTATATTGACGGAGTTATGCCCTTTTTAAATTTTTTCCAAAGTAAGTGATTTTCTTCAAAACCCTTACTCTGTTTTAGGGGTTCTCGCAAGATGAAATTTACAGGAAAATATTATGGCCCTAATATTGAAGAATTTTTACAATATAGCAAGGCTCAATCCCCATATTTTTGGATATGCTCCATAGGGCTTCATAGGAAATATGAGGCAAATAAATGGTGGACCTCACTTGATAGGTCAGTGAGGAAACTTCCCAAGAAAAAACTGGAAAAGTCCTTTTGGAAAAGTGGTCTCAAGCTAGAAAGAAGGACACTAAGAGCCATAAAGATTTATTTTCCACTAATCTTTGCATATTACAGGTTCATAGAAGTATTCAAAAAGAGAACCACTATGATGAGTGGTATTATTATCCATCCTCTTTACCTTTGCATGTTTTGAGCAGTTCCACGATGACCAGAACCAGTTGCTATCCTTTTATATCATTTGTTCCTCCAGGATGAATCCTCTTATAGCTCTTTTCAAACTCCCAAAATATGAAAATATTTTCGAGCATTTGTATTTTCAAACGCGTTAAAGTAAATAAAAGCAATTCAACTCAGTATAGGTTTAACCCTTTTCTAGATTGGGATAGACTATTTATGAAAAATGAATACCTTAGTCGAACATGGCTAAGAGGTTCTCTTGAGTATCTTTTTCTACATTTTCAGACTCAAGAGACTATCTATAAAAAGGGACATCTGGAGTTTTCTTTTCCGCCTCTTTTTCAAACTCTCTAAACATGATTAAGATGTCACGTTTTACCTTCGTTAGACTCGTAAAAACATCAAACAACGATGGACTTGTCAAACATGACAAGGCTGAACCACTCTTTCTCGGGGTTAGTTAAAAATAACTAGAGGGATTCATCTGAAGGATGAACATACAAATCAAACATATGTTATCCTCCTCAAGCTTGTTAAAAAATAAATAGGTACTGACTAGTACAGTTGGGGAAATTGGGAAAACAGGGTACTCCATTTGGCTAATGGTAGCAAGGCGCTCTTGAACATGACACTATTCCACTTCATCTCCATGGTTGTTGGGTTGGGTAATTTTCTTGTCATTCAATTCATCATACCTTTTCAAAGCCTCCATTTCGCTTTTAGGTCAATATTTCCAACTCCATTCAGTGTCTTTATGTGTTTAAGAGAAGTCACTTCAGTGGATATTTGTTGCAATACTCTTAAGCATTTATTTAATTTTTTCCTTTTCCTAATATAGTTATGTATTATCATTGTTTTGTCTCACTCATGATACCCATTTCGTGTTGTTGATGGGGGTTACATCAAGGCCCTCCTGTGACAGATTTCTTCCTATAGACATCGGTACATCATCTAGGAAGTTGACTTAGAAAGACCCTTCTGGTACCTTGGTGCTTGCATACATTGATGGTAAGTTTCCTTGCCCTCGGCTACAGGGTTACATCATTTCCCTTTAACCAAAATACTTGGTGTAGTGGTCAACATCAACTCATTTAGTCACACCATACAGATTGTACTCTAGTACCTGGAGATCCATTAATATCATCAGTGGTTTCTCTTGCATCTATTAATGGCCTACAACATCGACCGGTAATCAGATGGTTTCTACCATGTTTTACCTCAGCTCATTGATTCACATGGTTAAACTCGTATGTTGGTTGGTTGTGTGAATGAGATAGAAGACCCCGAATCTAGTTTCATCCATCCAGGCTGCGATTTCAGGAGTTATATGGAGATCAACATGTATAATGGTTGTGATCATCTAGATATTCATATAGTCATGCGTCCACTTGTTGCATCTATGGATGTGCCTTTTGATCATGATACATATTATGTTAGCTTATGTGTTGAGTATGGGTATGCCTCCTTCAGCAAAGATATGTTATGATATAAATGTATTGTAATAGATGAAGTTCATCAATTGTTCATGATGCCGAATTATCACAAGGTAAAGAACTTAAGTCATCAACCATCATTTCTGACTTTGCGCTTTATGGGGAACTTTATTATAGGCCATTTTGGAACATCCAGTCATTAGGCCTCCTAATGGGATCAATCAACATACTATTCATCCTTTTCAACATCGTTAAATGAATCCCTAAGTGAACCTCCTTCATTTCCCTCTGATCATCCACTTGGTGATCCAATCCTCGGGATGTAGTGAGGAACCAATGGCCCTTCGTGACTTCATCGATTAGATGGTTCAAATTGGTTTGGGGGAAGTTGTAAGGAAACTACCCACTCTATCACCCTCATCTCCAGCCTCTATTTGCTTGTCTTTATGTTCTGGTTTCTAACTCTGCCAACAGTTCGGGTTTTAGTTCTACAATAAATTATTTTGCAATATTTCTTTGGCCCTTTACTCATTTCTAGGCAGATTGGTGCCAAATTTAGCGTTTGGTGACAATTGAAATTTATTTCTTCCTTTGTGAATTATTTGTTAGAGTCATTGGTGTATATTTTTCCTCTGGAATTTTCTGAATTCGGTTTACCTACAAGTCACTTGTCTCGGCACTTTTCTACTTGAGAAGACATGGGGCACCACAGCGACGCTCTCGCGGGTAATGTTGAGTTGCTCGTTTGGTGACCAAGGTTGAGTTCCTACACTAAAATTTTCTTACCTTCTATGTATTGGAAAAATTGGCCACAGACGCACCTTCTTTAACCCGGATTACCTTTAGCAGGCATGCAGGTACGTCAGGTGAGCATATTTTTCTAAGCTTGCATAACACTAGTAACAACACTCTATAATTTGTTCCTTTTGTTCATGGTTTTAGATCATTTCATTCTTTTCCCCTTGACTCATGGTAGATTCAACTCTCAAGATCTTTGTCCCGTTATGGCTGGGTAATGCTTCTTCTTATGCAGTAAACAATGATTTCTCTATTGGACCAGGAGTGGTGTTTTCCCTTATGGCTTTTGATTAGAATGGTTACAATTATTTTTTATGTTAAAGTTAAACCCTATAGTGTTAGGCTAAGGTCTTACAATGATAATCATTTTTCCCATGATGGTTTCTCCTCCTCAATCTATAAATAATATTATAAGTTTTGAAGTTCTTTTGATTGTGATTTACAATGCAAAATTGTTGAGGATAGTTTTATTGTTAAATGGCTTATATATGCCTTTTTCTCTATTGCATTCAATTCTTAATGCCAAATTGATATCTATGGTTTCCATAAATAGCCCTGAGTTTTTTCGAGGGTTTGAACCTACATGGGTTATCGTGTACTGTTTACTACATCCTCTAGATTATGGTTAGTTTTTTCATTTATATTTTTTTTATAAAGAATACAAAGATATTACTTCATTGTGTATGAGTGAATTTTGTTAGTGAAGAGATACTTGAGCGAGTCATCATTTAACTAAATTCATGTAACAATTTTGTTTCTTTTCTTTATTTTTCTTTTGTTCTGGTACAATCCTAACGATTTCCCTTATGAGTTTCTATTCTAGAACTGTATGCGGGTTGTCAGTTCCCTACCAGGACCGAAGAAATAACATTTACCTTGCATGAATTTTGAGTTTATTAGGGGTTATTTACAGTTCAATTTCATTTCTCTCTAATAATTTAACATGATATCTTGTTATTCTTCAGTGGAATCCTTACAGGGATAGGTATGTTTCCATTAATTATTGCTATGATAGAAACTCACTAAGAACAAATGCACCGAGCCCTAGTCTTAACCAAAATTTGAACATTTACATGTTTTTCCCCAATCTGCTACGACATGCAGAGCTGCATAACAAGTCCTTACTTCGGTCTTCTGAAAAAAATATTTTTAATTTAACAAGACCCTAAAATTACAATTTTATTTTCTAGTAGTACCATTATTAATAAAACATTGCCCTATAAATGATTATGCATGTCCTGTTTTTTAGAAAATACAATTACAGGATTTATAAAGATACTTATCTGAATTTTTGGTATGTTTTGCCACTAACGAACCCTAATCACAAATGAGCGATTCTCCTCCCATTCGTGAGACAGTTATTTCTCACTGCATCTCCCTCGGAGCTCATGTCAGGCCTAGATTAGTTACAGGACAATACCAAGCTATCTGGTCATAACCAGACTTAGCCAATTTAAAAAAAAATGGTATGATCATCTGAACCCTTGACCGAAATCGAGTATCTGAACTCTTGACCGACTCCACTGCCTAACCAACTCTAGAGTTTTCTCATGTTTTCCTTCTTTGACACTTTGCTCTGTGCCTCAGGTTTTGATTATTCTCTTGATTTTTTATTTTTTGGGGGGAATTTTCGTATTCTCCCTTGGAGAACTTGGGTGGGTAACTTCCTCACCCTTAAGTGTCCAACTACCTTGGGTGGGTTTCTCTAACATCTTGCTCCCTCTCTCAGGTTTTGATTACCCTCTTGACTCTTTTTTTTCTCCCTTGGAGAACCTGGGAAGGGGTAACTTGCTCTCTCTCTCTCTATGTGTGTGTGTGTGTGTGTGTGTGTGTGTGTGTCCATTTATAGTTCAACCTCGGTAGCATAATAAAAGAAACAACATTCTTATAGTTCAACCTTGGTAGCATAATAAAATAAACAACATTCTTTTACCACAGTAATTAGTAAATAATTTTTTTATGAAGGTTACAAGATATGTTGTAATGTAAACATTTAAATCTTGGCTCTAATAATAAAAAATTGAAAGTAGTAAAAATAATAAGATGTAATTTGTTATATTGTAATTTTTTTTGGCACGACAGCTTAGCCCATCCAACTCAAGTTACAAATTATGCTAAAATAATGGTGAGAATAACTATTGTAAATACATTTTTTACATCTTATTCCTATCTATTTTTTATGTAAATACTTGCTTAAATTATGGTGGGCACTAATTGATGGGAGATATGTTATTTACTTGAGTATAAATTATTTTCAAGTACTTTACATTTGGTTGGTTTTCTTGCCAAGTTTTAGAATAAAAAATCACTACAAAAATATCTAAATATCATACATGAATATTGCAACAATATCCATATAAAATGACACAAAATATGTGTGGCACTTATCCACATGGGTGCAAGAAGGGCTTAATCAAATGTTTGAAAATTATTTTTGTAATAAATTAAAAAAAAATATTTTTCATAGTCAAACATTATACTTCCCATTAATCTATAATAGTGAGCAAACAAATTTATCTTGGTGGGACTAATAATGGTTACATGACCATATTACATAAAAGACAACTCATTTCAAAATACAAATTTAAAATGTAAAATAGTTTAGACATTAAATATAGAATTGATTACATAGAGTGAAAATTATCCATCATGTGGAGAGAGAGAAGAGGGAGATAGAGACAAAACTGTAGAACAAAAATGTAAAATATTTTTTACATTAAATATAGAATTTATTAGAACGAGTGAAAATTCTCAATCATGTGGAGAGAGAGAGGGAGGGAGATAGAGAAAAAACTGGAGAACAAAGAGACAAAGTGATGACGAGGAGAGAGGGGGGAGGGAGATAGAAAAATACTGGAGAACAAAGAGAGAGAGTGATGGGGAGGAGAGAGAGAGGGAGAAAGAGAAGAATAAAAAGAGAGAATACAGGAGGGAGAGAGAGATGGAGTTGGAGAGAGAGAGGGAGGTGTTAGAAACCTATAATATAGGGGTCATAATTTTTACTTGACTGTTGATAATCTTGTAAATCTGTACATACTTTTCCTTCTGCAAGTTGTATTCACATATTTCGTAAAAAATTAAAAAAATAAAAAAAATAAAAAAGAGGGTAAAAAGTCCTAAAAGAATAATCAAAGGACCTAGAAAAAATAAAAGACCCCAAAAGAAAAAATGAAAATGTGCAACGATACATGCCACTAATTTTTACTTTTTGACTGTGGCAAAGTGTCAATAAACGCCATAGTCCATGATGAGTTAAACAATTTAATCTTAACTTGTCATTTTTCAATTTTCCTTGCTATAGATAGAGAATAATGAGTTGTCATACAGTTTAATCATGACAATTCAATAGTTAGGTAGAGAAATAAAGTGAATCCAACAGTTTAATCTGGATTCATGGATGAAATGAGTGTAGAATTAGATAGTTTTACTTGCTTTAAGAAAGAATAAATGCTGTGAAGGTTTCTAGCTTAAATGCACCTAATACAAAGGAAGAAAAAAATGTTAGCATGGTAAGATGGGTAGGTAGAAGAAGGTGAAAAGTATCAATGTAAATATCATTCATCATGGACTGCAAAATAACTAACTTCCCCTTCCCATAGTCATGAAACATTCTAGACTATCAGTCAGAAAGGCTCAAGGCATTTCCTTGACTTTTGTTGGGACCGGACTCAAGGCTCTATGACTGATCAGTTGAAAGTGTGAAATGTCTATATTAATCTCTTAATCACATCATTTACCATTCATGCACTCATTCCCTTGAATAATCCTAAGTAAAACTCCATTTTTACTTAAAGGCATTTGTAATTCCTATTTAGCTAACTTCCTACAACATTTAAACACATTAAGCCCTCAAAATAACATTACATCATAAGTTAAGTGATAAGATCAATGCAAATTATCTTTAAAACCTCACTTTACTTGTTATAAATATGTGTTTTGAGTATACCATGTCCTATTTTCATATTAACTTTAACTTATATATTAACTCCCTATACAAATAACCTTTTCCTATTTTATAACTCCTCTTTATATAATAAACCCAAAAACCCACTTAATATAACTTAAGCCAAAACATGTTTAAATAAAAACCCCCCTTATAACCCCTTTGGCTAAGTATTCTATATATATAAATATCCCGCCTCCTATGGTAGTTAAGTCATCTCGATTTAATTAACCATATAATAAAAAAGATATGAAAAACCTTTAAACATATGTTCTATATGTTTTAAACAAAAAAATATCGAAGTTTAATTTAAACTAAACTTCTAAACCCATTCCCTTGTATATTTCCCTTCCCCGACCCCCTAACCTTGGTTAAAATCTTGATTAACCTTCTCGATCACCCTTTCCATTGGAAGAAGCCACTTTTATATATAAATCCCATCAAAAGGCCTGTTCCCATCGGGATTCAATCTAGACCCTTCGATCCCAAAATCCCTTTTGATCCAACGAATGAAAATCAAAGTGACTGATCAATATATTTTTGCTCCCCCCCATTGTGCTATTTTTAACCATCATATTTTCTTTTACTCCCAATATCTATAGCCTATATTGAACCCGATAATTGAATTTTCCCCGCACTTTCCCTTTTAATCCCGATCGTTCGCTCCCCAAAGCCAGATCCGATGGTGATAATGCATTTTTGCACTCACAAAGTAATTGGTGGATGTTTTGTAAAATTTTCGTGAAATGGGTGGTTTATCCAAACCACCCCGTGTCGACGTGTCACGATTCTATTGCATCGTGTTCGAAAAGCGTATTACCACTTACCACCGTTGAGCCACACGAATACCACCGCCGGTATTACAAAACCACTCCCGCTTAACCTTTGTTTAATGTAGCTTAACTATAGTTTATACTATGGTTTAATACGTTAAAGTCTAATGTTTTCATAATTTTTCACCTATTCGCGCTTTAAACTTGTGAAACCTTCGCAGAGCCTATTTTCGTCTAATTTTAGCCATTGTGTGCCATTACACCCTATGAGCCTGTGCAGAGCCCTTTTCACCATTTTCAAACCTAACAGCGCCATTTTCGAGCCAGTTGCCATTTTAAGAGCCATTTCCTCTGAAATTCGTCCTCAGAGAATCTTCACGACTTTTTCCAACTGAATACAACTGAATTGAAGACTGTTACAGACCAAAAAGACCTATCTTCGACTGTGAACCTTTTTAAAGCCAATTTCCTTAATTTTCATAGTTTAGAGATTAAAATCAAGGATCTGAACAACTAAAACCTCTGAATTACCTTGATATTCCCTGTTTTCAATCAAACCAATTTAGAAAACCTAATTGAGCAAAAAATGCCAAAAATAAAGCCATCCTTTGCCTACATTACTCAGTTTCATCTCTGTTAAAGTGAATAACTCCTGCAAACAATCTAATCTTGCAGTAGTTCCCCAAAATGCCTAAAAAATAGAGTTAAACCTTCACAGTCTGATCTCATTCCACAGGTCTTTCAAAAAGCCTACAATCACCTCCCTATAGACATGGGTTTCATTAAAAAATTATTTGATTTTTGTAGGTTACTATCAGAATATAGATTTGGACCAACAGTTTCAATACTAGTTGACAAAATTGTTTGCTCCAAATTCTCAGATTTTAACTCAATATCTTCATTCAACAAACAATTTGTATACAAAGTCAGAGAGAGATTAGAATGGTGAAATGTGCACAGTGAATGGTAAAAGTGAAATGATAATTTACAGGGATAGTAAAAGCATAACAGTTAAAGAGTATTAGTGGTTAAAGTGTATCAGGTAAAAGTCAGAGTGAAAGTTAAAATGAAGTTACAGAGCAGTCAAAGGTAAACAGTAAAAGTAAATACAGAGGCAGTAAAATGGTAAAAAGAAATGAAAATAATTTCACCAACATTTAATTTTGTCTAAAGTGAAATTAAAACAGTTAAAAGAACAAAAAAGTGAAAAGATGAAAAACACAACAAGAAGGAACATTTTTGTAGAAATTTCATGTTTTAGTCATTGTTTTACAGAAACTATTGTGATCAATCCATGATGAAATTTGAAAAATTGAAGGAGGTTTATTTTCTTAAGAGGACCATCTACAAAAACCTCTCTTAGTTTTCTAACAGCTATTATGGATTTGGAAATATTAAACAATGTTGGAAAGCACTTTTTGCAGAAAATTCCAGTTAAGTCATCATTTTGTAGAGAAGATTGTGGCCAATCCGAAATACATCATACAAAAATGAAGGAGGTTTTCGTTCCTAAGAGACCCATCTACAAAAAATTATCTCACTTTTTTCACAGTGATTTCAGAATCATAGATACATGCACATCTTTACAGGATATTTTTCAGACTCTATAAAACTCTGTTTTACACATACTTTTGCAGAGCCTATTGTGCACAGCGGGAGAGGAATGCTAGGAAACTAAAAGATTTTTATCTCACCAACATATGAATCCACAATAACCTCTTTCACTTTTTACATATCTATTACGGATTGAGAAATACAAAGATATCATTGGACCCCAAGTTTGCAGAATTGTTGGAGAAGAATGCATAAAGAAAGGAAGCAGTTAGTGACTTGGATGCCTCATCATCAACTAAGAGTTGGATAAAATTCGAATTCTCCTCTTTTTCATCACCTATCCATAAAAAATAGTGCCAAATTTATTCATTAGTTTGAGTGTCCTTTACTTAAGTTCTATTTATGTAAAACAGTTGGAGAGATTTGTGAACTAATCTTGATATTTTTTCAAGATATTTTAGTTTAGAATTTGTATAAATACTTCACTATTGGAATTATTTTTTTTGGAATAAAATAATCAAGATTACTATAGAATTTTTGTTGAAACATTGGGATTTTATGTGAGTTAAGTTGAAGCAGCAGGCTAGAAACTGAAGTGAGTAGACATCATAGCTAAGGATTCTCGTGGTGACAAGATAAGTCTCGTCTTTTTCCTGTTTTCAGTGTTTTCCTTTAAAATTTTACATTCATTCATATATTGTGTTTCTATTCTGTAATGATCAACTAAAGAGAAATTAAACAGGATTAGTGATAATAAGGTTCCTGTTTTAAACTAGTTGGCATTTTAATGTTTTTTTCTTGATAACCGGACCATAGAATTCTTAATTGCTCTAGGTCCCAGTTTGATCCCTTGCTTCATCTTCTTATCTATGATCTAAGGATTCTTAATTTCTCTTAGTCCAGACTTCACCCACTTCATCAAAATATCCTTTTAAAACCCTTGGAAGGTCATCTATCTTTCCCTTAGCATATTTGCATCTTTTGGCCTAGGTTTTCTAGTCTTGTTTGCTATAATTTGACTCCATTGCCCAATGGTTAGGTAGATATTTCTATGGTTTCCCTTGTAGTCGTTTATTCCCACCAACCTTTTCAAAAAATCAAACCCAACTGCACAATCATAGCTAGCCTAATATTTGTTACCTAAACAAAGCTAAATCATATGGAGAGATCCCTCTCCGGAACTCAGGAAGGCTAGATCCTGAATTCTAAAAGTGGTTCTTGGTTACCTATAGTAAGTTACAAAGTTTTAAATATGTCTGATAGAAAATTTACTAGAGTGATAACATATTGTCGAATCCACTGGGGAAGACTAGCCTTTTTCTTCAGAAATATTTTACAGGTTCAGATCTGATCTATGATGGTGGACAGTGATCAGACACAAAAAGGTTAAAATCATCCACCTGGCGACTCCAAATCCATTTCACAATCAAGACTCCACTGGAGGAATGAACCTGGAAGAACAATATGGAAAGATCAGGCTTTCAACTTGGATCTTAATCCAAGGCATTATGTTCTTTCTCGTTAAGAACGTTTTTCAACATGTATTGTATTTTATATAAGGATCTAACTTGGTTGTACAGATACAGTGGCCTTTCATTATGGCTGATTTCCAAGATGATCTAAGAATAAAACGAAGATATCCTCCCATGAGCAGAGATCACATACCTAGATTTCCACACAAACTATCAGAGGTAAATTGGAGTGAAAATCTGCCTATGTTTCAAGATGAGAACATTGATGATCCTTTACTACATATCATTAAATTTCATATACACTCATCAATATTGAAGGGTGATTGGCATGAGGATTGCCTCATGAAAATATTCATGGTAACCTTAAAAGGAAAAGCAAGGGAATGGTATGAAGCTCTCAAACCTGCTAGTTTATTTTCTTTAAAAAAATTTCATAAGGTATTTTATGAGCATTACAAAGAAGATTTTCCATCTTTATCATTAGCTAAAAATTGTTGTGATGAAGTTGAAGATCTTATACATTACCTTAAAAATATTGATGAATATTTTGGAAATTGGTTTCCTGAAGATTTATTAGAAGAAATCCAGAACTTTCATTCTCAAGTTAAATGTCATAATAATCAAGAGGAGTTAAACAAAGATGAAATAGATCAGGAGATGAATCAAGATCCACAAAACCCCTCTGTATTAATAAATGATGTTTCATTTAATCTTTTGAATGGAGTTAAAGAAAATATTCAACCTCATGATCAATTTTTAGATAAGAGAAAAAACAATTTTTATTCAAATCTAAGAATTCAGAGATTCCCACCCCCCCCACCGAAGAAGAAATCGATTTTCTTCTAAACATGCAACCATCCTCAAAATATTTACATAATGAAGAAATTGTTTCTACTTCTTCTAATGTTGATGAATGTACAAAATTTTTTATCCATGAAGCGACAAAATAACAAGTTGATGCTCATGTTATTCTACCTTCCCAAAAAGACCCATTGCTTGATATCACACCTATTGAACAAAACAATGATTTTCAAACAGAATGCAACCAATCTAATCAAGATATATTAGGATTGTTGGAAGAAAAATCTGATGATCCATTGTTTATAATTGATTACATTCCTTCTTCTGAAGATTTGCCTAAATATGATCAGTATGATGATAATTATGTTCTCCCAATTCAAGATAATTTCCCAGAACAATCACTAGCTATTTTTAGGGATGAGATATTAGAACTTTAGCTTGATGAGGATTTTCTAAGAGCTTTCTTTCTTCTTTTTAAATCAAGAAAATATTCTCCTAAATTGAAAATATGTGTTCTCAAGATAATTTCTGAAAATTATGAAAATGAAATCAAACTTTTGCATTCTCAAATTCAGTCATACAATTTCTGAAATCCTAAAGAATTCTTTGAAAATCTTCTTTCTCCAAAGCAAGAAGAAATTATAATATCTTTTGACTTGCATATTGAAGATGATTATTCTTTCAAACACAAGACTGAAGAAATAGTTTCATGGTATAATATTCATAATTCAATTGAACAATTAGTCATTGAAGGCCTAGAAGTAAATAACATACATCATGCTTTTATTGATCCTATATTAGATTATATGGAGAATATTTTTAGCCGAAATCTGCAAAAATGTTTTCTCTATAAAGATCAAATACATCAAAAGTGGCCTTTACACATCATATCATTTATTATAAAGGCACATGATCATAATACACTTCCAATTTTGGTCACAAGCAATCAAGTTATCCATTTATTTTTACAGCTACTTGATTGGATTCATTGGCATTTTTGTATTATTTGATTCAATAAGATTTTAGTAGATTAGAGTAGGTAGATGAGTGCTAATAAGCTCATAAGTTTGAGCATATCTTTTTTAGTTTTTAATTTTCAACTAGTTTTTCATTAAGATTTAAAGCCAAGGATGAGGTCCTAAAGATGTTTAAGATCTATAAGTTGGTTTGAAAATTGTTGTGTTGTTTTAGTTTCAGATCAAAATTCAGTTTTCAGAAGACAAAAGACACTTAATAAGATCATCAAAGGTCAAAGATAAAGGCTACTAATCTTAGAGTTCTTGGCATTTCACAAGGAAAAGCCATCCCCAAGTGAAGCCGATGTTAGCAACCTATAATATAGGGGTCATAATTTTGACTTGACTATTGATAATCTTGTAAATCTGTACATACTTTTCCTTCTGCAAGTTGTATTCACATATTTCGTAAAAAATAAAAAAAAAAATCAAAAAGAGGGTAAAAAGTTCTAAAAGAATAATAAAAGGACTTAGAAAAAATAAAAGACCCAAAAAGAAAAAATGAAAGTGTGCAAGCACACATGCCACTAATTTTTACTTTTTGACTATGGCAGAGTGTCAATAAATGCCATAGCCCATGATGAGTTAAACAATTTAATCTTAACTTGTCATTTTTCAATTTTCCTTGTTATAGATAGAGAATAATGAGTTGTCATACAGTTTAATCATGACAATTAAGTAGTTAGGTAGAGAAATAAAGTGAATCCAACAGTTTAATCTAGATTCATAGATGAAATAAGTGTAGAATTAGATAGTTTTACTTGCTTTCAAAAATAATAAATGCTGTGAAGGTTGCTAGCTTAAATGCACCTACTACAAAGGAAGAAATTTTTTTTAGCATGGTAAGATGGGTAGGTAGAAGTAGGTGAAAAGTCTCAATGTAAATATCATTCATCATGGGCTGCAAAATAACTAACTTCCCCTTCCCATAGTCATGAAACATTCTAGACTATCAATCAGAAAGGCTCAAGGCATTTCCTTGACTTTTGTTGGGATCGGACCCAAGGCTTTATGACTGATCAGTTGAAAGTGTGAAATGTCTATATTAATCCCTTAATCACATCATTTACCATTCATGCACTCATTCCCTTGAATAATCCAAAGTGAAACTCCATTTTTACTTAAAGGCATTTGTAATTCCTATTTAGCTAACTTCCTACATCATTTAAACACATTAAGCCCTCAAAATAACGTTACATCATAAGTTAAGTGATAAGATCAATGCAAATTATCTTTAAAACCTCACTTTACTTGTTATAAATATGTGTTTTGAGTATAGCATGTCCTATTTTCATATTAACTTTAACTTATATATTAACTCCCTATACAAATAACCTTTTCCTATTTTATAACTCCTTTTTATATCATAAACCCAAAATCCCACTTAATATAACTTAAGCCAAAGTTATTTATTCCCACATGTTTTAATAAAAACCCCCCTTAAAACCCCTTTGGCTAAGTATTCTATATATATAAATATCCCACCCCCTATGGTAGTTAAGTCATCTTGATTTAATTAACCATATAATAAAAAAGATATGAAAAACCTTTAAACATATGTTCTATATGTTTTAAACAAAAAAATGTTGAAGTTTAATTTAAACTAAACTTCTAAACCCATTCCCTTGTATATTTCCCTTTCCCAACCCCATAACCTTGGTTAAAATCTTGATTAACCTTTCCGTTCACCCTTTCCATTGGAAAAAGCCACTTTTATATATAAATCCCATCAAAAGGCTTGTTCCCATCGGGATTCAATCTAGACCCTTCAATCCGAAAATCCCTTTTGATCCAACGAATGAAAATCAAAGCAACTGATCAATACATTTTTACTCCCCCCTATCGCGCTATTTTTAACCGTCATATTTTCTTTTACTCCCAGGATCTACAGCCTATATTGAACCCGATAATTGACTTTTCCCCGCACTTTCCCTTTTAATCCCGATTGTTCGCTCCCCAAAGCCAGATCCGACGGCGATAACGCATTTTCACGCTCATAAAGTAATTGATGGATGTTTTGTAAAAGTTGCGCGAAATGGGTGGTTTATCCAAACCACCCCGCGTCGACGTGTCACGATTCTATTGCATCGCGTTCAAAAAGTGTATTACCGCTTACCACTGTTGAGCCACGCGAATACCACCGTTGGTATTCCAAAACCACTCTCGCTTAACCTTTGTTTAATGCAACTTAACTATAGTTTATACTATGGTTTAATATGTTAAAGTCTAATGTTTTCATAATTTTTCACCTATTCGCGTTTTAAACTTGTGAAACCTTCGCAGAGCCTATTTTCGTCTAATTTTCACCATTGTGCACCATTACACCCTAAGAGCCTGTGCAGAGCCCTTTTCACCATTTTCAAACCTAATAGCGCCATTTTCGAGCCAGTTGCCATTTTAAGAGCCATTTCCTCTGAAATTCGTCCTCAAAGAATATCCACAACTTTTTCCAATTGAATACAACTGAATTGAAGACTGTTACAGACCAAAAATCCCTGTCTTCAACTGTGAACCTTTTTAAAGCCAATTTCCTCAATTTTCACAGTTTAGAGATTAAAATCAAGGATCTGAACAACTAAAACCTCTGAATTACCTTGATATTCCCTGTTTTCAATCAAACCAATTCAGAAAACCCAATTGAGCAAAAAATTCAAAAAATAAAGCCATCCTTTGCCTACATTACTCAGTTTCATCTCTGTTAAAGTGAATAACTCCTGCAAACAATCTAATCTTGCAGTAGTTCCCCAAAATGCCTAAAAAATAGAGTTAAACCTTCACAGACTGATCTCATTCCATAGGTCTTTCAAAAATCCTACAATCACCTCCCTGCAGACCTGAATTTCATTAACAAATTGTTTGGTTTTTTGCAGGTTACTATCAGAATATGGATTTGGACCAACAATTTCAATATTAGTTGACAAAATTGTTTGCTCCAAATTCTCAGATTTTAACTCAATATCTTCATTCAACAAACAGTTTGTATACAAAGTCAGAGAGAGATTAGAATGATGAAATGTGCACAGTGAATGGTAAAAGTGAAATGAGAATCTACAGGGATAGTAAAATCATAACAGTTAAAGGGTATCAGTGGTTAAAGTGTATCAGGTAAAAGTCAGAGTGAAAGTTAAAATGAAGTTACAGAGCAGTCAAAGGTAAACAGTAAAAGTAAATGCAGAGGCAGTAAAATGGTAAAAAGAAATGAAAATACTTTCAACAACATTGAATTTTGTCAAAAGTGAAAGTAAAACAGTTAAAAGAACAAAAAAGTGAAAATATGAAAAACACAACAAGAAAGAACATTTTTGCAGAAATTGCATGTCTTAGTCATTGTTTTGCATAAACTATTGTGATCAATCCATGATGAATTTTGCAAAACTGAAGGTTTTTTATGTTCTTAAGAGGACCATATACAAAAACCTCTCTCACTTTTCTAACAGCTATTATGGTTTTGGAAATATTAAACAATGTTGGAAAGCACTTTTTGCAGAAAATTCCAGTTAAGTCATCATTTTGCAAAGAAGATTGTGGCCAATCCGAAATACATCATACAAAACTGAAGGATGTTTTTGTTCCTAAGAGACCCATCTACAAAAACCTATCTCACCTTTTGCACAGTGATTTCAGAATCAGAGATACATGCACATATTTACAAGATAGTTTTCAGATTCTGTAAAACTCTGTTTTACACATATTGTTTCAGAGCCTATTGTGCATAGATGGAGAGGAATTTTAGGAAACTGAAAGAGGTTTATCTCACCAACATAAATATATTATGGATTGAGAAATACAAAGATATAATTGGACCCAAAGTTTGCAGAATTGTTGGAGTAGAATGCACAAAGAAAGGAAGCAGTTAGTGACTTGGATGCCTCATCATCAACTAAAAGTTGGATCAAATTCGAATTCTCCTCTTTCTCATCACCTATCCATAAAAAATAGTGCCAAATAGATGCATTAGTTTGAGTGTCCTTTACTTAAGTTCTATTTATGTAAAATAGTTTGAGAGATTTGTGAACTAATCTTGATATTTTTTCATGATATTTTAGTTTAGAATTTGTATAAATACTTCACTCTTGGAAGTATTTTTTGTGGAATAAAATAATCAATATTACTATAGAATTTTTGTTGAAACATTGGGATTTTATGTGAGTTAATTTGAAGCAGCAGGCTGGAAACTGAAGCGAATAGACATCATAGCTAAGGATTCTCGTGGTGACAAGATAAGTCTTGTGTTTTTCCTATTTTCAGTGCTTTCCTTTAAAAGTTTACATTCATTCATATATTGTGTTTCTATTCTGTAATGATCAACTAAGGAGAAATTAAACAAAATTAGTGATAATAAGCTCCCTATTTTAAACTAGTTGGCATTTTAATGTTTTCTGCTTGATAACTGGACCATAGAATTCTTAATTGCTCTAGGTCCCAGTTTGATCTCCTCCTTCAATATTCTTATCTGTGATCTAAGGATTCTTAATTTTTCTTAGTCCAGACTTCACCCACTTCATCAAAATATCCTTTTAAAACCCTTGGAAGGTCATCTATCTTTCCCTTAGCATATTTGCATCTTTTCCTTTAAAAAGTTTACATTCATTCATATATTGTGTTTCTATTCTGTAATGATCAAATAATGAGAAATTAAACAAGATTAGTGATAATAAGCTCCCTGTTTTAAACTAGTTGGCATTTTAATGTTTTCTGCTTGATAACCGGACCATATAATTCTTAATTTCTCTAGGTCCCAGTTTGATCCCCTCCTTCAATCTTCTTATCTGTGATCTAAGGATTCTTAATTTCCCTTAGTCCAGACTTCACCCACTTCATCAAAATATTCTTTTAAAACCCTTGGAAGGTCATCTATCTTGCCCTTATCATATTTGCATCTTTTGGCCTAGGTTTTCTAGTCTTGTTTGCTATAATTTGACTCCATTTCCCAATGGTTAGGTATATCTTTCTATGGTTTCCCTTGTAGTCCTTTATTCCCACCAACCTTTTCAAAAAATCAAACCCAACTTCACAATCATAGCTAGCCTAATATCTGTTACCTCAACAAAGCTAAATCATATGGAGAGATCCCTCTCTGGAACCCAAGATGGCTAGATCCTAAATTCTAAAAGTGGTTCTTGGTTACCTCTAGTAAGTTACAAAGTTTTAAATATTTCTGATAGAAAATTTACTAGAGTGATAACAGGAGGGAAGAACAAATACATAAAGAGATAGAGGTAGAGTTAGAGGGAGTGACAAGGGTGAGATGGGGAGACAAGGAGAGAGGAGAGGAGGGAAGACAAAGATAATGAGAGAGAGAGAGAGAGAGAGAGAGAGAGAGAGAGAGAGAGAGAGGGATGAGAGAAAGAGAGAAGCAAGAGAGGGGGGAGGAAGAAGGATAGATGGGGGGAGATAGTGATGGATTTGTAGGGGAGAGAGGACATGAGAGAGATACGGAGGGAGAGAGTAGAGAAGAAAGGAAGATATAGAGGGAGAGAGTAGAGAATCAAGGAAGAGAGAGAGAGAGAGAGATGGATCCAACAGAGTTATGGTATGTGTGTATATAAAAACTAACCTAGGGAAGAGAGAGAGGGATAGATGGATCCAACAGAGATATGGTATGTGTGTATATAAAAACCAACCTAGATCCATATTAACTCTAGGTATATCAAGCCTAAAGAGGGATCAAATATATTTTTACTTTAAAACAGGTTAGTATGTCAAGATATTTGAACCCTATCAAATATACTTTTACTTTAAAACAAATTTTTATGTCAAGAGATTTGAACCCCAAATAGATTTGAACCCTCTAAGATTGTCAATTGGAATCCTCCTTGTTTAGGTTTAAATCTCATAATGTGACAATTTGTATGTATGTACCTTGATTTATCAAAATCTCCCTTTAGGTTTAAATCTCATGATGTGACAATTTATATGTATGTACCTTGATTTATCAAAATAGCAGGTAGATGTTGCAGTATGATGTGACACTTTTGTCTACTTTGATTTATCAGAATAACTCGTAGATGTTGTTTATGACAATTTGCAAAAGACTGCAAACATGCCATATGGCATAACAAATGGCATAACAGTTAGCCTAACATCCTTCCCTTTCTTGGTTTAACTATAAAATGTGTAAAATGGCTCATCTTAAAAAATTAGTAATCCGAAGAATTCAAAAACATATAATATCAATTAAAAAAATATAAATTTAAACCAAATTCGTTATGAAAATACACCCTAAAAAGTACCAAAAAACATAAAAAAACATAAATAGTAAAATAAAGTGATAATAATACTTATATAAAAGTTTAATATGGGGTAGTCTAAAAAACCCACAAAATAACTTAGAAATTTATGCAATATTATGAAAAAATTTGGCATAAATTTATGAAAATATGGGTTATGTGTGTCAAACTTTAGGATTTTGGGTGCCCAGGGATTTTTGATGGTGCCGAATCTATTTCCATCATCATAAAAAAATAAAAATTGAATCAAACATTCCAACTACCTGATTTTTTGAAATATTTGTTACCAGATTCCCAAAAAAACAAAAACTGTTATCCAAACTATTTTGTTGCCCTGCTATCCAGACTATTTTGTTGTGTGGTTAGACAACTTCTTTTAATATGTCAGGTATATGTCAGGTCTTCCCTAAGTTGTGATATATTTTATTTTCATTTAATAAAAAACACTTTTAGAAGATGTGATCAACACCAGAGCATTGCCCAATAGCTGGGCAATCTTCGGGGATAAGGATAAGGCAAGCCATTATTTCATCTAGATATATGATGATAACTGCCATGTATTAAAATTTGAGGACCATAAACCATGACAAGTCTTACTTACAGGCTATACATTATTTAATACTCGTAAGTACAACCTCTGCATTCCAAGCATGGTTACCATGAGCATGCATTAAAGTGTAGGACCATTCATTTTCTGATAGCTCCATCTTTCTGAGTAGGCTAGATCCTGAGGAATCTACAATACAGGGGCCATGGCATGCCTTTTCACCGTACTTAGTACAAAGTCGAGCCTCATTAGGTACTTCACTGGTGATATTTTTTGATCCAATTGATTGGGTATTAAGTGCACAATTTGAATTTTAAATTTCCCCACCATGGATTTAAATTTGAATTTTCCCACTCACCCACTTCCCATGATTTTTATTTTTATCCAGATTAAATCCCGAATCTGATTGCAAGAGGAGCCACGAGGGCACCATGGCTGAAGAAGTCGCTTATGCTTTTATTTCTCAAACAGAGAGGATACCAAGAGATGGTGAAATGTCACCTTGCAATCCCAATCTAGGCAGTATTATGGCAATAACTCGTTTAGTGCACTTTCTGAAGAAAATTCCATTCCAAGAGCACACATTATGAGAGTTTGCTATGCTCAAGCTGGTCAACGATCCATCTGGATCTTATGGGAGGAATCTACATCCCTTCAGGTTGCTCCACATTACCTTCATCTTCCTCCAAAAAAAAATCATGGGATTGAAGAGAAGCACTTACACTAATCATGTGGTCATACATAATGGTCCATATGAATATGTGAGGAATGATATGGCTTCATAGTTGTTGCAGTAAAAATATTATACAATGCTATTTTAGTTTCCGAGCGTAGAAGCCACACAGTATCATGAGAGACACAAAAAATTTCTCCATTGTTCTATCTATCCCACAACTAACAACCTCAATGACTTGCAAACATACATATAAATATTGTATGTTTGAAAGATTCATTGAAGATGCAATATGAAAAGAAAATTCAAAGTGATTTTTTTAAAGTTGTATAGTTTTTAACTACTTTATATGGAATTTAGTGAAAAGTCATATAGTTGTATTGAGTTCGACATAAAAAGTTGTGCAATTTTGAAGAGTGATATAGCAATATTGAGTTGGATATCATCTGATAAAGAAAGTTGAGTAAATTACACTTGAAAAGGTTTCAGAATTTTTTTATGGAGTTGGATATATTGATAAATAAAGTTGAGCAAATTAAAATTCAAAAGGTTTAGGAATTTTTTTATTTTTGGTTTAAAGTTAATTGTTAAGTAGATTATGTAAGATATGCTATTGGATTTTTTTTTGAAAATTATTAGTTTTATAGCTTATTTGGATGTTATGTCCAATGTAATGTATAGTTTAAAATTTTATGTGAAATCATTGAAATTATTGTATATGAAATAGAAGTGGAGAAGGTGAAACTTTGGTTCGTATCAATATTGTCTAGGAAATTGTGGGACCTCATGTGCAATGTAATATATGGTGAAGAAATTCATGCAAAATCATTGAATTTATTGTATAGGAAATTTTAATATATGGTGAAGAAAATCATGCAAAATCATTGAATTTATTGTATAGTAAATATAGGTAAGGGAGGTGAAAATTTGGTTAGTATCAATATTGTCTAGAAAATTGGTCCATGCTCTAGGACATTTAAAGAATGTTTTGGAACTCTTTCATTTTATATAAAATTTAGTGGGAATTCATGTGGAGTGAGACATATTCATGAAGACAAGTGTGCAAACTTGTGAATTCCATCAAGAAATTGGTTGGGATTGGTATTGACTAGTACATACAAGTGAACAAGTTAGGTAAATTAATTGTCCTTAGTTTGAAATTAGTAATTAAGTTAATCTTATGGGACACATTATTAAAGAAAAATATGGAAACATTCATTCTATATGTGACTTAATGGGAAAATTATATTTAATAGGACAGTGGTGAAGAAAGTTGTGTGAACTCATTGATTCTATATAGAATTTGGCTCATATTGGTATTTACTAGGTAATATAGGTGAAGAAGTTGACAAAGTAACTCTTTTTATTTTGAATTTGGTTGGTATGTTAATTATCTATGACATCCAATATATACTATATAATAAATGTGTACAAAATCATTATTTATATATATGAGTATTAGTTGGAAATCCTTATTGAATGAGATATATTAGAAAAGAAAGTTATGTAAACTCATTAACTCTATATGAAATTTAGTTAGTGCCATTATTGAATAATTGTTTCTAGTTGAATTTAGTTTATAGGTCAATTGGTGGATGTAGAAATTCATTCATTTATATGGAATATAATAAGCATGCCATATTGAATAATACATATTTATGAAGAAATTTGTGCAAAATCGTTAATTTTATCCAAAATCCAATTAGTACTCCTACTAACTAGGAAAGAGAGGTGAACAAGTTGGGGAAAATCACTTCTGCTAATTTTAATTTGGTTGGAAGGTTAACTACCTCATACATGATATCAATAAAATTTATAAAAACTCACTAAATCTATATGGAATTAAGTGGCAAAGTTGTATAAAGTGCTATATGTTTATGACGAAAGTTATACAAACTCATTATTTGTATCTCGAATTTGGTTGGTACCAATATTGAATAGAAAATAGGGGTTAAGATAATGGGGAATTTAATTGCCTCTATAGTGCACTTAACTCCAATACTTTTAAAGTGTCGCTATAACTGATTCAAATGTTTTAAATACATCAAAAAAATTAAAATAATATTATAAATGTAATGTAATTTGTAAAATAAATAAATTTTACTTTTTTCTCTTACATTCTTTAGATTTACAAATAGATTTTTTTAAAAGAATAATAGTTATAAAATAATCACTCTTTATTTTAATGTAAACAATTGCATTTTTTAAAACTAGGTTTTAATATTGTATATTCCATGTAAATATCAAATATTCTAATTCTAAGAATCAATTCAAGTAGTTATGCAAATATATGAAAATAGAAACGAAATAATGATATTTATGTACTTTTCTCTTATGTTTTTCATTTACAAATAAAGCTTTTAAAAGAATAATAGTTGCAAAATAATCAGTCTTTATTTTAATATTAAGAATTTCTTTTTAAAAAACTAGGTTTTAATATGGTATATTCCAATTCTAAGAATCAATTTAAATACTTAAGTATATGAAAATAGACATCAAACAATGATTTTATATAAGTATATGACAATAGACTTCAAACAATGATTTTATATGAGTATTTTGTTTTTTCAGAGGAAAAAAACTAAATTGAACTTTATTATAAGGCAAAAATTCAGTTTACATGTATAAATTCATATCCATATATCCATCTTACACAGTAAAGAAGTGTTTCAACAAAAAATCAGAAATATCGTCTCAAAAATATATTCAAAATGTGATATATGCATCCACTATCAGCTATGAGGAATAATATCCATCCATAATGACAAAAAGGAAGTATGAAAAACACAGTAGCAGCATATAGCGCACAAAAAATCTAGTGCGGCCTATTATGGAAGAGAAATTCTTCCATCCTCCTGTGTAGTCCCATGCTATACATAAGAGTAAAAGATATAGCCCTTTGCATCCAACAATCCATCTTTTGATAGGGAATTAGCCAACATATTTTATTTAGGGAATATCTGTTGAATGTGGAATCTATGAAAAGTTTGTAGGAGTCCTTCTGTGTGCACCTTCCAGTTCCAGAGCTCTTGAGGGTCGAAATTATTTTTACCAAAAATTCCCTCATTGATGGTCTTTGAATCCGCATATATATGTATATGTTTTATCTTCTTTTGTATTGGAAACCAAAGTAGATCCCAGAGGGACACTAATTGTTACACGTCATTTTGTCACCATGACATTTGACGGTCAATATGGATCTATCACCATCCATACTCATGCTTCCTTAGAATTCAAACATTTATATTCCTTAACTAAGTCTTGGTAACTGGGAAAATAGCTCTTAAAATACTCTTAAAGATGGCATGCACACTTTTTGTAGTCACTTCCTGTGCATGCACGGATATTACTAAACTTACATGTGGACTTTTGCGCTGTCTTTCCTGTTAAAACCTGTGTACCCCATTTAAAATAAAGTAAAGGCAAAAAGTAACTTCTAGAAGCATAGTTGGGTGCATAATCTTCCAACTAAAAGCCTCTGAGTTGTGCCAATTCGAGCTAAATCCCTCCAATCATGGAACTTATCCCCTTAGATCAAGGAACCCTAATCCCCTCATTTGTGGATCACACCACTCTATTGGTGGATCTGAAACCTCCTCAATTTGTCCTATAAATTGAGCTGAAACTTGAGGATTAGGAGGTTCACTTATGATAATCTTATGCTAGCCATGATAGAGTGAAAAGTTTGTTAAACCAAGTAGGAATATTGGAAAGGCATACGGGAGGAATCTATATGACATCAAGGTTTGGTTGTATGATTTCTCTTTATCATATTAGGGGAATTTTGGGTCTAAAATGGGCCTCCTAAGAAAAATGTACAACCAAAATAAACTTTATAACAAACAATAGGATTCAAGATGATGATGTCAACCATGGGGGATGATTCACCGTTTCTTAATTAAAAGGGTAAAAAGATTAAAAAATATTAAAATAATAAAACTACTTTTTCAACTCGTATTTTCAACTTATCTCATAATGTTTTTACTCAAATTTCGAGTGGGAGTACTCATTAGATGCAAAATTTAATTTCTCATCCAAGGAGTACCCATGTTGCATACTTTTTATGGATCTTTCTAAACGAAAAATGAGAAATACAAGACAATTTGTGATTGCAATCACGTTTTTCATGTATTTCTAATTTTTCGTGTAGCAGGGTCCATCAAAAGTATGCAACATGGGTACTCCTTGGATGAGGAATTAAATTTTGCATCCAACGAGTACTCCGACTCGAAATTTGAGTAAAAACTTTAGGAGTTAAGTTGAAAATACGAGTTGAAAAAGTAGTTTTTTTTTTTTCCCCTCTAAAATTTGATGATGTAATCAAATATTATTTTATTATTTCCACTATTATTTTATAATTCCCTTAGGAGGCCCATTTTAGACCTCAAAATTCCCCTAATAATTCCTTAATAATACATTTGGATACTTTTTCTCATTATGTTGTTTTCAGATTCATTAAATATCGAATCCCATGGGTACAAATCCAATTGTGTTAAGGGTTAATGTGGTACATGTTGGGTGGAATTTCCAAGTGATTTTGATGACCTAGATACCTTTGGGTCACAATTTCTTAGTCATATGCTAGTCCCATAGGCCACAAACTAACTAGCAAAGAAAAAAAGATATTTCTTTTTGTTTTGACATAGATCAAAATATTAAAACACACAATATTTTATTAATATTATAATTTTGTTTCATCTTAACCATATGAATCAAATTTTGAATGAAAAATAATATATTGCTATTAGAAAAAATCAAATTTTCTACATTTCATGTTTTCACACCACATTCAAACTCATTGTAAAAGTACTTCAAACAATCCCTCCAAGTTAAGTGTTGTTCTTCCATGTTTGCATTTCCAAAAATGCATCATGAGATACCATCACTAACTTGCACTCACCCTAGGGAAAAATTGGAATCAATGAAAGTTTTCTTATCATTAGAATATATTTTAGGTTAGCACTTGTGGAATGAGTTACCTTAAGATGAATATTTTTGCTGGTAAACTAGTTGCACAACTTACTTGAGAAAAAACATGAACCATATCTTATTACAAGACAACAATTTTCACATTATAATGTATATATAACAATGTCCATTTGAGAACAATGGAACTTACATTAAAGCCCTGCCTTATGATGCCAACACGAAAGGGAAATGCAATCACATGTAGAGACATGAGCTCGATAATATGGATAATTTAAAATAATATATGCTCAAAATTTAGGTTCTTGACACAAAATAAAGGTTTTAAAATAATAGTAGTGAAAAGTCACATAAAATTATCATTATCTCACATAACACAAATGAAAAATACATCAATACACTTTTTTAATTTCTAATATGCCATGGATATATGTTCATATTTAGAGACACATGGAAATTAAGATGATTATATAATGAAAATGTTGATGTACATATGTTCATCTTTAGAGCTACGTTGAAGCTAAGGAGCATTCACTTTAGTGGTGATATAATGAAAAATGAATTGGAGTGATATGAGAATTCTACTCAAAATGATAAAATACACACGTATCTAAGTAGTTTCATTGATTTTAACAATCATATGACACAAAACAATATAATGAAATAATTTTAGTTGATATAATGCAAAATTATTTAGAACAAATCATGTCACTGCATTGATTTTAGCAATGACATGACACAAAACAATAGAGTGCATAATGATACAATTTAATTTGAATTAGTGAAATCATGAAGCTTCATTAATTTTAATAATAACATAACATAAAACAATAAAGTGCATTACTTTTAATGATAATACAATGAAAAATTATGCAATTCATTAATATCAATTGATTTGGTGCATTGGTTTTGGTTTTAGTTGTAAATAGTGCAAATTATTAGATGAGACTACTGAAACCTTAATATAATACAAAATAGTGTCAATATATATACTATAAATTTATAAAAAAAAATCTCAATTACAAGTTTTAAAATCCACAACTTTGTTTCCTTAATATTATACATTAAAATTATTTATAATATTAAAATATAAAAATTATAAAAAAATATACAAAATATATTAATATATATAATGCATGAAAATTATAATAAATAATAAAATATAAATATAATTGTGACGCACATGAGAAACTGGAAAATGCAACTATGAAAAAACGATAATTTATTATCTTCACTATAATATTAATTAAAAGTTTGAAAAGGTTGGAAAACCAGGATTGATCCATTAAGAATGGGATTTGTCTTTAATGCGACTTTTTGGCAGAAAAAATTGAGCTGAAATATTGATTTTTGTTATTTAAAGTGGTTTTTTGACTGCATATATTGATTCAACACCTTGAAAAACCCCTAGGCACTTTGATTGTGGAAATTTTACCCATCAAAGTTGTGAGTTCAATGAATTCCTGCTAGATTTTAGAGAAATTAGATGGGAAAAATAAATCAGAGAACTTTTCAAAAAGTCGCATTATAAACAACTCATTAAGAATAAATTTATTAAATCTATCCCCAAATCCTTTCAATGATTTTTTTACAAACATTTATAACCTTGTTTTCATTTGCAGATGTCAATATCCATCCCCTTTAACCATTTTTGAAATCGACTTCTTTGTAAATTATGACCTCGTTGTATAAATAATCCTCATCTCTAAATAATTTGGAGTCATGTGTCCACATATACATATGCAAAATTAAGATGTATTCTTTGTCTCCACCGATGGTTTCAAACAAATCAGATTTGGTACCACTATTGCACACTTAAAATTTGACCTTGAACTTCTCATATCCTCTACCTAGTGAAATATTATAGATAGACATAAGGGAAGAAGTGTAAGAAAGGAACATACCATGAAATATCTTCAGGCAAATATCATAACATGTCTTTTATCCAAGCTAAAAGAGGACTTAAAATAAGAAAATCGCCATAGATTCATATACTACTTCAATTCCTATTTATGGTTGTTCATTATAATTTTTGTCATTCTCTTTACATTTCTAGCTACCTTCTTCATGATTTCCTCAAAAGAATCCTCTCTTGATTTCCGAATGGACCTTTTCAATGTGTAACTTCGAAGAAATGTTGTTGTCGCTAAGTAATTCTTATAAACGTAAGACATTAGCATCAAACCTTATAAATTGACACACAAAACAACAATAAATGGATAATATCAAAATTTGGGACCTACACTGAAAGAAAACATGACATTATAAGAACTTCAACGACTTTGAACAAATATGGCATCATAAGAACTTGAAGAAATTTGAATAAGATAGCATCACATAAACTTCAAAAACTTTGAACATGGACAAGTGATTTAAGACATATATATTAAGATCCAAAATTAAGAAAATATACCCACAGAATAATTGAAGAAAAAAAGAACCCATTACCTGCTTAAAAAACAAAAATGATGAAGGTTATTAAAAAGAAGAGAAATATATGCATCTATCTAAAGAGTATGAAGTGAACCATTAGCGAATTGAACTAGGCATGTCATTGGCGGAGGAAGTAAGTCAACTAATAGAATGAAATGTGAGGATATTAGACATGAAAGAAGTGTTGCAAAGAACTTTAAACCAACAATAATCTCACTCATGCCTAGAATTGATATCCCAAAAAGGCTAGAGGAATTTATGTCAGTATCACCTTATAATTTTGTTTATAAGATCAATTTTAACACTCTAGCATTTTGCCTTGGTATCATACACACGATAATGAATGTGTATATTGAATACTCTAACGAGTTAGTTGTCCTGATGTGAATGGAAGGATTGATGGTGGATATTAGTGAAAAAATGTGATTATAAATAGGCGGATGGTTGAATATGTAACTAAGGAAACGTGGCATAAGAATATTTTAAAAATATGATAAAAATGTTGGCATCCTATTTGTTATTGCCTAAATCTACCTCAGGCTGAAGAAGGCAGAATCTAGGGTAACATAAAACCATGCTTAATATGGTAGCTAGCCCTACCAGATCGGGAGAGGGCTCTCTCCTGGTCAATCTCAGCAAAAATAATCAGTGAGGCTTGAGATGACTTGAATAAAGGCTGATTTTAGGCTAGCTATATATGTAAAAAAGTTTGATTTTATTTTGAGGGTGTTTGTTGGATCAAAGGGAAGGGTAGATTTTGGGTCTCGGGAATGAGGCCTAGTTTTTGCAGAGATCTGAATGGGGCAAGCTAGGCAATTGTTTTGAAACTTCAATTTTGAATGAAATGGATAGCTCAGACCAATGAGGAGTTGAAGAGGGCAAGAAACCTTCAAGGATCCTCTTCAAACAGTTGAAAACATGGAAAATTAAACAAATCCAAGGTAGAGCACTGCAAATTTTAATGGATTCTACCTTTATACTTATTTGTTTAACTTAAGAAGAAATAAGAGGGGAAATGATACACATGAAACACCAGTAAACTTACATTAACAGAGAGAAATACATCATCAAAAAAAAGAGCCATATGAATCCCAAGGAGTGCTGCAAACCCTGGTCTATTCCTTTGCCAAACTGCAGAGATGAATGTAGAATGATGCTCAAAGCAATCCCAAGTGTCCAACCCTGCAAATGACTAAAAAACTACAAGATATAGAAAACACTACCTCATCCCCAGCCTCTAGGGGTCGAGCTTAGATGTTTAGGAGTTGTTTCAACAAGATCTAAACTGAGAACTAGAAAATAGGCAGTGGAACAACTTGCCTCTATAAGATAAGAAACTGATTCATTCAGTTGCAATTCACCTTTTGATGGATGAATCTACCTCCATGAGTAAAAATTTAACAAAATTACATCAATATCCATCAAATTACATCATTATTTTAACATTTGGAAGTATTAAAGTCAAAATTTCCAAAAATAGGTGAAAAACAGAGTTACTGAGTCCAAAATGAGAAAAAATCCCCAATGTGCCGCGCTTGATTTCTCTATGCATCGCACCAGTTTGGAGCTGATTTTGGATGCCTTCCCATGATCTAAATTTTCTACAAGTGGGCTTGTTGGAAACTTCTACTTGTCGGCTTTCCAACACAAATGGAATTTCTGAATTTGGCGTCCATTTGCCCCTCCGAAAATGAGTTCTCCCAACACTGCTTCCTGTGTGTCCAAAAAGGGGCAGAAAGGTCATTTTTAGGGTGTTTTTGACCCTTTTGGAAGCCCAAAACCTGTCAAAATCACTTGGCCATAGGTATGCATGCATAATTTTCCATGAAAAATCCAAAAATTTAAATTTTTCACCAAGATGAGCTCCCAATCATAAGCGCATGCCAAGTGGCGCGATGCATAGAGTTGAAAAATCTGTGTTTAGGCCAAAAAAAATCAAAATTTGCAAAAAGTGTCCCAAATTTCTTGAAATTTCGGCTGAGTGTCCTCCATTATGTACTATGCTGGGCCAAGGAAGCCTCGACCAAAATTTGAAGTCTATCATGCCTTTTCCGACGCTTTGAGGCCTTCTTCAACTTAGCCTTTAGGATCTTGATTCGTGCCTTGCAAACATGATTTCTCGCCCAATAATGATTGACCACGTGCCTGCACATATTTTATCTTTTTTTGCCTTCAATAGCAAATAAAGGAGTCTTAAATCACTTGCACACCACAAATTTGAGAAAATTTGGAAGTTTTGGGGAAGTTTATGGTGAAATTGTGCTTGCAGCTCTATGCACCACGCCACAAGCCCAACACATCGTGCCCTTTTGCAGGAAATGTTTGGAGACCTTCTCGGTGTCCAAATTGGATGCAGGATAGCTTGGTGGAAATATTATTGAGTCTAATTTTGCAACCCAACTGAAATTTTTCAATTTGGAGTTAATTTTCCCTGTCAAAAATCAAATCTCCCAAGACTGGTCAAAATGTGCAAAATGAGGCTGCCTCAAGGCAGAGTGTTGTTGCAGTCAACTTTTGAAGATATTCCTCAACTCCAAATTGAGCTCATGATATATCATTGGAAATATATTTGTGTCTAGTTATCATTTGACTCATCAAGCAAGTCATTTGGCCAACCAAGCTAGGAGAAATCTTGATTTTCCCAAGGTCACTTCAGAGGTGCATCAATTCTCCTAAGGCAACTGTATTTTTGACATTTCTCTAAAACCATGACACCTGTGTAAAAAGTGAAATATTTTTTTCTTCCTTGGCCTATTTTTGACAAAAACCTCTCTCAATTTTCCAAAATTCATCTTTTCTTGCTCAGAAACATCATTGAAGTAAAACCTATCTCGATGTGTGGAACTGGGGATTTGTCGAAATGAAGCGAAATGAAGGGGATAAGGGGCTTCTAAATTCTTGAGAAAATTTTGGGAAGTAGAGAGGGATTTTAGGAAGCATGGGAAAGTGGAATTTTAGAGATTGAGTGAGGGGAATGGGTCCAAAAGGGCAAAACACAGGCCTAGCCTAGAAAATTGCCAAGTTGTAGCAAAAAACTAGGGTTTGTGCGAAAATGAGGAATTTGGGGGATATGAGTGATGGGAAGTGTTTAATAAGGTACATTAAGGATAGGGGAAGGTGTATGAACATCATGATACAAGTTTTGTTGATGATTTTACCATCCAAGATAAATTACCTTCAAAACCCTAGGAGAGGGAAATGAACCTTACCTAGGCACAACTGAAGCATGAACAAGGTGTAAAATGACCCAGTGGAACTTGACATGATGATGACAACCCTCTGAATGATGGTACACTCAGCTGAATGGTGACATGGACCGACATTTGAACAACTTTGACAGGAGTAAAAGCAAACCCTAGACCTAATACCTAGTGACCAAATTTTGCTTGAAGACTCACTGAAATGACAAAATTTGACCTTGAAACCTTAAAATCGCTTTGTAAGAGCATGTTTGATCACTGGAGGAAGGCTGCAAAGAGTGAAACTAACATTGGCTCCAATGGGGATGGTAGCTCCTTGGAGGTGCCAAGAACTACAGATCTTTGGAAAGCAGACAGTGCCTTCATCCATTGGGCAATGGATTCAAAAAATAAAGCTAAAATGCATGACTGAAAAATGATGACTTGACGACACAAATTAACTCTCACTCAACTAAAAACTAACTCAATACTTAAACAGAACCGAAAAACTGGAAAATATGCTCAATATGAAGCTTATTCAATACAACCTACTCTAGTTGTTCCATTCATCACCTGATCAAGTGAAATGAAACAACCAATGCAACCAAGTAAATATTCCTGCTGTTGTTTGGATTCTCTGCAAGTGCTCGCTTATGAACAACAAGAGAGAACTACCGAAAGGCAACTCTCAATAACCACTGAAACCAAGGCTTATGATAACAAACCAGGTAACATTTATCTTTTCTAATGCTTGCAAAAGAATGCCGAAGGGATCTTGAAAATCCTGAAGCAATAGTAGGTCTTGAGATCCAGTAGAAAAAGAACAATTGATTTTCGAGTGACAGGAAGGCACAAAGAGGTATAAGCTTCTTCCATCTGAGTGTTAGCTATAAGTTCCTTGACCATGAGAAACTCTGGCATATTGTCTTTCTCAAGCTCATATTCCTCAACTTCATGGTCTAGGTCATTCTTAAACAAAAAACAATCTTCAAGATTATCAAACATGACAGCCTTGTCATCTTCATGAAAGAAAATATTATCTATTTGTTGATCTATAAAGCTAATTACAAGATCATCATAATTTCCAAAAGAGGAATAAGTTTCACCAACACTTTCTTGACCATGTGGGAACTACAAATCTGCTTTAGCTTGGGTTGTAACATGACCATTCAGGAGCTGATATATCTCATCTTCAGACAAAGGAGATAATAATTTTTGTTTTCTTTTGCTCAAACAGTGATTGTCTTCATGAAATAACATTTTAAAACATGAAAAACCTGAATGACAGTCCTTAATTCCCTGATCTTATGAAATTTGAAAACATTGTTGATCATCTTCATATGACATGGCAATCAAATTATCATTTATCACTAAGTTATTGAAAGAAGATTTTTCACTTACTTGAACAAAGATCTCATCTTGTTTTTCATGAACTGACTGGATTACCTCCTCATGAAGGCTTTGTTCTAATGAAATGAGAACATTTGGATCAATAACTCTGTCTTCTTAATTCCAGATGATCTCAACAGCAGAACTCTCCTTCATGGGATTCAACACAATGTATTCTTGATCATCACGATCTGAATCTAGATCTGAAATATTTGTCTTGACTTTATCACATTCTGAAATTGAAACTTGAATTTCCTACATATTGTCTTCTTCTATGGACAGATCTGAAACAAAACCTTCTCTTTCATCATTTTCCATTGTACTAAGATCTTGATCCTGCTACAAAGTTTCCTGAGCATCTTGATGAGTATCTTCTAAGTTCTCTTTATGCTGCTGAAATGGATTTTCATACAGAGCCTCCATGATCTCATCATCCATGAAGTCATCAACTTCATAAATTTTTTCAAGATTTTCAATAAAAATATGAACATGGCTACAATAGTTTTGAACTAAAGTTAAGGATGGATAAGATTCTTTATACCTTTCAAAGAACATGGTATGAAAATCCTTTAAACAGTAAATACAAGCAAGCGGCAAAATTTCATACCAAGATCGGGCTTCACCTTCCAGAGTGGCCATGAATATCGTCATCAAGAAATCTTCAGGAAAATTGACCTTCAATTTGCGAATATGTATGTGAAATCTAACCAGATGTAAAGTAGCACCCTTCCTATCATCATCCTTAAACGTAGGCAAATTCCTTTGCCAATCTACCTTAGGAATTTTATTTGGAAAACCTGGAATGTGATATCGGCTCATGGGAGCATACCTTCGATCCAGGGAAACCATTTTGATAACAATGAATTCACCAAGAAATTCCTCAAGCTACTGATTCTTGAAGAGTATAGTCTCCATAAAAATTTTGAACCTTAGGATTTTTCGACACTGGAGTCACTAGGTGAATGATTTCAGCCTTGCTATGTGTTGAGTCTCAAAAGTGTTTTCCATATTCATACATATTTCCATTATGTCATTATCATGCAGCTCTAATTTCATAACTATTTGACCTAAAACCCTACATCAAGTAACCATTTTCATAAATATATGGGTTAGGATCCTTGTCTTCCAAAGTTATTTATTTTATGTGTTTAAAGTGAATTTATGATTAGAAACTAGAAAATTAACATAGTTTCATATATGTATATATGTGTTATGAGTTTTGTGACATGTGTAGGTCAAAAGGAAGCTTCTAAAAGACCTTTATGTGGCCTCCCAAAACCAAATTCGAATTTGAGTGGAGAAGATCATGGGATCATGAAGACATGTGTCCCATTTCCTTTTTGTATTGAAACTCTAATAAGATATGTGTCTCATTTCTTATTTGTATTGAAACTCTAAAAATACATGTGTCTTATCATTTCCTATTTTGATTGTAACTCTAGAGATAGAGGGAGAGATTCATGGACTCTCATTAATGAGATAACCTCTCATATTTTGTATAAATAGGAGAAGATTTCTCCTATCAAGGGTAGTGAAAAATAGGAGAAGAAGAGAAAGGATTAGAGAGTGTTTTGTAACAAAGCTTAAGATGGAATGGGATTTAGATTTGTGAGTTTATCAATAAAGAAGTTCAGTTCTTTGATTCTGTTTTTATTACAACTTTAAGGAGCTGAAGAATTTCACCAAATTGGTAGCAGAGGGCCCCTACTATTCAAGGAGGTTTTACATGTTTTCTAGATAAGTTATTTTCAATTCTGTTTTGTCATATTTCCTTAGATTGCTTTTTGAAATCATAGCTTTTAGCATTATTTTTCATGTCATTTGCTTAGATAAAGGATCCTCATGATATTGCAGTTAGTCTCTTTCTCAAGCTCTTCCAATACATCTCTATTAAATGAATGGAATTCAATTGTGATATTTTGAGTTATTAGCATTTCATTTTCTGTTATTTCGTTAAAAAGAAGATCCTCATTATACTGCAGTTAGTCTCTTTCAAAATCTTTTCCAATAAACCTCTAATTCACGAATGAGACTAAGTTGTAATATTTTGAGTTATTGATTGTTTTGCTTCATAGAAGATCCTTATCACATTATGATTAATCTCTTTCAAAAAGCTCTTCCAATAAACCTCTAACTCATGAATGAGATTTAGTTGTAATGTTATAAGTTGTTTCAGCGTTTCCTTTTATGTTTTAGGAGATCCTCATTGCATTAGAATTAATATTTTTCACAAGCTCTTCCAACAAATCTCTAACTAAATGAATCAGATTAAGTTGTAGTGTTTTGAGTTACTTTTCATTTCATGAATGTTCATTTAGAAGTTGTAATATCCATGGATTAGGACTCTCCGTTTTCATCATTTTCTAATTAGGAACAGAACTTGCAAATAAATTCTATTTTAATTCATTTATTAACATTTCATTTTCTCCCTTGTTGACATAAATCTAACATCATCTTTTTAGCATAGAGTAGCATACTAAGAATCAAACATAAAAACCCCAAAACATCAATAAAACACTAAAAACAACGAAGTAAGAAAAAGGGATACTTAGGAACATATAGTGCATCACACTTCATCAGTTTACTAGCCCTGGTTGATCATTTATGTTAGCGATTTAGGACACTAAATTGACTAAACACTATGTCTGATCGTTGTCCACCATCAACCATTAGATCTAACTTGATACATGTACTGGGGCAATTTGCAAGTCAGATCTGACGTTTATAAAACTAGACCGGAGATTGACTGAAGCAGTGTTTATCTACTTATGCACTTGCAAAGCAATGTGCAGTTTCGAAGCCTACCTGGCATAACTTCAGGCTCTGTCTGTAGTTTATAAAATGAATAAAACTAACAAGAAAATAATTTTTTCGTTCCCCAGTATGGTTGCCACTATGTTATTTCCTAAATCTACCTCAGGCTGAAGAAGGCAGAATCTAGGGTAACATCAAACCACGCTTAGTCTGGTAGCTAGCCCTACCAGATCGGGAAAGGACTCTCTCCTAGTTAATCTCAGCAAAAATAATCAGTAAGGCTTGAGATGACTTGAATAAAGGCTGATTTTAGGCTAGGTATATATGTAAAAGAGTTTGATTTGATTTTGAGGGTGTTTGTTGGATCAAAGGGAAGGGCAGATTTTGGGTCTGGGGAATGAGGCCTAGTTTTTGCAGAGATCTGATGGGGCAAGGTAGGGAATTGTTTTGAAACTTCAATTTTGAATGAAATGGATAGCTCAGACCGGTGAGGAGTTGAAGAGGGCAAGAAACCTTCAAGGATCCTCTTCAAACAGTTTAAAAAATGGAAAATTAAAAAATCCAAGGTAGAGCACTGCAAATTTTAATGGATTCTACCTTTATACTTATTTGTTTAACTTAAGAAGAAAGAAGAGGGGAAATGATACAGATGAAACACCAGTAAACTTACATTAACATAGAGAAATACATCATCAAAAAAAAGAGCCACATGAATCCCAAGGAGTGCTGTAAACCCTGGTCTATTCCTTTGCCAAACTGCAAAGATGAATGTACAATGATGCTCAAAGCAATCCCAAGTGTCCAACCCTGCAAATGACTGAAAAACTACAAGATATAGACAAAAATACCTCATCCCCAGCCTCTAGGGGTCAAGCTCACATTTTTAGGAGCTGTTTCAACAAGATCTAAACAGAGAACTAGAAAATAGGCAATGGAACAACTTGCCTCTACAAGATAGGAAACTGATTCATTCAGTTGCAATTCACCTTTTGATGGATGAATCTACCTCGATGAGTAAAAATTTAACAAAATTACATCAAGATCCATAAAATTACATCCAATTACATCATTATTTTAACACTTGGAAGTAAGAAAGTCACAATGTCAAAAACTAGGCGAAAAACAGAGTTACTGAGTCCAAAATGAGCAAAAATTCCCAATGCACCGTGCCTGATTTCTCTATGCGTCGCGCCAGTTTGGAGCTGATTTTGGAGGCCTTCCCATGATCTAAATTTCCTGAAAGTGGGCTTGTTGGAACATTTGGCCTGTCAAATTTCCAACACAAGTGGAATTTCAGAATTTGGCATCCATTTTCCCCTCCAAAAATTAGTTCTCCCAACACTGCTTCCTGTGTGTCGAAAAAGGGGCAGAAAGGTCATTTTTAGGGTGTTTTTTACCCTTCTGGAAGCCCAAAACCTGTCAAAATCACTTGGACATAGGTATGCATGAATAATTTTCCATGAAAAATCCAAAAATTTAAATTTTACACCAAGAAGAGCTCCCAATCATAAGCGCGCGCCAAGTGGCGCGACACATAGAGCTGAAAAATCTGTGTTTAGGCCAAAAAAAATCAAAATTTGCAAAAAGTGTCCCAAATTTCTTGAAATTTCAGTTGAGTGTCCATTATGTACTATGATGGGCCAAGGAAGACTCGGCAAAAATATGAAGTCTATCATGCCTTTTCCGACGCTTTGAGGCCTTCTTCAACTTAGCCTTCAGGATCTTGATTCGTGCCTTCCAAACATGATTTCTCGCCCAATAATGATTGACCATGTGCCTGAACATATTTTATCTTTTTTGGACTTCACTAGAAATTAAATAAGTCTTAACTCACTTGCACACCACAAATTTGAGAAAATTTGGAAGTTTTGGGGAAGTTTATGGTGAAATTGGGCTCGCAGCTCTATCCGTCGCGCCACAAGCCCAACTCGACGCGCCCTTTTGCAGGAAACTTTTGGAGACCTTCCCTGTGTCCAAATTGGGCGTAGGATAGCTTGTTGGAAATCGTACTAAGTCTAATTTCCAACCCAATGGAATTTTTTTAGTTTGGAGTTAATTTTCCCTATCAAAAATCAGATCTCCCAAGACTGGTCAAAATGTGCAAAATGAGGCTGCCTCAAGGTAGAGTGTTGTTGCAGTCAACGTTTGAAGGTCTTCCTCAACTCCAAATTGAGCTTATGATACCTCATTAGAAAGATATTTGTGTCTATTTATGATTTAATGCATCCAGAAAGTCATTTTTCCAACCAAGCTAGGAGAAATATTGATTTTTCCAAGGTCACTTCAGAGGTGCATCAATTCTCTTGAGGCAACTGTATTTTTGACATTTCTCTAAAACCATGACACCTGTGCAAAAAGTGAAGGAAGTTTTTCTTCCTTGGCCTATTTTGGACAAAAATGTCTCTCATTTTTCCCAAATTTATATTTTCTTTCTCAGAAACATCATTGAAGTAAAACCTATCCTGATGTGTGGAATCGAGGATTTGTCGAAATGAAGCGAAATGAAGGGGATAAGGGGCTTCTAAATTCTTGAGAAAATTTTGGGAAGTAGAGAGGGATTTTTAGGAAGCATGGGAAAGTGGAATTTTAGAGATTGAGTGAGGGGAATGGGTCCAAAAGGGCAAAACACAGGCCTAGCCTAGAAAATTGCCAAGTTGTAGCAAAAAACTAGGGTTTGTGCGAAAATGAGGAATTTGGGGGATATGAGTGATGGGAAGGGTTTAATAAGGTACATTAAGGATAGGGGAAGGTGTATGAACATCATGATACAAGTTTTGTTGATGATTTTACCATTCAAGATAAATTACCTTCAAAACCCTAGGAGAGGGAAATGAACCTTACCTAGGCACAACTGAAGCATGAACAAGGTGTAAAATGACCCAGTGGAACTTGACATGATGATGAAAACCCTCTGAAATGATGGTACACTCAGCTGAATGGTGACATGGACCGACATTTGAAAAACTTTGACAGGAGTAAAAGCAAACCCTAGACCTAATACCTAGTGACCAAATTTTGCTTGAAGACTCACTGAAATGACAAAATTTGACCTTGAAACCTTAAAATCACTTTGTAAGAGCATGTTTGATCACTGGAGGAAGGCTGCAAAGACTGAAAATAACACTATTGGTAGAAACATTTCCTAATCCTATTGACATGGGAAGGGTATCGTTTTATCCATTAATTTTACCCTAGAAAGGTACTTAAGAAACTTTAATATGACTTTTATAAACAGAAATGAAGTCTTTTTAAGTAGTTGATTAGAAGAACATATGGTTACAAAATTAGTATGTCAAGATAACCACACTAAAATAATGTATTGAGGCGGTTGACAAGCAGAAACGCGAGGGGGAAGGACCCCATCACTGATTTCACTTCAACTACAAGGGGGAGCATATGTGACCTTCAAGCACCTTAATTAATAAATTGCAAAATAGAAAGGAATGTAAACCCAAGAAGTGAGTTGCGAAATCTAATAGGTAAGATGTGACAAAACAATATTCCTCCCTTAACGATTTCTTGTGGCAACCTAATTGATTTTGGAGAGGCAGGGGTAGCATAATGGCAACATACAAACCTCTAAAAGGTAAAAATGTTTCAACATGACTTTCAACTGTAGGGAAGAAGGTATATTGTCATAATATGTGAGACTAGTATTGTTTTTTCAAAATACATGTTGATAATATGGACAACTTTAGCAAGAATATTTCTGCAGTAAGGGGTTTGGGTACCCTCCTAGTCATTCAGATGGCTCCATAGGTAAATATATCATACCACTTCTTCTTCGATGATATCCTTACCTTTGGGTGATTATGTGGGCACAATGGGAGGAATTTTATTATATTTTCCAGCGGTATGGGGATACTTTTATACTCTTTCCGAATTGACATAAATCCCGCCTTTTTTCTCAACTAGAAATATCTCTGACATCAAATATATTGCAGATTTATTTGGCATGGGCATGATTCATCTACAGGATGGTTTCACCTACTTGGGCTTTAGACTAAAGTCGAATTTCTACAGAATGGAGGATTGGGCATGGCTCCTATATAAAATGGACAAAACATTACATTTTTAGACATATCAATGGCTATCCATAGGAGGAAGATTTACCTTGATTCAATTTGTCCTCCAGCAACTAGCGATAAATTAGATGCACTTTTTTGCGTTACCGACCCACATATTCTCTCAGATTTGATCTCGTCTTACACACTTCTTGTGGTCGGGTACTGGGCTTGAACATAAATACCACCTCACTACCTGGGAATCTATCTCAAAACCGAAGAACCTTGATGGATTGGGTATTCTGAACACCTCATTTTTTAGCTGCTCAATGCTTATGAAGTCATTATGGAGGGTGTTTTTTGGTGAAGGTATATGGGGGAAGAGCATTGCATCCAAATACCAAAAAATTAGACACATCTCATACTAGATCGGGATGCAACAGATCAGTATAAAGAAAGGGTCATATATATGGGCAATTTTTCAAAAGATCGGGCCATGTTTTTTGCAGAGGGTGCAATGGTCATTTGGTAGAGGCAACCTAGTGGTCATTGGTGTTACACAGCATTTTGTCACTGTCCCTGAAATCCCCATATCGCCCATTGGATGGTCATTCCCATGATCAATAAGCAATGTCATGCCTTGCAAAGGCCATCATTGTGGCCCTTTACATGAGAGTAATATTCCTTTTGTTGACAATTCCCTGAGCAGAGACTCAAAAACCATTGTTCTTGCCTTGGCATGGGTAATCAGTTATGCACTTGCGCTGAAGAGGAAGATTAAAACTGGGCCCCGCGCTAGCTGGTGCTCTGTCCCAGTTTTCGACCTATGCCAAGCTGTTTATGGAATGTTTTTTAAAAATAGAGGTGGAGATTCCACTTCAACCACCTCAAGGATGAGTCATTGGGAGTGGTTGAACTGATAAACCATGGACTACCTCCTTTAGGTTTATGGTTTCCACCTCTTATGGGAACTCCCTAAAGGATATGCCTCCCTCCCACCTTTGTAGTGATCCTAACCTCCTCCTTTTCCTTTATAAAATAAGCTATCTCTCTTAGAACAAGCTAGCTGAACTTGGAGAATTAAACATATTATAGCTGAATTACTAGAGAAGATAGAATAAGAAGGAATTACGTTGAGGAAGCTTGAGTCCATGAATTCTGAGAGAGCTTGAGTCCATTCCTTCATCCCATCCGAATTCCATGATGAACTTCTGAGAAGCGCTTCCACTGAACCCCACTAGAGGAGACTGCGATGTCAAAGCATTGGTTGTAAGTCTTCCTTCTATTCATTTATATACATGACTATTTTTTGGTTCCACTTTTGTGTTACAGAGTTGTTTAATGTGATATGTTTAGCCCTCTTTGACTGGCTAATATTTATGAATAACATGTTGTTATCCTGTATGCTGCTCTTGTTTCTTGTTCTATGTGCAGGTATCCAAGTGTAATGGTGAAAGGATTGTGACTTGCAGAGGAAGGAGCGAGAGGCCACCACTACTACAGAAACAACGACAATGTTGGATTCCAGGTAGGTCAATCTATCATGCCTCTTGTTCATTAAATAATTAGGAAGCAACACTTTAGCATGTCCTTTTTTTTCTAGACCCACTCTAGGGCTAGAGGGATCATCTCTATCCGCAAAGAGGATTTACCTGCTTAAAAATTTGGCGACTCCACTGGGGATTAGTGCGAGTTTGTCATTTCATTTTGTTGGGTCAATTTCAATTATTGATTTAGTTATCTATCTTTTTCTGGTTTTCTTGCTTAGTTTCCATCCTCTGTTCAGCTCCAGAGTGTCAATATTGACCTTTGCTCATTAAGTTTTGGTTTTTCCTCTTTTTCCCATAGTTATCTGGCTTGGCGCGATTTCTCTCTGAACAGCTGCACCAATTGGCGCAGGTTTCTCTTTTTTCAGTCGCGCCAACCCCTGCATGGCACGGATTACATCCTTACAGTTGCACCGACCCCTGTAGGAATTGGTTTGACCTCTTTGATGAGTGTTTTGGTCAATTGTGCTTTCTTATGGGTTAATTTTTATGTGTAATTATGCCTTTGGGATTGTTTTGATTACCATCGACTTGCTTTTCTCAATTGTTCGTCCATCTTATTATCAGTGTCAGTTGAGGCCTTAGGGTTTCTAGGTGTCCTAGTGCCCTGAGCCTTCTATTAGAAAATCAAGTCATTTTGATTATTTTCAGTCTCATTCATCGATTGATTGCACTTACTTTTCTTTATCTTTTTGAGTAATTGCTTTGGTTGCAGAGTCATTTCGTTTTTCGATTGGTTCTTCACCTTATTGCTCCAAGAATAGATTACATTGCTTGTTTTGGACCATTTTGAAAACTTTCTCTTGGTTTGAAAGATTGCGACATTAGTTTGAGTGTTTTCTTTTGTTTGTTTTGTGTTTTATTGAGTCATTCTATTTTGATTCCTACGCAACACTTAAGCTAGTGTTTGTTTTCATTTTTCATGTAATTAGTGCATCACGTGCTTCTTTTCATTGAAAATAAATAAAAAAACATATTTTTCATTCTTTCTTTTCATTGAAAGTGAGATACTCTTTTGCATAACTAGCATTTGATTAGCTAGGAAAGATTTTCATTTTCGTTAGATTCTATTAGATGCATTAGTGGATTTCTTCGCATAGTCTCATTGTTTGCTTTTGTTTGAAAGATCTCTATCCTTCTCATAACAAGCATTCATTGAATCAGAAATGATGTTCATTTGCATATAGCTTTCATTTAGGAATTTTGAGATCCAAAATCGATAGGCCCTTACAACTGAGAAATAATCCAAGATCAACTTTGAAATTTAATTAATTAACCTAAGGAAGCATTGAAACCTAACAAAAAAATTTTAGTGGTCTAGGCTAGAGACATGTTTCAGTGTCTTAAAACCTAGTAGCTGTCGTTCGCCATCTAGCTTTAGACAACACTAGTACGGACTTGTGCTCCCCGTACCGTCTATTATATAAAGGGAGACCCCTCTAGGTTGCAATCCTTTTATCCATAGGAATCCGAGTCTGCCGCCTTGTAACCATGATACACCGAACACAACATTCAGAGAGACTACCTACACATACGTCAAGTCCTTGGTCATTTCTGCTTCATTTGATCACCAAGGTGTATATGGAAATTCATGGAAAACTGGTATACCCTCTTGCTTAGTATTCCAGAGTAGTCATTTCGATCTTTTCATGACTCTTTAAAAAGAGAAGAGATCCTCGAGCACTTGTCCTTTCACGCTTATTTAAAATTGAAAGCAACTAGAGTCATCTTTGGCCTGTTTCTCAACTCTTTAAAAATGAAACAGCAAAATATGGTTTAAGTGTCATAAAATTAATCACCTATGATCACACACTCGTTAAAGTTTTATTACTTGCCCTGTTGTTTTTCCTTGGTTTTGGTCTTGGGGTCTTTGATTGGTTCTCTTTTTCCCTTTCTATTTTGATATATGGTCACGGTGGAGAAACCACTGGTTTCATTGTCCTCACTGCCTCGTAGTGGTAGTTCTTTCCCGGACGTTTCTTTTGAAACTCCTCAGTCCACTAGGTCTACCGAGCACTTGTCCTTTCACGCTCATTTAAAATTGAAAGCGACTAGAGTCATCTTTGGCCTGTTTCTCGACTCTTTAAAAATGAAACAACAAAATATGGTTTCAATGTCATAAAATTAACCACCTACGATCACACACCCGTTAAAGTTTTATTACTTGGCCTGTTGTTTTTCCTTGGTTTTGGTCTTGGGGTCTTTGATTGGTTCTCTTTTTTCCTTTCTATTTTGATATACATTCATGGTGGTGAAACCACTGGTTTCGTTGTCCTCACTGCCTCCTAGTGGTAGTTCTTTCCTAGATGTTTCCTTTGAAACTCCTCAGTCCACTAGGTCTGCCGAGATCTCACAACCTATTCTCCCATCTGTCATGCCTCTTGCTACTCGATCTCCTCCTGAAGAGCTAGTTGAGTTCAATTGGCCTCCTTCTGGTGCTTGGTCTCGTTTTGGGGAAGAAGGAGATTTTCCTCCTTTTACGTCGGGCTCGCCATTCTTTGATGTTGCTGTGCCTCCTAGTCCCTGTAGTCTTTTCAAAGATCTTACGACAGAGTCAGACATGGACTCATCTAGTCTTGTTGGTAGTAAAGGAATGCTTGTTTCTACAGGATAATATCAGAATTTTTCAGAAGATGTCTGTCATGTTTCTACTTAGTATTCTCCACCTTCAGTGTCACTTCCACTTGGATATCAGTCCTTGAGTCAGATTATGTCTGGTGTTACCTTCATTGCGCAATACAATACAATAACTCCTCCTCAGAGTTCGGTCCTACCTTCGTTAGGACTATCACCTTCGACGCCTAGTTCATTGGTTAATGTTACATCTATTCCAGTCCAACTGACGGTCTGTGTGGCTTCATCCACACCTGTTGTTACCCATCAGTTGTCAGGATCTTTTCACACCCACAGGTCTATTTTTCTCAATCCTACGTGGCCTGTTAATCCCGACCCAAGTAGTTCACAAACTTGTGCCATGGAAACCCCGTCTACCATGCCTATGGTTTATACCTATGTGTTTGACGAGAAGATGTTGGATATACACCGATGTTATGCTCCCTTGACAGAGGCCACGCCTGTTTCTAGTGGTGTTTCCACTACTCCTGTGATTCCTGGTGATCTTACTTTTGAAGAGTATCTGTTGGTTTTTCAGCAACAGAGCTCTTAGGGTTCTCAACAAACCCAGACTCTTGGTAATCATCTTTTTCATCATTATGATGTTGTCGGTAACCCTGTTTATTCATTTCTGCTTCATTATGATGAGCATGGTAATCCGGTCTATTTTCCTCCTACTGATCCTTATCAGACCGTTTCTTGTTTAAGGCCTAGCTTGCCTGTGCAACCCTCTGGCTTGCAAGGACAACCCCCCATGGGAAAACCTTTAGCTCAGCAGGGCTCTACCTCTGGTCCATAGGGACAACCATACAGTCCACAAGGCAAAAATTTACAAGGAAAACCTTTGGTCCAACATGGACAACCCTCTAGTCTTTTCAATCAACCTTCGAGTCAACCAGGACTATCTTATGCTCCTGGGGGGAAAATATACCCACCACAGGGACAACCTATTGCACCACAACAACAACCACATGCTCAGTATGGCCCGAATGTTGTGCAACCAGGATAACCCTATGGTCCTTCTCCGGGTCAACCTGGTTATCAGGGACAACCTGGTCAAGCCAACCTTTCCCACAAGTCCAACCTGGTGGCCCTCCGTATTCGGTTCAACCCGCTCAGCAACCGATTCAACGTGCTCCTCAACCGGTTCTATCATTTCAACAACCCGTTCTACATGTTTATAGTCATCCAGGTTTACCTGCTCAACAGCCTGCTCAACCTGCTCATCCAGGTCTTCCTTCTCAACCGCAAGGTGCTTACTACCCTCAAGGTTTATATCAACTAGTATATAGTGTGCCTCAGGTTCCTTACCCTAAAAATAAACTTGTATATAATCAACCTCAAATCCATGCTTACATTCCACAACAGACTCCATACGCTGCTCAGCAAGGACCTCAGTGGTCTACTCCAACTCAATATCCTGGTCCTGAACCCCAGTATCAACCGAATTATCCTACTTCTAATCCTTATGATCCAAATCCTTTGGGACAGAATGTATGGGGACAGAATCTTTCTCGGACTGGGTGGAATGTACATGTAGGTCCTTATCAAAGACCTTCGATGACTTTCAACACTCAATTATCGTTTCTTGCTATGTTGGAATTACCTGATGTGTCAAAGTTGATGAATGATCCCATTATTCATAACCTGTATTGGCCTCCAGTTCCAACCAAGATTCCTGGTGATTGTCCTAAATTTGAGGGCAAGTCTGGTGAAGACCCCCAAGCACATGTTAAGACTTACCATTTGTGGTGTTCCTCTAACTCTTGGGTTGATGATTCTATTAGACTCCGTCTTTTCCAGCGAACTCTTGCTGGTGCTGCTACAAAGTGGTACATTGAGCTATCTCATGGCGTCTTCCAAGATTTCAATTCTTTAGCCATGGAATTCCTTACACATTTTTAGTTACCAGTCCGTTATGAGACCGGGACACACCTCCTCACTTCATTGAAATAGGACCGAGCTACTCATATCTCAGATCATATTCATGAGTGGCGAAGTCATCGTCGCATGATCAAATTTGAAATTCTTGATCAACTTCTAACTCATTGGTTCACCACCTCCTTTGTCAATCAGATTGCTAAATACATAGCTATGGGGGCATGTGTAACCAAGGAACAAGCCATTTCTTATGCCTAGTACCTTGATCTTGTGTACTCTCAGTCTGGTGCATTATATGATATCTTGCCTGATGCTCCCCAACCTGGAACTTATAAACCACCAACGACTCCATCCATCGATGGTATTATTAGTTCTATGTCTCAGACTTCTCAGAAGTATTTGTTGTCTTCAAACACTAGGAAGCCGAAGTCCGCTTCTTCCAATAATATTTCTTCTCATTCTACTTTGAATTCTGGTAAACCCATATAATTTAATGCCATTCAGGCCAATCCTACGAATAATGCTTCTAAAGGTAAGAATAAGGGTAAAGGTAAGGCCAAATACGATACCCCAAAACAAGATTCTCAGAAACCTCGTGCTGGTGATGGTTCTCAATGCAAACTGAAGTACCCTTGTTTGATTTGTGATGAAGAGCACTTCACCAAAGACTGCCCTTGATGGTCCGAAGTGAGCCAATTTCTCAAAGGCACCCAGGGAACTCCGACTGTTCTTAAAGAACCTTTCCCATCTCATCAGACTCAGATGGTAGAGCAACATCAGTCCTCTTCCCCATTTGGCTCTTAGGTGTTCATGATGTACAGTTCTGCCGCCATTTCTATTGCTACTCAGTCAAAAAGTTATGCTGGCTCACGTTAGGCTTCAGGAAAGGAGGTCGCTGATGGTCCTCCTCCTCCTGTTACTGGTCCTCTTGAATCGAAAGGCCCAATGCTGAGTCCATTGTGTGACCGCCTTCCAAAGGTGTACTCCGCAAGTCTTCTTATAATCACAATGCCCGTGCTGCTCACCATTACAATATTGTTGAGGATTTGGCTCAGGCGCCGTCCACGATGTCTATGTTAGAAGTACTTCAGAATTGTCCGTCGCAGCGAAGAGCTTTGTTATCTGCGATTGGTGGGATTGATCCTTCCAAACTAGCCTTCTTACTTTCGATCCAGAGAATTTCATTCCACGACTTCTGCATCAGATTGCGCTCATTATTCAAGTTGTTGTTAATGGTCTCGACATCCATCAAGTGGCTGTGGACGAAGGTGCATCAACCTGTGTCATGTCATCTTCGTGCTAGAAAGCCATTGGTTCTGAAACCCTGAATTCATCACCAAATTCCCTAGAATCATTTGAGGGAAGAGAATCAAAACCTTTAAGTGTTCTCGCTAGTTTACCGATTAGTTTGAAAGGGAAGACAATCAATGTCAATGTCAAGGTCGAAGTCATTGATGCTAAACTCAATTATAATCTTCTCCTCGGTCGCAGTTGGACTCGCGCCAAGTTGTGTGTTATGTCCACTCTCTTTCATGTTTTGAAATTTCCACATGAAGGAAAAATTGTTACTATTGGTAAATTATCTTTCATCACCTCTTCTTCCAAGAACAACGTTCCATATGTGGATCAGATTCCTACTCCCTACGAGAGTGTAGGGTCGGGTATTTTTAAAGATCCTACCCTCATGGGTATTTTTCTTCTTCCTCCACCAAATACTGTTCAGATTCATATGATCTCTCGGTCTGATGACCCATGGATTATTCCTTCACCTGAACAAATTGATTCTTTCAGAGATTCGATGTGTTGAGTCAGATTGAGATTGATTATTGTGAACTCATTGCTACTTCATAACCTCCGCCCTCTGATTGTGCTTCTTTGAGCACGTCTCTTGACATTTACTCCCAATCCCCCTAGCTTGGTGATTCAGATTTGCCCGATCCTTTGAAAGAAGTGTTTCCTTTCGATGAGGCTATCGTGGAAACCATGTCTCTTGAGGATCTGCCATGGAATGATGGTCATCATCGTTCCTCGTTTATGCCTGGCCTTGGGGCCATGTCTTCTTGTCTCGAGTGTTTTGTATCTTAGGTTCCTTCTCCTCCACTTCAATTTCCTGTTTTGATGCACGACTTCTTTACGAAAGGTAACCTGAGAGATATTACACAAACGATGCCTATTGACATTTCTGTTAAACCAGGAATTGTCAAGAACATCCATATTAGGGTTACTTGTTCTTTTGATGAAGTCTAAGTTTATACTAGCCTTTTCCACTAATTCCATGATCTCTTTGCATGGTCCTATGAATAAATGCCTAGCATTGATCTTAGTATAGTGGTGCATGAAATTCATACTTATCTCGGGTCGAAACATGTTCGCCAGCGTCTTCGTCCGGTGCATCCTACAAAAGTTGCTGCCATCAAGAGCGAAGTTGAAAAAATTCTTAGAGCTGGTTTTATTTATCCAATTCCTTTGACAGAATGGGTCTCTAATATTGTTCATGTAGATAAGAAACAAGGAACTATTCACATCTGTGTTGATTATCGTGATATTAATCGAGCTTGTCCCAAGGATAATTATCCCACTCCCTTTATCGATCAAATCATTGATGACTGTGATGGGAGTGAGATCTTTTCCCTAATGGATGGTTTTTCTGGTAACAATCAAATTAACATTCTCCTAACTAATCAACATAAGACTACCTTTATCTATCCTTAGGGGACTTTTTCATATAAGAAGCTCCCTTTTGGCTTAAATAATGTTGGGGCTACGTTTTAGAGAGCGATGTCGTATTATTTTCATGACATTCGTCACATCGTTCAACCTTATCTAGATGATCTTCTCACTCATTCAGCTAAACGTCCAGACCACCTTGATCATATTTGTCAAATTTTTCTTCGTTTTTGACGTTACAATATTCGACTTAATCCGCAGAAATGCATCTTCTGCATTGATTCCAGTAAAATTTTAGGGTTTATCATATCTAACGACGGAATTCGCCTCGATCCACTCAAGGTTGAGGCTATTATCAATATCCCCTCTCCCTCCTCATTACATCAGTTGCAAAGTTTGCAAGGTAAGGCTAATTTTCTACGTCATTTTATATCTAACTTTGCAGAAGTGGCTAGAGGATACAAGCTATTATTTAAGCAGGGCGTCCCATTCTGTTGGGATGAGATGTCTCAAAAGTATTTTGAGGTCCTGAAGACGTTGCTTGTCAACACTCCTCTATTGCGTCCTCCTAACTATCATCGTGATTTTTCCCTTTATTTAGTCGTCGCTTTCAGTATGATTTCCATGGTTCTGGTACAAGTCGATGATGATGGTAACGAGCATGTTATTTATTACTTGTCTCATAACCTTCTCGACCCTAAGACATGTTATGCACATGTCGGGAAGTTAGCATTAGCTGCGGTTCAAGCCGTTCATTGTTTTTGTCATTATATTCTTTTGCGTAGAGTGATTATGATTTCCGATTGCAACCCCATGACTTATATATTGTCTTGACAATTGCTGGGGGGAAAATACTCAAAGTGGATTTCCATCCTCTAGGAGTTTGATTTGGAATTTAATACTTCCAAGTCGAAGAAGTCACTAGTATTTGTTGATTTGATTTGTTCCCCCCTTCAGACTCTCCTCTGTCTCGTTCTGAGGAATACATTCCAGGCGATACAATTTTCTTGATTAGCACCCTCGATCCATGGTACGGTCATATCATCATTTATCTCCAGAATTCTACTTTCAGATCTGAGTTGATGAAGGATTCCCGCCGACACATCCATCATCAGTCGCAACCTTATCGTATAGTCAGGGATGCCCTCTATCGTGTCAGAGTGGATTTCATTCTTCGTCGATCTTTGACCCTCGAGGAAGATGAGAAATTCCTCAATGATTGTCATAGTGGCACCTGTGATGGTGACATGTCTGGTTATGCCACTGTACAAAATATTCTTCGTGCTGGTTATTTCTAGCCTTCTATCTTCAAAGACTGCATTGTCGCAGTTCGTAAATGTCATGATTGCCAGGTTTATCAACGCAAGATGTGTGCGTCGCCTATACCTCTTCATCCTGTCATTACTGTTGGTCCCTTTGCAAAGTGGGGCATCGATTTTATGACGTGTAACCCTCACTCGGCCGAGGGGCATGCTTATATTAGCGTAGTCGTGGACTACTTCACCAAATGGGTCGAAGCAATTCCTACACTTGCCGCTGATCGTAAGACAATTTCTCAATTCATATTAAATCACATCATTGCTAGGTTTGGTGTCCCTAAAGCCATAGTTAACGATCATGGTTCCCATTTTTGGCATTACATGGTGGCCAAGTTGACTTCCAATTTGGGTCTCTGTCACAACAAATCAACGTCGTACTATCCTCAAGCCAATGGCCAGGTTGAAGCCATGAACAAAGTTATGGTTACCATGCTTAACATACAATTGGGATTCATAAATCCAATTGGCATCTCATGTTATTTTCAGCTCTTTGGGCATATCGAACCTTGATTAAGAGTGCAACCGGATTCACCCCTTTTTAGTTGGTTTATGGTCTGGAAGCTACTCTTCTGATTGAATGTGAAATACCTTCGCTCAAGTTGGCTGTTGAATTACTGTCGAACACTTCACCAGAAGAAGAGCGTCTCCTTTATCTGGAAATTTTGGATGAAACCCACCGCTTTGCTACTCTAGTTATTGAAGCACAGAAAAAGCGGGTCAAAGCTCATTTTGACCAATCAGTTTCTCCTTGTTCTTTCATTGAAGGAGATTTCGTCCTCATGTATGACCAAGCTCATGATAAGCTAGGGGCAGGTAAATTTCAACCCACGTGGCATGGGCCTTACATTGTCAAACATGTATTGTAGAATGGGGCCTATGAGCTCATTGATTACAAAGGTCATCGTTTAGAACAACCCAGAAATGGGTTGTATCTCAAAAAGTATTATTCGTGAGTCATTCATGCATGATTTATGTACATAGGTTTTTTTTTTCATTTTTGTACATGTTTTTACTTGGTGTGCTTTGCGAACTTTTTCCTACTTTTTTGGGTCTTGCTTATTTTGTGCAGATGCCTAATTCCCGTTATGTCAATTTCGCGGATGGTGCTTCCCACAGTACCAGGAATTTGTCTTCAGCAGCCTAGGTAATCTATGATCATGCTAGTGAGTTGGTAGAACTGCAAGGTATTTTTCTAGGATGAACTACAAACAATGTTGCTGAATATAGTGTTTTCCTTGAACTATTAACCGAGGCAATTAATCTCAACATACGTGCATTGCTTGTAAACATAGATTCACAGCTTGTTGTTCTGCAACTCAATGGTCATTATTCAGTTAGAAACCCATACATTTTGAGATTGTATTTACATATTTGTTTGTTGGAAAGAAATTTTAATTTTATCACATATCAACATATTCCTAGATGAATGAATGCATTAACTGATAGAGTGGCTAACATTGTATTAGATAGACATTTGCGTAATTTGTAAAATCATCATCATGTGAAAAATATCCATATAGGAAAATAGATGTATATATATATATCGCATGTTTGCATCAGTGTGCATCATACATTCAAAAAATATGTGTGTTTCTGTTACATCCTGAGACACCATGTCTCTCAAAATATGCAGATATAAAGACTAGGTGTCTAATCGGTGTGACACTCATGGTAGCATGTCACTACCCGTACAAGCTGCCTAAGCAAGCGGTGAATACGGCTTGGCACCCCGATAGTATGTCTCTGGTAGATGCAAGGAACATCGTCGAATTGTGCATAATTTGGGACTCTACGTGTGATCCCCTCTAGGTTGCGCATGAGCTCCTCTTCCTCGCTTCCCTCACCATGAGGGTTGAAATCATGAGGAATTCACCTCACTATCGGAGACATGCCTGTGGGTCTCTCTGAGCCGACATCTACAAATACATGGATTTAATGTCAGAACATACATAGTTAAAAAAAAAACAAAAAAAATTCATAACAGTCTTGAAAATTAAAAATGAGTATTACCCAAATCTTCATCCCAATCATCTGCCTCTGGGAATGGGAGGTCCAGATTAGCAGTAAAATCTGTACCAGAGTAGGGCTATTCCTCCACGACGATCAACTGTCGACGAAGCCAATCAAAAAACTCTGGTCTTCAGGACATATGTTGATCGCCCCCTTCCCTTGGCATCAGAGCCGCCCATTGGGCCATCCATGGTTCTCTCGTTGGTGGTGTTGGGACTATGACCTCCTGACGCTGAAAAAATGGTAGTCGCTCCAGAAAGAATGATACCAGGATAGACCCATAACCAAATTGCCTCATTTTTTCCTTCTTGCATTTTGTTAGCTGGCGTTTCATGTTTATTGTCACGGCCTCTGCCCATTTGTAGATGATCGGTGTCAAACAGTCTACAGCAAGAAGCAACTGTGTTTTTGTTGCTTCGTGCGGTGCTTGTGATCCTGTAGCTTGTGTGATGGTATGTAGCACTACCTTTAGTGCTAAGTCTGGGATAGTTTTGATATCAAATTTCCCACTTCCTGTTCCCTTTTGTGCCCCTCGACATACTCTGTCTATCACCATGGACATACTCTCCATGCAAGGCCAGGAACTAGTTAGGATCAGTGCTGCTCCCCTCCGCGACAATCCTGTGATAAAGTAGATGTCTGAAACATCAATCTCAAGTTCCTAATCTCGAAGGATGGAATTTTCCTGGTCCTCATCCCATATGCTGATCAAATATTGTAGCAGCTTCGGTTGAACACAGAGACACGGTGTCAAGAAGAACTTCTTCAGTCCACAGTCCCTGAGAGCTTCCATGCATCTCTCATTCTCCATGGCAAGCTCGTCTTCTCCGTTGTGTTCCCGTTCTTTCCATTTGATCACCATTTTGCTGCTTTCTACCTGTAAACACATTCATATGATAGTATTAGCCATTTTTGAAGCTTAAATTTTTGAATGATTGGGGTTTGTGACTTGCATTTTTCACAAAAAATGGTTTGCACCATTCGCGCGACTGTTTCTCAAACAGTCGCACCAATGGGCGCACCCTAGTGTAAAAATTGAGCAGTTGGCGTGACTCCATGCCCGAAACCTGCGCCAACCACCGTGACCTAATTTTCATATTTCCTCCCCCAGAATTCAAAATTTGAAATTGCAGGTAGTAAGAAATGACTCAAAATGAAGGGAGAGATCTCGGCTCTTACTTAGAACTCACGGATTTTGTTGGAAATACTGAGAGGGGGGGGGGCCAGGGGGGTGAATCAGTATTCCTTTGAATTAGAGCATTAGTTAATCTTCAATTATTATCAGTGTTTTTACAATGATAGCAGCAAAAAAAAGGAACAAAAATGCATACAGTTTTTAAGGTGGAAACCCACTCCAGGACAAAAACCACCTAATGATTTTCTAATAATTCTTTAATAATCAACTCCAATTGAAAAGAAAGCTCCAACTTCATGGAATATAGGAAATCATTCCTCTCCATCTCCCACTAGATGGATGCTCCAACACCTGAGATTCTTCAATAGTCAACTGAAGGATTCCCCAACACCCAATGAGCTACAACTCACCCAAGCACCACCCTACCACCCTATAGAAGAATAAAATAAGAATGGACTCCCATACTAGGGAAAATGGTCCACTTTACAATGATATAGAATGATGTAGAAGAATAATACACACTAGACCATAACCCCAACTATGACACAACCACCTAACGATGATCCTAGACCTCCCAATGCTGCCTCTTCAACTCTTCGTAGATAGACACTAGAACAATTTTTACAATAATGTATTTACAATGAATTAGTACAATGATACCTTTATAGTGACTGTATGCAGTGCTGCCCACTTGAAGACTTCATGTTATGAACTTCTTGCTGCTATTCTGCACCATGGCTGCTACTCTTGTCATGCTACCCTCTGCTGCACCTTGCTTTGCTTTTTTGCCCTAGAAAGTCTGGTCCTTTGCAGCCCTTGACAACACATGATCTAGCTCTTTCTTGCCTTCTAGGAGCTCGATATTGAATCTGTTGTATCTCTGTTATTTCAGATCCTCAATATCTGATTTTTTGTCCTACAGTATTCCTATGAGTCATCTTTCCAATGCCATAGGTCTGGCCCAATTTGGATTCTTCAAGGGTGAGTTATGCCCAATTTCTCACAATTCCCTAATTATGGATTGTTCCAGTATAGCGAACTTGTATGACGTGCCACGTGTCACTTTTTCTTCATTCAGCTTTGAAACTGATAGAGAGAAAACTACAGTCTATGCACTATCTTCCACTTTTTATATAATTCAAATCTGATACTTAGAGAGAGAGTTATGATGATTTTCCCAAGGTCACTTCTTTGAGATGAATTTCAGGAGCCTGCACAAACACTGACTTCCATAGATCATATCTCCAAAAATATTGTGCAACTTGATATAAAATTTTCACAGGAGCTTCCTCAGGATTTCGGATTTGCCTCATAAAAATTTCAGTTTTTGAATCTTCGTAGAAAAAAAGGTTAGAGTGACAATGCCACGATGACTTGTTTCAGATGGAGAAATCCCTTGCATAAGGAGGATATGAGGATCACAATTTATATAAATGCTTAGGTTGAGAGGGGCTTCAACAAGTGAAAGTGGGAGGGATTTTAGGAGCTTAAAAATATTAATTATTACTTTTCAATGACCCATGCCACAACCCCATGGGGTTTTAGCCCACTAACTAGGGTTACAAAATTCAAACATGAATATCTTTCAAACCGTGAGGAATTACGTGGCGTGCCATATATCAACGGAAAAATCTCGACAAGTAGAAACCATAAAAATAATTCTTGACCCACAATATATATTTCTGGTGGGTAAAAATTCCCATGCAATATTTGGGTAGCCCTTGGTGCTGCTTGGGTTGACATCAATGCCAATCGTTGATCAACAATCTCCCCCTTTGGCATTGATGGCAACACAAGTACTCCCCCTGCGATCATGACACCTCTTCCTACAACATTCTCTCCCCCTTTGACATCATTGGCAAAGGGTTACTCCCCCTAGCACACAACCATCTTGTGGACCTGTACACACTTCCACTCCCCTTGACACACAACCATCCTGTGGACCTGTACACACTTCCACTCCCCCTTTATATTCTAAATAAGGAAAATCTACTGAGAACTTGGGAGAATCCCAAGCTTCTGGTGAAGATATTCCAATGATTCACAAGTACTCTCACGATCATTAATTATTCCTGCCCAATCTGCATCTATAAAGGCATGAATAATGAGATTTTTACCCTTGGGACACCACAAGCCATATTCTATTTTTCCCTTTAGATATTGAAGAATTATTTTGATGGCAATAATATGTCATTCTTTTGGTGTTGCTTGGAATCTTTCTACTTGTCCAACTGCTTGCATAACATCTAGCCGAGAGGCTGTTATAGATAGAAGACTATCAATCATAGATATGTACAACCTTTGATCCACATCCTTAGATGAGTCGTCTATGCTCAATTTGCAATCTGTTACCATCAGAGTAAGGATGGGTTTGCAATCTTCCATTTTAAATTTCTTGAGAATTTCCTTGATGTACTTGGCTTGGCATATAAATATTCCTTTCTCTTGCTGAGATATTTGAAGTCGTAAGAATTATGTTAGCTCACCAAGTAAAGACATCTCGAAACCACTTTTCATATTTGTAGCAAACTTCTTACTTAGTCGATCAACATTGCTACCAAATATTTTATCATCCTCTTTAGCTATTAGATATGCTTTAGTTGCTTCATCCAGAAAATATGTGTCGTTTGGAGCTCTACTTGCTGTAGCCACAATTTCACCATACCTGCCTTTCCTAATTTCACATTTTGTGGAGTTGAATAGTATTGTGTGTCCTTGATCACACATTTGTCCAACACTGAGCAGATTGTGATTCATGTTTTCAACCAATAGAACATTATTGGCTAGAGCATCTTTGCTTCTAAGAGTGACAGTACCTGATCCTATAACATTTCACTAATACATTTGGCAGAAATTCTGACACTTTAGTTCCGACACTTTTGACCAAATGTTAGAAATCTCCCCAAATTTTATCAATTTTTCAAATCCCGCCCCAAACTGTCGCTATACTGACGTTTGGAAACAAGTGTCGGTACTACGACACATAGAGGTAAGTGTCAGTCTTGCAAAGTTTGTAGAAAAGCATCGTAATTGCGACGAAATGTAGAAATATGTTGGTATTTCAACACTTAGACAAACTGTCGCTATTGTGACGTTGCGAGGAAAGCGTTGCTATTGTGACAGCTTGGGGCCAAGTGTCGCTATTGCGACGATTTGGGGAAAAGTGTCGCTATTGCGACGATTTGGGGAAAAGTGTCGCTATTGCGAAGGCTTGGGGCAAAGTGTCGCTATTGCATCATTACAGAGACAAAGTGTCACTATTGCGACGTTATAGAGACAAAGTGTTTAGGAGGCAAGTGTTGTTAGTGTTTATGAACAATCTTAGGGTTTAGGGTTTGGGAGTTATATTTTAGGATTTAGGAACAATGTGACAGGCCATGTGATCGTTTTTATGGTTTAGGAACAATGTTTCGGGTCGTGTGAATAATGTTTCAGCACGTTTGGGCGGCCCATTTGCCATTTTCTCCCTTGTGGGATCGTTCGGTCGGGCGCGTTATGTCGCGCCATGTGAGGTCGCTCGACCGGGCGCGTTCGGTTCGGGTCGTTTCGTTCGAGGGTGCCCGCATCAGTTTTGTTAAGTTGTGATTGCTTGGGTGCCTTGTGCATGCTTGGGTGGCCCGTTTACTGTTTTCTCCCTTGTCGCATATTCATTTGGTTAGGCACGTCGTGTCACGCTGTGTGAGGTCGCCCGACCGGGTGCGTTCGGGTCGGGCCGTTTCGTTCGAGGGCGCCCGTATCAGTTTTTCTAAGTTGTGACCACCCGGGTGCCTTGTGCAGGTTCAAGTGGCCCATTTATTGTTTTCTCCCTTGTGACATCGTTTGGTCGAGCGCACCGTGCGAGGTCGCGCGACTGGGCGCGTTCGGTTCAGGCCATTTTTTTCGAGGGCGCCCGTATCAGTTTTGATAAGTTGTGACCACCCAGGTGCCTTGTGCACGTTCAGGCAACCCATTTTCTATTTTCTCCCTTGTGGCATATTAGTTCGGTCAGGCGCGTCGTGTCCCGCCTTGTGAGGTCACCCGACCGGGCGTGTTTGGGTCGGGTCGTTTCGTTCGAGGGCACCCTTATCAGTTTTGCTAAGTTGTGATAGCCTAGGTACCTTGTGCATGTTCGGGTGGCCCGTTTTCCGTTTTCTCCCTTGTGGCATCGTTTAGTTGGGCGCGCGGTGTCGCGCCATGCGAGGTTGCCCGACCGAGCACATTCTGTTTGGGCCATTTTGTTTGAGGGTGCCTGTATCGGTTTTGCTAAGTTGTGACCACCCGGGTGCCTTGTGCACGTTTGGGTGACTCGTTTGTTGTTTGCTCCCTTGTGGCATATTCGTTCGGTCGGGCGCACCGTGTCGCGCCGTGCGAGGTCGCCCGACCGGGCACGTTCGGTTCAGGCCATTTTGTTCGAGGGCGCCCGTATCAGTTTTGCTAAGTTGTGACCACCCGGGTGCCTTGTGCATGTTCGGGTGGCCTGTTTTCCATTTTTTCCCTTGTGGCATCGTTCGGTCGGGCGTGCCATGTCGCACCATGTGAGGTCACTCGACCGGGCTCGTTCAGGTTGGGCCATTTCGTTCGAGGGTACCCATATAAGTTTTGCTAAGTTGTGACAGATTGGGTGCCTTGTGCAGTATGTTTGGGTAGCCTGTTTTCCATTCTCTCCCTTGTGGCATCGTTCGGTCGGGCGCGCGATGTCGCACGGTGTGAGGTCGCCGACCAACTGCATTTAGTTCGGGCCGTTTTGGTCGAGGGCGCCCGTATCAGTTTTGCTAGGTTGTGACCACCAGGGTGCATTGTTCATGTTCGGGTGGCCCATTTTCTATTTTCTCCCTTGTGGTATCGTTCGGTCGGACGCGTCATGTCGCGTCATGTGAGGTCGCCTGACCGGGTGCATTCGGGTCGGGCCATTTCATTCGAGGGCACCCGTATCAGTTTGCTAAGTTGTGACTACTCAGGTGCCTTGTGCACGTTTGGGCAACCTATTTTCCATTTTCTCCCTTAAGGCATCGTTCGATCGAGTGTGTCGTGTCATGCCATGTGAGGTCACCTGACCGGGCGCATTCAAGTCGGGCCGTTTCATTCGAGGGCGCCTGTATCAATTTTGCGAAGTTGTGACTGCTCGAGTCCCTTGTGCACGTTTGGGTGGCCCGTTTTCTATTTTCTCCCTTGTGGCATCGTTCAGTCGGCCGCATCGTGTCGTGTCATGCGAGGTTGCCCGACCAGGCGCGTTCGGTTTGGGCCGTTTTGTTTGAGGGCGCCTGTATCAGTTTTGCTAAGTTGTGACCACCTAGGTGCCTTGTGCATGTTCGGGCAGCCTATTTTCTATTTTCTCGCTTGTGGCATATTCATTTAGTCAGGCACGTCGTGTCACGCCGTGTGAGGTCACCCGACCGGGCGTGTTCGGGTCGGGCCGTTTTGTTCAAGGGTGCCCATATCGGTTTTGCTAAGTTGTGACTACCCGGGTTTGTTGTGTACATTCGGGCAGCCCATTTTCTATTTTATCCCTTATGGAATCATTGAGTCGGGCACGCCGTGTCGCGCCATGTGAGGTCGCCCGACCGGGCGCGTTCGAGTCGGGCCGTTTCGTTCGAGGGCGCCCGTATCAGTTTTGCTAAGTTGTGACCGCTTGAGTGCCTTGTGCACGTTCAGGTGGCATACTTTCCATTTGATCCCTTGTGGGATTGTTCGGTCAAGCATGTCGTGTCGTGCCGTGCGAGGTCGCTTGACCGGGCATGTTCGGTTCGAACCGTTTTGTTCGAGGGTGCCCGTATCAGTTTTGGTAAGTTGTGACCACCCAAGTGCCTTATGCACATTCGGGTGGCCCGTTTGTTGTTTTCTACCTTGTGTCATATTCGTTCGGTCAGGCGCGTCATGTCACGCCATGTAAGGTCGCCCGACTGGGTGCATTCGGGTCGGGCGGTTTCGTTCTAGGGCGCCTGTATCAGTTTTGCTAAGTTGTGATAGCCCGAGTGCCTTGTGCACATTTGGGTGGCCCGTTTTACATTTTCTCCCTTGTGGCATCATTCGGTTGGGCACGCAGTGTCACGTTGTGCAAGGTCACCTGATCGGGCGCATTCGGTTCGGGCCATTTTGTTTGAAGGCACCCGTATCATTTTTTCTAAGTTGTGACCACCTGGGTGCCTTGTGCACATTCATGCATCCCGTTTTCCCCGTTTTCCATTTTCTCCCTGGTGGCATCGTTCGGTCGGGTGTTCTGTGTCGCGCCATGTGAGGTCGCCCGATCGGGCACGTTCGAGTCGGGTCGTTTCGTTCTAGGATGCTTGTATCAGTTTTGCTAAGTTGTGACCGCTCGGGTGCCTTTTGCATGTTCGGGCGGCCCGTTTTCCATTTTCTCCCTTGTGGCATCATTCGGTCGGGCACGCCGTGTCATGCCGTGTGAGGTCGCTCGACCAGGCACGTTCGGTTTGGGCCGTTTTGTTCAAGGGCTCCTGTATCAGTTTTGCTATGTTGTGACCGCTCAGGTGCCTTGTGCACGTTTGGGCCGCCTATTTTCTGTTTGATCCCTTGTGGCATCGTTTGGTCAGGTACGTCGTGTCACATCGTGCAAGGTCGCACGACCGGGCGCGTTCGGGTCGAGCCATTTCATTCGAGGACGCCCATATCATTTTTGCGAAGTTGTGACCGCCCGGGAGCCTTGTGCAAGTTTGGGCGGCCCGTTTTCTATTTGCTTCCTTGTGGAATATTCGTTCGGTCAAGCGCATCGTGTCATGCCATCTGAGGTCACCCGACCGGGCGCGTTCGAGTTGGGCCGTTTCGTTCGAGGGCGCCTGTATCAGTTTTTCTAAGTTGTGACAGCCGAGTGCCTTGTGCACGTTCGAGCGACCCATTTTCTGTTTTCTCCCTTGTGGCATCATTTGGTTGGGCGCGCAGTGTCAAGTCGTGCGAGGTTGCCTTACCGGGCGTGCTCAGTTCAGTCATTTTGTTCGAGGGTGCCCGTATCATTTTTGCTAAGTTGTGACTGCCCGGGTAGCTATTTTTCCTGAAAATAACTTTCCCACTGGCTAACTGTAACTGCTCCAAGATAAACAAAAAAAGTCCAAATTATCTTGTTTACAATATTATGGGATGCTATTGGATGAATTAAAAGTGCAAGTGTTACACATGAAATCACCAAAAATCTACAGAATCAAGCACTGTGTATATCATATTACAAAAAAATTGTAGTACACCCTCTTAGATTTAATATCCTTGACCCACAGGTAAAATACTTGCATAACCTCTTCATACACTTTTGATGGTAACACAATACTTGCAAAGTGCTTCAATATCCTAAGAAAAACTATCAAAATGAGGGCTTTTTTGTACACATCATTCATTTACAAAAAATATATGATGATTTGGATAGATCTGGCACAAGGATGAAAGCCCATATGATCAATGACATGAATCTTAGCAGAAGATAGTACTCCCTTTATTAACAGATCATGACAGCTAGTTGGATCTCTCCAGTAAACTTGATCAAGTAATAGAAACATTCTTGGGGTAACTGATTTCTGATTTGAGTCATCCATGAGTGGCACAAAAATAGAAGGATTCATTCTTAAATGGGAAACTATTTCATCTTTGTATCTGTCCATTCTAGTCCAAAGAAATGAATATAGTCTTCCTATTTGAGAAATGATTGCTTTGAACATCCATTCATATTTTCTCCACTGAGAATGGAGACTAAGGGCATCTTTAACAAGAACCTATGTCCTAAATAAAATGTCTTCCACAAAATTTTTACTATCAACCCAACAATATTCACGAATATTTAAAACACATGAAGGCTATGTATTATTTCCTTCCTTCCCATGCCAGGTCATTTTAAACTTGCTAACTATATCACTTTAATCATCTTGACTTGTCCAATCAGTTGCTCCGTATGGATAAGGACAGTTGCTCGGTATGGATAGAGAAGGTCGCGAAGGAGTACAAGGACATATTCACCTCTCCTACAGGGGTACCTCTACACTGTTAGGTCAATCACTCCATCAATCTGACCCCGAGCGCATTCCTACCCAATGGGTCAATATATAGATGTTCTATTATGGAGACTGCCTTCAAGTCCACGGAGGGAATTTTTGATGGTTGGTCATGCCTTTCAAGTTGACGAATGCTCCTTCAACCTTCATGAGATTGATGGATGACATTTTGCGACCTTTCACCAACTCATGATTCTTGGTGGCATATTTGGATGACATCATGATCTTCAACTAGAGTTGCCCCTTAACCGCTTAACCCCTTAACCCCTTGATCTTCTAGGGGCCGGTTAACTTGATAGTAACGGTGGTGTATTCATACTCCTTCTGAATAACCAATAAAGGGTCAAGAAAATTGACCAATATGTTGTTAATTTTTATCTTATCCATCTCTGGGGTAAGCTGCTTTTCAGCTAACTCCACTTCTTTTGATCTCAATTTTTCCAATTTCTTCCTTCTCTCATATGATACCCGAGCCTTTGCCTTTCTCTTCCCTTCTAATTCTGTAATAGTGTCATAGTGATGCCAACCAACTTCTTTGGAAAGCCTTCCTAGCACACAATACTAGGTTATGAGGGTATCTCAATTTTTCCATTTGCTTCCTTCTCTCATATGATACCTGAGCCTTTGCCTTTCTCTTCCCTTCTAATTCCGTAATAGTGTCATAGTGATGCCAGCCAACTTATTTGGAAAGCCTTCCTAGCACACAATACTAGGTTATGAGGGTATCATGTGTTTGTGGGTAATGCCATTATTACCATGTGTTTGTAGACTAATTTGTAAATTTTAATTAAATTTACTAATTCATAATTAATAAATTGATACATGATTAAAGACCCCTAATTTATCATTTGATATCTATGCCGACTGCGGTTTGAGCTTGTGTCATTATCATGGTGGTGCACTGTCTCAACTACTAGATCAGACCATAGCCCAAAGGACATAATGAGCAGTGCATGTTACAACCTCAAATTCATAATTCCCCCCATCAAAGTGAAAAGGGTGAGCATATCTGGTAGGAAAGTTTTGTGCCTCTCTGGTTAGGGAAAAGGAATCCATTCTATTCAAATGTTAGTCCCGAGAGCTGGCTGAAAAGGAATTTTTAGATCAATCAGAAGCTGGATAGGTGGACTCCGGCTGTCCAACTGTTGAAATTGAAGAACAAAGGTCCTTTAAACTTGCTAACTATATCACTTTTAATCATCTTGACTTGTCTAATCGATTGCTCGGTATGGATAGAGAAGGTCACGAAGGAGTACAAGGACATATTTACCTCTCCTACAAGGGTACCTCTACACTGTTAGGTCAATCACTCCATCGATCTGACCCTGAGCACATTCCTACCCAATGGGTCGATATATCGACATTCTGTTACGGAGACTACCTTCAAGTCCAAGGAGGGCATTTTTGATGGTTGGTCATGCCTTTCAAGTTGACGAATGCTCCCTCAACCTTTATGATACTGATGGATGACATTTTGCGACCTTTGACCAACTCATGATTCTTGGTGGTGTATTTGGATGACATATTGATCTTGAACTAGAGTTACCCCTTAACCCCTTGATCTACTAGGGGCCGGTTACCTTGATAGTAACGGTGGTGTATTCATACTCCTTCTGAATAACCAATAAAGGGTCAAGGAAATTGACCAATATGTTGTCATGTTTTATCTTATCCATCTCTAGGGTAAGCTGCTTTTTGGCTAACTCCACTACTTTTGATCTCAATTTTGCCAATTTCTTCCTTCTCTCATATGATACCCGAGCCTTTGCCTTTCTCTTCCCTTCTAGTTTCGTAATAGTGTCATAGTGATGCCAACCAACTTCTTTGGAAAGCCTTCCTAGCACACAATACTAGTTTATGAGGGTATCATGTGTTTGTGGGTAATGCCATTATTACCATGTGTTTGTAGAATAATTAGTAAATTTTAATTAAATTTACTAATTCATAATTAATCAATTGATACATGATTAAAGACCCCTAATTAATCAATTGATATATATTCCGACTGCGGTTTGAACTTGTGTCATTATCATGGTGGTGCACTTTCTCAACTACTAGACTAGACCGTAGCCCAAAGGACATAATGAGTAGTGCATTTTACAACCTCAAATTCATAATTTTCCCCATCAAAGTGAAAAGGGTGAGCATATCTGGTAGGAAAATCTCATGCCTCTCTGGTTAGGGAAAAGGAATCCATTCTGTTCATATGTTAGTCCTAAGAGCTGGCCGAAAAGGAATTTTCAGATCAATCAGAAGCTAGATAGGTGGACTCCGACTGTCCAACTGTTGAAATTGCAGAACAAGGTCCTTTTAAACTTGCTAACTATATCACTTTTAGTCATCTTGAATTGTCTAATCGGTTGCTTGGTATAAATAAGGATAGTTGCTCGGTATGGATAGAGAAGGTCGCGAAGGAATACAAGGACATATTTACCTCTCTTGCAGGGGTACCTCTACACTGTTAGGTAAATCACTCCATTGATCTGACCCTGAGCGCATTCCTACCCAATGGGTCGATATATCGACATTCTATTATGGAGACTGCCTTCAAGTCCAAGGAGGGAATTTTTGATGGTTGGTCATTCCTTTCAAGTTGACGAATGCTCCCTCAACCTTCATGAGACTGATGGATGAAATTGTGCGACCTTTCACCAACTCATGATTCTTGGTGGTGTATTTGGATGACATCTTGATCTTGAACTAGAGTTACCCCTTAACCCCTTGATCTGCTAGGGGTCGGTTACCTTGATAGTAACGGTGGTGTATTGACCAATATGTTGTCAAGTTTTATCTTATCCATCTCTGGGGTAAGCTTCTTTTCGGCTAACTCCACTGCTTTTGATCTCAATTTTTCCAATTGCTTCCTTCTCTCATATGATACCTGAGCCTTTGCCTTTCTCTTCCCTTCTAATTCCATAATAGTGTCATAGTGATGCCAACCAACTTCTTTGGAAAGCCTTCCTAGCACACAATACTAGGTTATGAGGGTATCTCAATTTTTCCATTGCTTCCTTCTCTCATATGATACCTGAGCCTTTGCCTTTCTCTTCCCTTCTAATTCCATAATAGTGTCATAGTGATGCTAGCCAAGTTCTTTGGAAAGCCTTCGTAGCACACAATACTAGGTTATGAGGGTATCATGTGTTTGTGGGTAATTCCATTATTAACATGTGTTTGTAGACTAATTAGTAAATTTTAATTAAATTTACTAATTCATAATTAATCAATTGATACATGATTAAAAACCCCTAATTAATCAATTGATATCATTAATACATGATTAATCATAATTAATCAATTGATAACATTAATACATGATTAAAGATCCATAGCTTAGCCTATTTTTTCAAATTCCAACAAATTAGCCTAATAACCTTACCCACGCGCACTTTTTCCAAAAATTCTTACCAATCGATTTCATTACCCACACTCCCTTTTTCCAAAAATTCTTACCAAATTGATTTCATTATCTATGCAACAGTGCTAAGAGTTTGATTCTGACCTAATCAATTTCATTATCTCTGCAACGATGCTGAGAGTTCAATTGTTCGTTCAACCGGTCAGCTGTTTGTTGGTTTGAGGGTTTACCGGGTTTGGGGGTTTAGCAGGGGACCCGTTGGTTCGACCACCAAAATGGTAAGCATACACCAATCCTTTAGCTGTAATGTCCCCAATGTTTTCTCTGATTGTGAATTCTTTGTAGATAGGTGCATCTTATTCTGTTTGTAGGCTACAACCATCCTCAAAATTCATGTCAGACAACAGTAAAGACCGGTTTGGACAAGAATCCCATATGTCATATACTCCTTATATGAGAAATGGTGCAATACAACACAGAACCATCATGCGGTCTTGCGTCTTTATCAAAACATTCATTTATCACTCACTCTAAGCTTACATCACCTTTGGACAAAAGAATGGGCATTTTATGTTTGTTTTGGTAAGGGTAAACCTTTTTGTTTGATCTGTCGAGACCACAAACCCCAACTCTGCATTATGGTGGAAAATCCCCATTTAACTTGGGAGATTAACTCACAGACATGATTAGGGATCTATGCTGACTGCGTTTTGAGCTTGTGTGATTATCATGGTGGTGCACTGTCTCAAATAATAGACTAGACCACAGCCCAAAGGACATAATGAGCAGTGCATGTTACAACCTCAAATTCATAATTCCCCCCATCAAAGTGAAAAGGGTGAGCATATCTGGTAGGAAAGTCTCGTGATTCTCTGGTTAGGGAAAAGGAATCCATTTTGTTCAGATGTTAGTCCTGAGAGATGGCCGAAAATGAATTTTCAGATCAATCAGAAGCTAGATAGGTGGACTCCGACTGTCCAACTGTTGAAATTACATAACAAAGGCACACAAGTTCTGTTCTCAAGTTCCAGCAAGGTCAGCCTTGAAATGAGAAATATTGGGATCACCTGGCCATAAACCAATAATTTCTAAATGTACAATCCCCCCTTGCTATTCTCCATCAATAATCCTCTATAATAGTTCAATATACACAACATGTTGTAGGATAGAAATCAGGCCGAGGATTGTAGCAAATAAGCAAAAAATGGCTAAGTATATTGGAGTATGAGATAATGTATATAAACTTTGAAATATTAAATGTGCTCTTGTCATTTCATATCCCACAATAATGGTCTTAGATAGAGTTGTAACACTCAACCTAATTAGCTATTCCACATGCGATGATATTCCAGCCAAAATCGTATTAGATGTTCCAACTTGCTTATCTTCTTATGAATGGGTATGAATTTGACTTGATAATGCATTCTCATAAATTTTATTGTCATATATTCAATGAAGTATCTCACAAAATAAACACCTTCATTTCAATTACACCAAGGAAAAATAAATCATACAATAGCACAATCATTAACTGGAAAGCTTCCACCCAATTAACCATAAAAAAATGGCCACAATATCATACCTAGCTATACTTTTCTTTGTTAGGTACTTGAATGGTCAAACAAAATAGAAGCCATAGAGGTATCTCATGGAGCAAGGTAAGATGCTAGGAAATAAAATCTATTTTTCACATAATCATTTAAGTTAAATTGAATACATCTTGAAAAAAACCCTTAATATCCTAAGATAGCTTAAATCACAACTCTACAACCAAAATGTTTTTAGTGTGCCATATGATCAAGTATAATATCTATCTCAATTCATATTAAGCCTTAAATTTTCTCTACCTTTGCTAATACTATTGCTGGGTATTTGACATCGAAAAATTAAATCACATTCTAGATAAAATCTAATTTAAAATCACCATTAATAAATACAAAACTGCCAACCAATGGTTGAGTATTTCTTCTAGTAAGCCTATCACATTCAGTAATTATAATAGGCTTTAATGATATTGTACATACCTTATGTGGCCCAGGCTTGTGGATAACCTTTGTAACCTGAAATATGTAAACACAATACTTCAACACATTTTTAGACTTCCATTTGATCAAATCACTCTATGAAAAGCTTGTTTCTTTCACAAATTTCAGGTCACAAACGACTGATACAAAGACTCGATGTGGATTTTTCTTAAATTGTCAATTGACAAAATCACAAAACCACACATTATTTTTATTTTTGGAAGAAATCATAAATTTCATCATTCCCTTCAAGGAGAGGGGAAAAAATATCTCTGATTCGATACCTCCAGAGTCCAGAGGCATCTTCAAATACCATATGATATATATTATAAACATCTAGAATGAAGACACCTCCGAGGAACAAATCTTCAAATGTCAACAACTCAAGTTGAACAAATCTTATCAATCCCAAAGAGGCTTTTCCCCTCGTATGGGAAGTACTAAACTAGAGATATCCCCTACTAGATAAATGAACTAAAAAGGCTTATTTTACAAAATGATTTACCATTGTTAGTAAAACAAATCAAACTAACAACATCTCTTGCTGCAAAGATAATGAAAAGTAACAAAATCCATGATGCAAAAAAATCACTATGGCAAGGATTGCCTCTACCAAAAGATGTTGAAACCTTACAAAGTACCTGATGCAAAGGCTCAAGTTCGGTATGTGTAGAATGCATAATTCCAATGAAATTGTTCAAAAGAGGGTTCAAGTAGTAGAAAGCAAGAAGGAGAATGTTAAGTCTTCTAATACCAAATATTTAAGCAACATCCCTAGAGTTTTCAATGATAAAGATGGTTGGAAAATTCAACAAAGTGGCAAAAGGAAATCCACATCTAATATTCAGAAATACCAACTGCGCACCCAAATCCCCTGTTAACACTTGAAATGGTCCAGTAACATGGTAACTAGAAATCTGATCACCATCACCACAAATTTCTCTCTATTTTGGCTAGTGCATGATGGCCACAATAGGGACCTCCTGGATAATCTCAGCCAAAACATGAATGCTAACATGCCAAAACAAACTCATATATATGTAATAATTGAGGGTACAATAAGCTAAAAGGTGCATATTTACACTTAAATTTATATTTTGAAACTCATTCCTTTTTTGTGTTTTCCCAAGGAAAATATCTAGCACTTGTATTCCATGCGTGGTACACAATGTGAACCTGCCAGGGTAGGGTTGAGTGAGACACACAACATAGGAGGCCAATCCATAGTATCGATTTCAATACCTCCTCCATTTAGCTCGAGGAAAAAATCCACTTGTGCTAGCCCATTGGACTTGAAAAAATGTTTTGAACATCTTGTACCATTTCAAAGAACTTAAGAAATATTGAGATTACTGGTGCCTTTCTAAACCTATGAAATCCATGTTGGGCGAACATTTCCCAAGTGAGGTTTGAACCAAGATGGGGAGGATATAACAACTTATCCTCTTAATCACTCTAGCTGAATTATATTAACATGATTGCATGAACATATACATGCACCTTTGAATGATTTCATACTTTTAAGAATTTTGACTTTCTGACTGAATTACAGATCAAATCTTAATTTCAATCTTCACATATATTATCTTGATTCCTTGTACTAAGGTCTAAAGAAAAGTTTACAGATCTATTTTGGCTGAAGGATCAAAGTGGGTTTGGGACTTGGAAAAGACTCATGAGTCAACCCAGAAAAGCCTAGTAAAGTACAAAATATAAAATTTACAAAACTTCCAGAAATATATATGTAGTTTTTGTTCAACCTTGATATGAAACTTTACAATGTATATAATGCAAAATTAATTGTTTGGATGTCTGTAATTTTATTATGAAGCACATGATGCATAATGTATGCCATGGAACAAGGTATGAAGAAACAATTATGTTGACATTAGAGTCTCTGTGATCATCCTAAACTTTAGTAAAGGCTTCATCAATAGAGTTCAAAACAGTCTGAGAAATTCCACTTAAATACAACGTTATCATCCAACCAGTGCTTGCCCTGTTCCTGTAGCTTAGGATGGGAAGATACATGATATCCATTTGACAGTAGGATGTTGTAAATGACTTTAGCTGAAAACCAAACCAGGCAGACTCAAAGAATAAAATAAAAGGTTGAAAACATGAATGTGTACAGGTTTGTCCTTGGCAACCAGGTTTAACACAGAAAAATAACTACACATCTGTGGTTGTATCCTGTGCTCATTTCCACTATTTGTATGGTACTGATGAAACTAGTAGAAAGTCTACTTTAGAGGTCAAATCACTGCTATAGCAGAATGTGATTATGTTGTTGCTTTTCTAGTGTTTTGTTTCAATTTTTTTGTTATTTATACACAACTGACTCAATAATACTGAAGTTATGAAGCTGATTTGTTTCGATAATTAATATAAATTTTGAGATTTTAAAATTTCACTACAAATTACCTAGTTTAGTCTCATTGTCAACTCATCTCTTGTTTGGGTGCCTTAATGTGCAATGACATGTTTCTTTTGGAAATGTTGTCATTGATGGCAAAAGGGATGGCAAAGGAGGAGTACCTGAACCAGCAAACTTTGAAGCAGAGAGGCAGCAGAGGAATCGAGGACAGACCTGTACAGACCTGCTCAGACTGAATAAAAATCCGTGGTTGGATTATGTGTATATAGTTTGTTTGAACACTCTCTGTGGGAGTACGCGTTCATAATTCAGGACTCGTGAGCAAATTGTTATTTAATTGTGGAGAATGCCTTGTGTCTTTGACCAATCATATGAGATTTGGAATTTTCCTTCTGTATGGAAATTGAAACGTGTATACCCTGTAATTGGTTTAATGATATACTGTGCATAATTGGGGAGACTCTCTGTTTAGATGGAGTAAGGTTGAATTCATGTTCGGGCACTGTGTTTATAAGATAGCAATACATTAAAATGTTACTATTCCTCGACTGAGTATAGGAGGAGAAGCGAGACTATAACTTGGTGCAGCGTTGGTTCGAAACTGACTGAACCAACTGGGCTGAGGAAATGGTAAATACACGAATGAAGACGGAACAAGGAGCTGAATGGAACCTGGAGTAAAGCAATGGAACCACGAGGAGGAACGGAGAATAGTAACGGCGGTTTCTAGTATTTTTCGCACCACCCTTATACGGAAAGTGGTATTGAAGGAATGGGCAGCGATTCCATTGATTGATCGACGCGTGTCCTTGGATGAACAGTAAAACCACCATTTAACGTGCGCCTTCACACATTAACTTTCGTACCAGGACGCGTAGCGAAATTGACACGAGCCGTTGATCTGGAAGAGGGCTATCGGACGGTGATCGTGCGTCGGACTTGCTTGGAGTTTAACCAAGGTGTGCGGAGGATAACCCGAGTACGGAGCGCCATCGCGCATTATGGTTTGCGCATGTTGATCGAGCGATATACGTTGGATCAGGCAACGTAATACCAACCGTCGGATGGGTGCATGGGTTAACAAAGATACGGTGTGCACTCGATTGGTCCTTTGGCTGTATTGTGGGCCCGGATCGGAGTCATATATAATGAATTTGGTTTATTAATGTTATTCGACGTATTGTAATATTAGTATAAGGCCCGGTGAGTTATATTAAAAAGAGTTTAACCAAGGTTAATCGTATTGGCAGCATAATATAAAGTTCGAAAGTTATATATATAAGCCGGGAGCCAAAATTAAGTTCGAAAATTGTAATGATCGAAATATGAATGAATTCATATGTATGATTTTATAGCCATGGTGGAATGTTGAATTAATACCTCAATTCTCTGAATTGAGACATTAAAAATGACCAGACTTATTTGTTTGAGTTTGCCAGCGTAGAATAAGTGTAGAGTGAGATTGCCGGGTTGGAATATGATTGGAAATGATGCTTGGGATTCATTTACACACAGTTAAGTGAAATATAGAAAACAGGGAATATGATTGATTTATTAACACTTCAGATTTAAGCATTGGAACTGCCAGTGTAGAACAAAGAAGAGATTGTGAGATTGCTTGGTCTTGGGAAATGATTGAGCATGAAACTTGAATGCAATTATGGAAAAGGAAAAATAAGAGGAGAGCATGCAGAGATGAAAGTTCGGTGAACAGGAATAAGTATAGGAATGATTTGGACAGGTGAATAAGCACAGAAAACAGGGAATATGCAGAGGACAATGAACAAAGTGTATGCAGAATAGGTTCTTAACAGCAGCAGAAAAAGACAAATCCAGTAAAGCCAAAATCCAGAAAAGGAGCTGAGTGAAATTGAAATGTGTAATTAAAAATGTGAATGTAAATGTTGTAATTATTTTTATTGTTTGTGATGCAAAGGCAAGTATCCTAAGGAAAAGACAAAATCCCACTATAGCATGGAAATTTGCACATATTGTAGTAATTCTAAAAATGAGTTGGAAAAAGGAATACGAAGATAGAAGCCAAAGAGTCATGACTGTTCATTCCAAATTCCTTGTTAAATACAAACAGTCATGTGAGAATTTCTATATATAATATCAATTTGATAAGCTCAAGAGGGAGAGAGAGAAAATATAGAGAATGCAGAATATAGAAGAATAAAGCATAGAAGATTAAGAGAAGAAGAGCAGATACAGAACATAGCTGATATCGAGAGTAAATCAGCAAACATTCAGTTTGATAAATTGAGGAAGTTGGAGCTTCCCTATCAAGTTGCAGCTTGATAGCTGTCAGTTGTAGCTGACTGAGGTTGGAGCCTCCTGTAGGTTGGTGCCTGCAGAAAATTGAAGGGAGTTGGTGCTTCCTTGCAAGTTGTAGCTTTCAGAATTGAGGTAGGAGCCTCCTGTAGGTTGGTGCCTGCAGAAAAACAGTGGTGAGAGGGAGTTGGAGCTTGCCTTTGCATCACAACAATAATAAGATGTGGTTTTCTCCCTTTATGGGTTTCCACTTATATCTGGTGTCTTTGTGCATGATGTTTATGTGTTGATCTGATTTATATCATCTGCTTAATACCTGCTGCTCTCATATTAAGTCTGTTGTTATATTATATTAATACTTGTTGCTCACATTCTAAGATTACTCACATATTAAGATGGACATGAAATGAAGGTGTAGCTAAGGTTTAATAAAAGGTTTAAAAGATTATAACTGTGTTAAACTGATTCACCCCCCCCCCCTCTCAGTTTAACTAAGAGTTCAACAATTGGTATCAGAGCAGGTTCCTTTGTACAAGTCTAACAACTGAAAGGAGATCCTAGGTTCCCAAGATGGCTAGTAAAGAAGGATGCTCAACCAATAAAGCCCCTTTCTTCACTGGTGAAAATTATGCTTTCTAGAAAATCAGAATGAGGACATACATAATGCTCTAGGAATAGAAGTCCGGGCTGTTGTGGAATTAGGATATGCCCCAAAGGCAACTGACACAGAAAAAGAAACAAAACAATATTTTTTGGCTAATGCAAAAGCCATGAATGCCATCTTGAATGGATTATGTTTAGCAGAGTTTATTAAAGTAATGCACAAATACACTGCCAAAGATATATGGGATACTGTTGAGAACATACATGAGGGAGACAAGAAGGTAGAGACTGCCAAACTTCAAGTCTATAGAGCCCAGTTTGAGAACTTAAATGAATGATGATGAAGACATTGCCAGTTTCTTTCTAAAAGCTGCAAAAATTATTAACAATATGAAAGCTCTTGGAGAAAAAATGCCAGAAAGTATAATTGTGCAAAGATTCTAAGATATCTTCCATCTAGGTTTAATCCAAAGGTGTTTGCAATAGAAGAAACAGCTAATTGGGAGACCTTAACCATGAACCAGCTACTTGGAAATCTAACAGCCTATGAAATGAGGCTCCCACAGAAGAAGACAAGTACAAGGGAGGCAACTTTTAAATCAGAAAAGAAGAAAGAAGAAGAGGGAGACATATGCTCTTGCTCAGATGAAGAAAAGGAAAAATTTGTCAAGAAATTGGATAGAGGATCAGGTACATACAAAGGTAAACTTCCTTTTAAATGCTTCAACTGTGGAAAAGTTGGACACTATGCTGCTAAGTGTCCTCACAAGAAAGTAAGGAATCAACCTCAAGAGTCAGAGAGAAATAAATCAAAGAACCGGCAGAAAGGAAAGAAGTTCAGCAAAAAATCCTTCTACGCTCAGCAAGACAGCAATACATCTGAAGATTCAGATGAACCCTCAAGTGAAGAGGGAACCTTCGAATTCTTGTTGATGGCCATAGAAGAACTTGAAGGACTCCTGCTAGAAGATGAAGAAGAAGAAGGGGAAGTCGAACTTGAGGGGGAGCTAAGAAGTGCTCTAGAAGAGATTGACAGACTCGAACTGAAATGCAGAAAATAAAAGGACATTCTCCTCAAGTATATACCAAAAGAACAGAATTCAGAAGTCTTAAAGCGGCTAAAGATAAAGCTTGAAGAAGCCAAAAATATAGATGACATGTTACGTAAGCAACTCAAGGAGAAATATCAAGAACAAGAGAAGTTGGAAGAAGAAGTAGTATGTCTCAGGAAGAAATTAGAAAATGCTCAAAGGAAAGTGGTCATAAATTCTTCTCAAACAACAAGCTCTAGTAAGTTGAATGAAATTCTGGGTGCTCAAAGATCTCCCATGATAAAAACTGGAATAGGCTATGAAGGAGAATCAAGTAAAGGCAAAGAAAAGGTTGACAGAGAGATTATTTTTGTAAAAGCCAAGAAGAATAATGAAGCAGCTCAAGCAATTCCTACAAAAGAAGAAACCTGTAAGGAAAAAGACAGAGATCAGAAGAAACCTCTTGTAACAAAGAATGAAATAAATATTAAGACAACAGAAAAAGAATCATATGCCTCTGAATATGTCAAAATCGGAAGCCACCAAAGGAAATTCTTCCCTCCTATGAAGAATGCCACCTGTTATGTCTGCCACAAGCTGGGACACATTGCTGCATATTTTCATGCAAGAAGGAGTAATTCAAACCAGCAAAAGATGCAAACATTGAAGAGACTTCCTCAAGCAAACAAATGGAAGAGACAACCCTACATCAGGTATGCAAATAGCTTCTATGGTTACTGCTTTTATTGTAAGGAATTTGGTCATAAAATCATTGAGTGTAGAAAGTATGGACAAAGATTGATGTTTAAAACCTCAAGAAGGCTTATGAATCAAAGAAATTCTGTTCATACTCACAATTCTACAAAATTTATGATCAAATGTTGTGTATGAAATCAAGTTGGACATATACCATCCAAATGTCCTATAAGAAGATGGAGGTCATCACCTCACAAAAGATACAAAACAAAAGGGTGCCTCCAGTGGGTAAAGAAGGTGAATAAGTGTGACCTGGCTCTAACTGCTCAAGATCTGAAAAGTCAATGGTATTTGGACAGTGGCTGCTCTAAACACATGACAGGAGACAAAAGTAAGTTTATTACTCTTGATGAAAAGAAATCTGGTAATGTTACTTTTGGCAATGATAAGTCAGGAAAGATCAAAGGAAAGGGTTCAGTCAGCATAGATAATGGCAGAGGAAAGGCCCAAGATGTAATATTTGTAGATGGGCTGAAAGAAAATTTACTGAGTGTCAATGAGATGTGTGACAAAGGCTGTGAAGTTCTCTTTAGAGCACAAGATTGTGAAGTCAGGTCAAGCACAACAGGAAAGACTATGCTCAAAGGTGTTTGAACAGAGAGTAATGTTTACATAGTAAAAGAGGAGGATGAAGCCTGCCATCTTAGCAAACTTGAGGAGTCATGGTTATGGCATAGGAGATTGGGACATCTTAGCTTCGACCATATCATCAAACTGAGCAAGAAGAAAGCTGTCAGAGATATGCCAGAAATAAAAAGGCCTTCAAATACCATATAAAAATCTTGTCAATTGGGGAAACAGACTCGCACATCCTTTAGATCTAAAGATGAGCTATCAACAAGAAGACCACTCCAGCTTGTGCACATGGACCTGTGTGGACCTGCTAGAACTAAGACACCAAGTGGAGAATCCTACTTCATGCTGATAATAGATGATTTCTCCAGAATGACATGGGTTGCTTTTCTCAAGAACAAATTAGAAGCACTGGAAAAGTTTAAGACATCCAAAGCATTAGCAGAAAATCAAACTAGATGAAAGCTAAAATGTATCAGATTAGACAGAGGAGGTGAATTCACTGATTATGACTTTGCAAACCTATGCAATGAATATGGCATAAAACAACAATTTACTATTGCAGGGACACCTCAGCAGAATGGAGTAGCAGAGAGACAAAACGGATCTATTCAACAAATAGCCAGAGCCATGATGCAAGAGAATAATATTCCACAAACCTTCTGGGCAGAAGCAGTACACACAGCAGTACATATTCTAAACAAATCTCATTTAAGACCTAACAGTGATAATACACCTTATGAGCTATGGCATGGTAAACCTGCATCAATCAAGCACTTTAGAGTCTTTGGCAGCAAGTGCTACATAAAGAATAATGATGAAAATATGGGGAAGTTTGATGCAAGAGCAGATGAAGGAATGCTCTTAGGATATGCATCCAAGAGTAAAGGATACAGATGCTACAACAAGACTCTTCGAAAAATTGTAGGAAGTATTGATGTAAGATTTGATGAAGAACTTCCAAACAAGACAAGATATATAGATTGCAGTATCCATCCTGAAAATCATGAAGAAGAGGACCAAGATGATGAATAAATAAGAAAAACATCAGAAAATGTTGAAGTGAACTCAAAAACCCCCTCATTATACACTCAAAAGAACCATCCAGAAGATCAAATCATAGGAGACAAGAGTGTAGGAGTAAAAACAAGAAGGCAACTAACTGAACAGACAAAAGAAGTATACATAGCAATGTTATCACAAATAGAGCCAAAGAAGTTTGAAGAAGCCGACAAGGACAAGTATTGGGTAAAAGAAATGAATGAAGAATTGGACTAAATTGAGAAGAACAATACTTGGGAACTAGTTCCTAGACCAATTGAGAAGAATATCATTGGTTCAAAATGGGTATTCAAAAACAAAATGAATGAGCAAGGACCAGTAATCAGGAATAAAGCTAGGCTGGTCTGCAAAGGATACTCACAAATTGAAGGACTTGATTATGAAGAAACATTTGCCCCTGTAGCCAGAATGGAAGCTATCAGAATGTTCCTGGCATTTTCATGCTACCAAGACTTCAAGGTATATCAAATGGATGTAAAGTCTGCTTTTCTTAATGGAGATCTAGAAGAAGAAGTATGCATGGAAAAACCAGAAGGCTTCTCATTGAAAGACAAAGAAGACTATGTATGCAGACTGAAGAAGGGCCTATATGGACTGAAACAGGATCCTCATGCTTGGTACTCAAGACTGGATAAATATTTGCAAAAACATGGTTTTAAGAGAGGTGGAGTAGACAGCAATCTATACATAAAAGCCCATGAAAATGAACTTCTGATTGTTGTAGTGTATGTTGATGACATTATGTTTGGAAGCAACAAAGATGAACTAGCAAAAGGGTTTGCTGATGAGATGAAAACAGATTTTGAAATGTCTATGATTGGAGAGCTCAGTTTCTACTTGGGATTGCAAATTCAACAAAAGAACACAGGCACCTTCATCTCTCAGGAAAAATACTTAAAAGAAATTCTGAAAAAATTCAAAATGGAGGACTGCAAACCTGTGACAACAGCCATGATCATGGGATGCAAGCTGTGTGCTGATGATGGGACTGCAGATGTAGATCAAAAACTCTACAGATCCATGATAGGAAGCCTGCTGTATTTGACAGCATCAAGACCAGACATCATGCTAGTAGTAGGACTAGTGGCAAGATATCAAGCAACACCTAAACAAAACCATCTTCTGGCAGTCAAAATAATATTCAGATATCTACAAGGAACAACACAGTATGGACTTTGGTATCCTAAAAGAAAAGAAATCACTTTATTAGCATACACAGATGCAGATTGGGCCAGCTGTGTGGATGACAGGAAGAGTACAAGTGGAGGTGCATTCTATCTAGGAGAAAGTCTGGTGGCATGGTTAAGCAAGAAACAAACATCTATCTCCCTATCTACAGCAAAAGTAGAATATATTGCAGCAGCAGCATGTTGTACACAAGTCATGTGGATGAAGCAAACTCTACAAGACATGAAGGTAAGCATTGATGAACCTATCTCAATTAAATGTGATAATACAAGTGCTATAAGTATATATAAAAATCCTGTGCTTCACTCAAAAACTAAGCATATCCCAATCACGTATCATTTTCTCCGAGAACAAGTGGCTCAGAAGATAGTAAAACTGGAATATGTACCAACAAAAGAACAAAGAGCTGATATATTTACCAAATCTCATACTGGAGAACCATTCCAATATTTGAGGGATAAACTAGGGGTAGTATCTATAGATGCTACTCTCTGATATAAAGGGAAAGCACAATTTCAGGGGGAGAACAGAAATGAAAATATCATTCCAGGGGGAGATCAACCAAGCAAGAAAAACTTAAAAAAGGTCCTCAGGATCAAAGGATTATGGAAAGAATAAAAGTTCAAACATTCTAAAAAGTGTTCTCCCAACAACTCTTTTACACTAGAGAGATAAATGCTAAGACATAATCTACACTAAGAAACGTGCAACCCTTTGCCATTGATGTCAAAGGGGGAGGAAAAGCAGGTAATAGAAGACATGCTCTTCAAAAAAGAAGCTAGACAGAGGAAGCATTGGACTATTGGTGGATGTGTTGCCATCAATGCCAAAGGGGGAGACTGTTGGAAATGTTGTCATTGATGGCAAAAGGGATGGCAAAGGAGGAGTACCTGAACCAGCAAAATTTGAAGTAGAGAGGCAGCAGAGGAATCGAGGACAAACCTGTACAGACCTGCTCAGACTGAATAAAAATCTGTGGTTGGATTATGTGTATATAGTTTGTTTGAACACTCTCTGTGGGAGTACGGGTTCATAATTCAGGACTCGTGAGCAAATTGTTATTTGATTGTGGAGAATGCCTTGCGTCTTTGAGCAATCATATGAGATTTGTAATTTAGCTTCTGTATGGAAATTGAAACGCGTATACCCTGTAATTGGTTTAATGATGTACTGTGCATAATTGGGGAGACTCTCTGTATAGACGGAGTAAGGTTGAATTCATGTTCGGGCACTGTGTTTATAATATAGGAATACAGTAAAATGGTCCTATTCCTCGATTGAGTATGGGAGGAGAAGCGAGACTATAACTTGGTGCAGCATTGGTTCGAAACTAACTGAACCAACTAGGCTGAGGAAATGGTAAATACACGAATGACGACGGAACGAGGAGCTGGATGGAACCTGGAGTAAAGCAACGGAACCACAAGGAGGAATAGATAACAGTAACGGTAGTTTCTGGTATTTTTCACACCACCCTTATACAGAAAGTGGTATTGAAGGAATGGGCAGCGATTCCATTGATTGATCGACGTGTGTCCCTGGATGAACAGTAAAACCACCGTTTAACGTGCGCCTTCGCACATTAACTTTCGTACCAGGACGCGAAGCGAAATTGACACGAGCCGTTGATCTGGAAGAGGGCTATCGGACGGTGATCGTGCGTCGGACTTTCCTGGAGTTTAACCAAGGTGTGTGGAGGATAACCCGCATACGGAGTGCCATCGCACATTATTGTTTGCGCATGTTGATCGAGCGATATATGTTGGATCAGGCAACGTAATACCAACCATCGGATGGGTGCGTGGGTTAAAAAAGATATGGTGTGCACTCGATTGGTCCTTTGGTTGTATTGTGGGCCCGGATCGGAGTCATATATAATGAATTTGGTTTATTAATGTTATTCGACGTATTGTAATCTTAGTATGAGGCCCGATGAGTTATATTAGAAAGAGTTTAACCAAGGTTAATCGTATTGGCGGCATAATATAAAGTTCGAAAGTTATATATATAATCCGAGAGCCAAAATTAAGTTCGAAAATTGTAATGATCGAAATATGAATGAATTCATATGTATGATTTTATAGCCATGGCAGAATGTTGAATTAATATCTCAATTCTCTGAATTGAGACATTAAAAATGACTAGACTTATTTGTTTGAGTTTGCCAGCGTAGAATAAGTGCAGAGTGAGATTGCCGGGTTGGAATATGATTGGAAATGAAGCTTGGGATGCATTTACACACAATTAAGTGAAATATAGAAATCAGGGAATATGGTTGATTTATTAACACTTCAGATTTAAGCATTGGAACTGCCAGTGTAGAACAAAGAAGAGATTGTGAGATTGCTCGGTCTTGGGAAATGATTGAGCATGAAACTTGAATGCAATTATGGAAAAGGAAAAAGAAGAGGAGAGCATGCAGAGATGAAAGTTCGGTGAACAGGAATAGGTACATGAATGAGTTGGACAGGTGAATAAGCATAGAAAACAGGGAATATGCAGGATGACAGTGAACAAAGTGTATGCAGAACAGGTTCTTAACAACAGCAGAAAATGACAAATCCAGTAAAGCCAAAATCCAGAAAAGAAGCTGAGTGAAATTGAAATGTGTAATTAAAAATGTGAATGTAAATGTTGTAATTATTTTTATTGTTTGTGATGCAAAGGCAAGTATCCTAAGGAAAAGAAAAAATCCCACTGTAGCATGGAAATTTGTACATATTGTAGTAATTCTAAAAATGAGTTGGAAAAAGGAATAAGAAGATAGAAGCCAAAGAGTCATGACTGTTCACTTCAAATTCCTTGTGAAATACAAACAGTCATGTGAGAATTTCTATATATAATATCAATTTGATAAGCTCAAAGAGATAGAGATAGAGAGAGCAAATATAGAGAAGGCATAATATAGAAGAATAAAGCAGAGAAGATTAAGAGAAGAAGAGCAGAAATAGAAGCTACATAACAGAGCTGATATCTGAAGTAAATTAGCAAACATTCAATTTGATAAATTGAGGAAGTTGGAGCTTCCCTATCAAGTTGCAGCTTGATAGCTTTCAGTTGTAGCTGACTGAGGTTGGAGCCTCCTGTAGGTTGGTGCCTGCAGAAAACTGAAGGGAGTTGGTGCTTCCTTGCAAGTTGTAACTTGCAGAATTGAGGTAGGAGCCTCCTGTAGGTTGGTGCCTGCAGAAAAACAATGGTGAGAGGGAGTTGGAGCTTGCCTTTGCATCACAACAATAATAAGATGTGGTTTTCTCCCTTTATGGGTTTCCACTTATATCTGGTGTCTCTATGCATGATGTTTATGTGTTGATCTAATTTATATCATCTGCTTAATACCTGCTGCTCTCATATTAAGTCTGTTGTTCTATTATATTAATACTTGCTGCTCACATTCTAAGATTACTCACATATTAAGCTGGACATGAAATGAAGGTGTAAATAAGGTTTAATGAAAAGTTTTAAAAGATTATGAATGTGTTAAACTGATTCACCCCCCCCTCTCAATTTAACTAAGAGTTCAACAGTTTCTAGGACTGAATTCAATGCAAGGCATATTTGAAACTCTAACTTTGTCTTCTGGTGTCTTAATAGAAATTATTTTAGTTTTCATTTTGTGTTTTCAAGTTAAATATTGTTTTCAAGTTCTTACATTTATAATTTTATTGCAATGTGGCAGACTGATCAGGGCAGTACAGGAACAACCCCGAGACAGGGTGATCACGGAAAGGGGCCAACGGAAGAACATGTAAAGTGCCAACATTTCTCTATCTTCAGGTATTTTAGTTATTTGAATAATTGAAATAATATTAATTTTTTTCAAATATGCAGACACCTAGCCATGGTATGCCTGATGATTCCCTGTATGAGGAAGAGCTTTCTTCATCCCCATGTCCATTACTCTTGCTGCAAAAAAAGGCGCGAAAAGCAACGTTGGAATTTGATAGTTTGGTAGACGTGCCTCAAACACCTAAAACAGAAGCGAGGATAAAAAAAATTATGACCCAACTCGTAGCATATCAAGTAATAATAAAAAATCAAAAGGATATTTTTTTTGTTCTGCATGAGATGAATTGTGATAGTTTGATTTTTAATTTTTACATTAACTAAACTAACAAAACGTTCTTTTGTATGTAGTGTTATCTGACACTTTTTGAACCCAATGTTGGTGGTAGTGGGACAAAAGGGCAAGAGATTGTCGAGCAACCCTCTCGTACACCTTCGACGCATTTAGGTGCCAGTCAAGAAACACACCCTGCCCAAGCAGACACCCAGCCAACCGCTAAACGTGTTGGAAGTGATGAGGCTGATATGGCCAACTATATTATTGTGTTTCCTGGAGCTACATGTGTTAGCTCCACGAGCACCATTCATGGCACATTTTTGGTGAATGATGAAGGTGTCCCTATAAAGCACGTACAACTCCCAGGTAAGTTTTAATATTTTAACTATTTCATGTACTCTATGTAAACTATATTTTATCATGATTTTTATTTTTAAATTAATGATAATATATTTTTTATGTGTAGGAAACAATGAGTTCTACCAGTTTTTGGAGAGCAAGGCATTGTATATTTTTGGCCCAACCATACGCACAAGGCAGAATTCCCAGAATTCCAACCTGAAAAAAGAACTTCTAGATTATCTAGAAGGCCTTTCTGGGGTGGGCACATTTGATAGAACAGCGGTGGCTCGGGTAGTTGGAAAATATTTGAAATATGCCAGGGACACCTATAGGACGCACTTGAAATTTAACCATAGATACGAGTGTCCTCTCACAATTCTAGAGAGTGAGTGGAGAGCACTTATCCATGACGGAAAAGAGAAAAGGGCAAAGAAAGAAGGAAAAATTCTAACTGGACCCGCAAGGTAAATTACAAATTTAATACAATAGCTTTAATTTTCTCTATTTCTAAAATAAAAGTGTGCTACGTCATATCTGACTTCAATCTTTTGATGATAGGTTTCCTGACACCTCGAAGGCAACCAAAGCTAGGATTGAAAAAATGGGCCATCACAAGCTAGGCTAGGGCGGCTACTTGAAATTAGTCGTAAGAATTGTAAGTAGCTAAACATCTTATAATTAATTGTATCGCCTTCCAACATTTTTGTAATCCTATCAAATAACATTAAAAATGCACAATCATATGTAATGTAGGGTGATGACTTCAGAATATAAACTATAGAGGAAGATAAAAATATCGCTTTCCATTCCAACTATCAAGCCGTAGTTGAACATCGCAGAAGCGTGGGGCAGGTTCCAAGATCTAGAATGCTTGATAAGGTAAAACGTTAACCTTTCAATATGTTCGTTTTCATACATAAATTTAATGTCTAACAACTTTGTTTAAATCAGGGGAGTAGCACTACCGACGAGCCAAATAACCCAGTTGTAGAGCCAATGTAGATGTTCCTCACGTGCAACCTGATCATTGTAGTGGGGACCAGGCCGACAATGCTACTATCAGTGAGGGTCGTGAAAGTAATTAATTTCCACTTATAATTTTTTATAATTATACCTTGATGGTTGTCCTTATAACGTTTTTTGTTTAAATTACATAGAATGTTTCCCTTGAGGATCTTACCACCAGAGAGGAAGACAGGGCCACGGTCCCAATGGCGACAACTAGTGCACCAGGCAAATAATCTCATTGCAATTTTTTTAAATTAATATTACTAAACTAGTTCAATGATATTTAAAAAATGACAATTAAAATTTAATATTATCTCTTTTTGTAGGCGATGCCCCATCACTGAATGGGACCAAACATCGTGACTACACAACTAGGTCAGCAGTGCGGGAAAGGTACGAAACAAGAGTAGAGCACGATGATATTGATGATGTAATTAGGAGCTTTAGAAATAGGAAGAAGGAAAAGAAAATTTGATAATGTAAAATATTGTATTATTATAAGACAAACGTTACCATACTTGGAATGTTTTTTGTGTTATATAAAAACTCATTTATCATACTATTTTTATGTCAAGCACTAATTTCAATGTTTCCTTCCGTACTTTTTGTTTCATTGATTTTTTATTAGTTATTGAATATTTTTTTTTATGCTCATGAAAGTAAAAAATGAAATATAGATTGGGTATTGGGGAATTGAGAGTGATGTGGGGGGGGGGGAGGGGCCATAAGAGCTTCCACCTTCACGTGGTTGGCCCTGTTTAGTAGAGAATAATTTATTGGAGCGATTTAATCTTGGAGTAAACCTCCCTCGATCCAACATAGCAACAAAAAAGTCACTGTTGACTTAGTTGCTACTCTTTCAGATCGTGGGAGGCTTGTTCCAAGTTCATGCAACTCCAATAAATTGTTCTTGAAACGAAGAGGAGCTTATTCAGGTATGTTTTGACATTTTCAACATATGTTCTAACATTATCATAATAATGCATCTTAGAGTAAAAAATACTACATCAATTACTTGTATTTATTGTATAGATAATGATGGATTTTGATTGACTTGGCAGTGCAAGTACAAATCCTCTTGCATCATGAGCAATAAAACTTGTCAACCAGGGTCATGTCTAGGATATTTTTTCTTGTGCACTTGACCAAGTTCGTAATGTCACATTTTGTAAGTTCCTTTACAGTTCATAATTCAATATTAAGCTTGTTCATGATTATTATCTAGGTTTTTTGTATGTGTTTTTTCATCTATTTGATTGTAATAAACTTTGCATGTTTCCTGTTGTTCACTATGATTTCTCCATTTACCACTCCTAGGATGAATCTGACTTTATTTTTACATAGGTTACTTTATTGTTACTATGATTTCTCCATTTACAATTTTATAGGTTACATCATGTAAAGTTGTCAATCGCAGGTTGGTTATGAGCTTTAGTTCTCCAAATTTGGGGCTTTTCTGATATTTTCTCCCTCATGTCATTCCTGCATCACCTCGTTGTTTGAGCATGCCAATTGTCTACCACTTGTACCAATTGGCACATGTCAATCTCTGAGTAATGCCACATGTCACCTATTTTCGGCCCACTTGACCACCTGAAAAACTCAAATCCACACACCATGTGTCTTTATCATGGAGTGCCATATGTCCTAGATATTTTAGATGCTAACATCATGCTTCTAATGTGTTATGTCAACCAATCACAGTGGTCCATGTGGCCTTATTCCATGTCACCAGTCTGGAAGAGAGATTTGAGCCTTTTCTTTTCATGATTTTTCTATTATAATTTTTTTCTTTAGGACGGGAAATCCCTTTTGCAATAGATGGGGATTTTCCAATTTCCTTGGATTCATCTCCTAGGACACGCTTCAAGCCATCATCCAAGAGGACATATACAAATCTCTGTTGTTTCCCTCTTGCCCTTGAATTATGTGCTTCTAGAAGACCAGTTAGGTCACTCTTCTAGCCCTTATCCCATTGCTTCATCATTGTATCAACTTCTCCCACAGGCTGCTTCTATTTTTTGTCCACTTAAAGGAAGAAAACAATACCCTAGGGTGATTTTTCTCCTCAACTATCCCTACCGCACTTATGGACCAACCAACAATATGAACATTTCCCTTACTTATGGAGACACCCCCTATGCTACTGCACATTCAATTCCAGGAGCTACTTACTAAGGAACACTCGTACACTATGCCTAACGACCCTCCAAACAATCCCTCTAACTATTTTTGTATCAACCTCCCTTTTTGGTCTTTTAGACAAAGGTGACCCTCACACCATCAAGCACATAATGCTATCACAAGACTCAAACCCAATCCAAAATTTTTTCTCCACAAACTTCTCTTCCAATTCCTTAAAATGTGATTTGTATTTTTTGAAGAACTTGGCCCTGGTTAGGGCACCTATCCCTACTCAAATCCACCCTTCCTCCCACCTGTAAGCCTTATTCTTTATGTGTTCTTGTTGGAGACAGTTTTGGCCTTATTGTGGCTTGTAAGTACCTCTAATGGCCTTGCTACAGGACAATAGCGCATTTATATTTGTAAATGAAAATGAGTAGACATAACATGGACCTAATTTTCCCCAAGGAATAAGGTTTATACTTAGACTTCTCCTCCTAGCCATGATAGTCCATGGTGTGTATAATGGAATGGTTAGAGATGCTTTTATGTTGCGCAACAATTCGGGACCTTGCCTAGTCTTGAAATTTCAATTACATTGGGGCTATGGCAGCCTCCTACTCTGCCTCTTGGGACTTGGTACTGATGCATACATTACAATTGATCATATAAAATAACCAAGCCCTCTACAACCATATTTACAATCTCTTTTGTTCTTGGGAAAAATATACCTCTGACAGAAACTAAATTATTTATAAGGCTAATTTCTGGTCTTAGAAACATTGTATCATTGAATATGAATGTAATTTCTACCACCTTATCCAATGGCTGGAGTTTCAAAACTCCATCTATGAATTTTTTTAATTAACAATGGGCTTGCCAGAGTAACCAAGGAAGGAGAGATGATCTCAAGCTAATCAACTGGAATTGTATTCCATAAAGGGCCTACGCGTAAGGAGAGAACTCTGTAATAGGAATGAAACAATTTTGTAGAATGTCCTCTAAGATAGTGTGTGGGGGAAACTGAGGGTGATACAAAACAAATGATGGAGGAGGTTTACAAGAATCCTTTAAAATTGTTGACCAAACCTTGGATTGCAATCGTAGAACATAATGATGTTGTTGGATAAAAGTGAAATAATGCTTTTAAGCTTTAGGATCAACCTGTACTTGATGTTATATTTATGCAATAGGTAAGTGTTGTTTAATGCATCATATTAGGCCTTTCAATCATATTGGTAAGGTTGGCCAAGCACCATACCACAACAATTCATATGGTGGCATCACGAGTGGCGGCTTTTTCCACAAATTTATGACTAAAAGTAATTGAGATAATGCATGTGTGAGTACTAAAAGCAACAGTGAATAAATTATCAAGACAAAAGCAGATAAAAAATGTAGCCAAAAAAAAATTTTTGGAAGCAGCAGTTTAATACACAGAAAGATTCATGAAAGAAGAGATGACAAAACTCTAATTGTAGCAGAATTAACAAGTATTTGTCTTTAGGAAGGATATCAAAAGGTCAAGTAACAAATTGTAATTGACGACAACCACCCATTGTGATTTCTTTTAACTAAGAGCCACATGATAAATATTGAAATAGAATAACCTACCACTATTCTAAGAAATGATCCAATCAACTCAGCATGGTAAAGTATCTTGTGGAAAAATGTACAGATTAAATATTTAATCATCATGACATCACCTATCATCCAATAAAAATATTAATATAATATCGGAAGAAAGTACTTACTTGAAGATGGATGAGTTTTTTTCTAGTTTTCTTCAAACTAATAAAGGATTGTTTATTAGGTCCAACATTTTCATCCTCTGAAGTAGTGAAGTGACCAAAAGTTTCTCGCACAAGTTCTGGATGCTTGATATCGGGTATATTGTTCTGAATGGTTTTAGAAATGGGAAGTCTCTCCAATGTGCGAGTTACATCATTGATCCCTACAGAAAACATTTGCTGCATCCTACATTAACACATGAAACAAAAGTTCAGGCAAGGCCACTTGCTGACATTTTAGTGACACTTAGAAAACCCCTATTTATTGACAAAAAAAGCTAGAAAATATAAGATATAGATACTAATCAATTGAAGAGAAATTGAAAAAGAAAAATATTTTATATATGACAACAGAGATGGGGCACATGTAGATCTTGAAACTTATGTTGTTGCAGCTTTACAAATCTCTACTTTCCTTCACAAGCCTGAACATCCTAAAGCTAAAAACCAAATGAGAAAATATCCCTTTTAGTAAACTTATTTAAATATTGGAGGCTTCAAATAAGTTAGTGTTGAATAATTTATTGTGGATATAAAAAAAAACAGGAGCATTTGTCAACATATTAGGGTATTCGGAAATAATTTTGCAGCTTCAAAGCTTGATCATGCAGACATGACCTGTGCTTGAGGCAATATAGATTTAGAATCTTAAATTTGATAAGAATAAGATAACCGTACCAAGAATGTAAGACTCGTCATTACAAAAGAAGAGTGGTAGACCTATGCAATATAATCCACAACACATAATAATGTCATTGTTCTCCAACACTCACCTTCATCCATATATTGTCACGAACTTGTACCTTGAGTTGTTTCGCTACTTCAATGGCTTTGCAACCCATTGTGTTTCAAATAAACATTTCAAATTCAAAAATACATTATAAGCAATGCACATTAGATGGAGATCATAATAAGTTAGAAGAAATCATGCATTGATGTATTAAATTTGGCACCTATATATTAGTGAACAACCCATCAAACTTAAGGAATATACAATTTTGCTTCAACAAAGAGTTCTATAGTAAAATTGATACAAAAAGAATTGGATGACAACAGAGCCTCAAACTTAAAAAATGATAATTACATCCCATTGGAGTAGGAGTCTGCCAAACACTTTCTATCTGGGTGGCAGTGTGCCCCCATTTATCTTCCTGGGGCACGAGGTGTGCAACCCATCCCTTGGAAGCAGTGTGCTTCCCTTTAACCTTATGTATTTGCACAAAACATCTGCATCAGGATATTTTGTCTATATTTGTGAATATTGAATATTAAAACTATTTTGTAGATATCTCATTAATTTGTGTTATTTTGGGTAAATACTATTCTGCTTTCTATTTTGGAGCTAGCTGGAGCATTACAGAGTGATATCCAAGAATACGAGAAAGATGAAAAGAAATATTCTAGAACATTGATGAATTACAGGGAAAATTCCTCAAATGGATTGGGTCTATGATCATGGACTGTAAGCCTTTTTGTCTTTATGTTCAAGAGAAACAGTAGGGAAGATGTAATGATCAAAATTACTCAAAATAGCACAAACAACATTGCATACACCAAATATAGAAGCGTAGCACATCTCCCAAATACAATAATGGTGATGAGTTGCATGATAACACCTAAGAAATAGGAGAATATCTCCCTGAAACCTCAAAAGATGATAAAATCAAAGAATCATATAAATGTGTGAATGATTATAATAATCTCCTATATTTACTAGTTCCTTCTCAATACTCATGTGGGGCTGGTTCTACACTGATCTACAGTTTACTCATACAAGTGACCCATTATATTGGCTAGAGAGATCATAGTAGAAGAACAATCAATAAGAGAATGCTAGACCTTCTTTTGCATTAGAAAAACGGTATCCACATACGATCAAATAAATTGACCAACAAACTTTTGGACAGTTGAGGAATAGCTAGGGGTTCATTCCCATATATTCACTAGTTCACCATTACCTCCCCTTCCAGTATTCTGTTGAAAGGTGAAGGGCAAGGTAAAAGAACTATTTCATGCTAGGGAACTCAAAGAAGCCTTTCAAAAATTTATTAGTCATTAAAGTTCAGTGTGCCCATGCAATGATTGCATGGAATACAAATACACACACATGTGAGTGTGTAACTTGGATCATTAAGCATTGAGCTATTTTCATTTCAGTTAGTTATTTATGGAGTTAATATGGATCTACACTGATGTACCTTTTAAAAGTTAAATATGCACAAAACATGGGTGCCTAATGAGCGCAAAAGTGAAGAATAGCAAATAGAAAATAACATACCATATCAACTTAATTATCATTATGTTCCCTTTACAGCTCCACATTTAAAGTCCAAAGGCACTTGACTCATGTGAGGGGATTCCTCAATAAATGTTGGGGGGGTTATGTATGTTACTTTGCCACTGGTAAGTGGGGATAAATGTTCAAATGGCTTCCCCTAAATGAAAGGTGGTAAAATTCAACGTATAATAGAGCCACTGAGTTGGCCCCATTTGAAAACTTACATGGGTACAAGCCTCCAAATCTAAACTTTCAAGTAAGGAGAGAACTCTGTAATAAGCGAGAAACAAGTTTTTAGAATGTCCTCTAAGATAGTGTGTGGGGGAAACTGAGGGTGATACAAAACAAATGATGGAGGAGGTTTACAGGAATCCTTTAAAATTTTTGACCGAACCTTGGATTGCAATTGTAGAACATAATGATGTTGTTGGATAAAAGTGAAATAATGATTTTAAGCTTTAGGATAAACCTGTACTTGATGTTATCTTTATGCAATGGGTAAGTGTTGTTTAATGCGTCATATTAGGCCTTTCAATCATATTGGTAAGGTTGGCCAAGCATCATACCACAACAATTCATATTGGTGACATCACGAGTGGCGGATTTTTCCACAAATTTATGACTAAAAGTAATTGAGACAATGCATGTGTGAGTGATATGAGAAGAGGAACTGTACATCCAAGTGCATGAGGATGAGGATGAAGATCCACTAGAATGTCAATGTATTGATGATAGATTTGACGATCAAATTCTCTTGTGAGCCATTGTCAAATCTTAATTTCAATCTTCACATATATTATCTTGATTCCTTGAGGTTATTTGAGCTGTGATCTTGATACTGTTCCTTTTTAAACATACAACTTTGGTTGAGTTTGGTTCTTTCTGAACACGCCTTTTGCCTGTAAAGGCTAATATGTTAATTTTGGAGTTTTTCCAGTGTAAGATGGGCATTACATAAATGCGTGCGAGTTTTCTATACCTCTCAAAAATGAATTCTTTAATGTCCCAAATCTACAAATGAATTCCCTTCCATGTCTTAGGACTAATACTTGGATATGTCTCTTTGCTTGATATGGCAACCTTCAATCTCAAAATTAATCATCTCATTTTTATTTGTGGGTATGGACTGTCATATGGACAGGGGTTTTCTTCTGTCATATTTTTATAGTGTTCTTTCATATTTATGCCCATGTCTTGTTCCTACAATCCGAAATGCCTGTTTTTCATTCCTATTTTCTTTTAGTTATTATAAATTGTATTTGCTTTGGTCTGATACATGTTTCCAATTCTTGCAGAAAAGGCACTGTTTGGAGAAAAGGAGTGGTATTTCTTCACTCCCAGGGACAAGTATCCAAATGGTTCTCGCCCCAACAGGGCTGCTAGCTCAGGATACTGGAAAGCCACAGGTGCAGATAAACCCATCATTGCTAAGGGCAGCAACAGGAATGTTGGAATCAAGAAGGCTCTAATTTTCTATGTCGGAAAAACACCTAAAAGAAACAAGACTAATTGGATTATGCATGAATACCGCCTTGTTGATATCAATAGATCTGCAAAGAAGAAGGGCAGCTTAAGGGTAAGCAACTGTTCCTGTGTATTGTCTTCTGTGCATATTCCTGTGTGTCAATAGACAATGTAGGTGTTGTTTGGTTTAAAACACCTATTAGGCTGGATGCCATTGTGGCCTAGTCATGACAGGGCCCAAGTCAGCTAGACTCGTCACTCTAGGGAATAAATCTATTTGGGAAACAAGGGTTTATCATTTAAGTTATAAAATCAAGGGTTTTCTCACGATTAGATCACGATGAATTGATGCTAAACTGATATCATAATGAGACTGTGGATATTCGTTTGATCAACATATTATTGATAAATATGATTATGTCCAACCATATTATTGAAGAGCTTCAAGCGCTTTCCTCATTTGATGAAAAATACACTTCAAAACTTTATACATTCATCATTTGTATACATGATTTTAGATCATAAATATAGCATCATATAGCATTCAATTCTTTGTAATCATAATAACAGATCTTAAGTATTAGAGGAATCCTAGTGATGCATTGAAATTCTTTGAATATATATACAATAAAATTCTTACTCCTTTTTGTTGATACGTATTTCTTGCATAGGTTTTGATTTCAATGCAACAACATAGTTAGATCAATTGCTCGCTTTCTGAACATAGAACCAATTTTATGTTTTTCTTCATATAATTTGACTCAACATTTTCTTTGGATTTATCTATAACTTCGATTGATTTCTCTGTGATAGTTTAGATGTTGGAAAGGGGCTACATGCCTTCCTAATGCCCAATTTTCCATCCTGAATCATATACTTGATCTAAGGAGTTCTATCCCTCAACACTGAATTCTCACATGCTTCATAAGTTTCTCTAAATTCTAGTTCCTCCTTGTACATTTCCTTAAGATGTTCAAATCCCAAAGTACCCACTTGGAGTTTTTGCAAAACCAAGCAGCTCCTACTCAAAGAATCTCCAACCTTGTTAGAATTCCCACTGATATGTTTAAGAACAAAAGTGAAACTTTGCATGAAATCAACCCATTTTGCATGCTTTTGATTTAAGTTCTCTTTCCTGGTTATAAACTTGAAGGCATGGTTGTGAGTATACAAGATAAACTCTCTAGGTATGAGATAATGCCTCCATTTTTTTAGAGATTGTATCACTGCAAAAAATTCCTTGTCATAGGTATAATATTTATGTTTGGATTCATTCAAATCCTCACTGAGATAAGCAATAGGTTTACCATCCTAACTTAGAAGAAAAACAATGGTCATTCTGATTGCATTACACTTAACTTGGAAATGTTTATGAAATTAGGCATAGATCAAATTGGTTTTTTTACTATCTTTTCTTGCAACAATTCCATTTCTCTTCCAGTAGTGAAAGTCCACTTAAATAGTTGATGCTCCTTTTTTATGGTCTCAACTATTGGTGCAAATATGGCTAAATTGCTAACGAATATTCTAGAGAAACTAGCCAACCCATGAAACTTCTTACCTCATGAATATTATTCGGTGTAGGCCATTCCTTAATAACTTTCACCTTCTCTGGTTCCATTTATAGTCCTTATGGAGAGATTATAAAACCTAGATAGGCTAATTCTATTTTCATGAAGGAAAATTTTTCCATATTTTCCAAAACTTTCTTTTGATATAACTTCTTCAGCACCAATTTGAATAACCTCACATGTTCTTTCCTAGTTTTACTAAAAACAAGAATATCATCAAAATATACAATAACAAAATTTCCAATAAAATCCTGAAGGATTTTATTCATGAGTCTCATGAGTGTACTAGGTGCATTTTTCAAGCCAAAAGGCATGACAAGCCATTCATATAAACCATCATTAGTTTTGAAGGAATATCGCCATTCATTTCCCTCTCTCATCATAATCTAGTGATATCCACTTTTCAGTTCTAATTTTGAAAAATAATTTGCACCACTCAAACAATAATTATGTCATCTACACGAGGTAAAGGAATTTTTTATCTTACTATTATATTGTTTATTATTATGGAATCGTTACACATTGTCCATCCTCCATCCTTATTTAGACTCAAAATTGCAACTACAACATAAGGGATCAAACTCTTTTTAATTATTCCCTTATCCAACAACTCTTGAACCTAACTTTTGATTTCCTCATTCTCCTTGGGTGTCATCCTATAAGCTAATTTATTTGGAAAAAAATTTCCTGGAATTAGGTCTATGTGGTGATTGATGCTTCTTATGGATGATAAGGCATTTGGAAACTCATCAACAATGATGTTAGCAAACTTATCTAGTAATAATTGAATTTCAATAGATGATTCACTCAAATTTGTATTAGTAAGTACAACCCTAGGCTTACCAATCAAACAAAATTGTTCCTGTTCAACATGCTTGGGCCTACTTCTTTTCTAAATTATTTATCTTCCAGTCGAAACAACACATGTTTACATCTTGTTAAAATATTCAAATGCTTGAAAATTCCACTTTGGACAGCTCACTTGATGGATATAATTATTTCATTGAATGTTTCTTTTTTAAAAGACCAAAATCGACCTAAAGATTACTCAAATATGATAAGGGAAAGTGTATTTATCAAGAAAAGGCCACATGTGCATATTTGATAAGGTCGGCCCATCACTGCTAAGGGCAGCGACAGGCGTGTTGGAATAAAGAAGGCTCTGGTTTTCTATTTTAGAAAAGAACCTAAAGGAAACAAGACTAATTGGATTATGCATGAATACCGCCTTACTGATGTCAATAGATATGAAAAGAAGGGAAGCTTAAGGGTAAGAAAATGATCTTGTGTATTGTCTTCTATGCATATACCTGTGTGTCAATAGACAGTGTAGGTGTTGTTTGGTTTAAAACACCTGTTAGGCTAGATGCCATTGTGGCCTAGTCGTGACAGGGCCCAAGTCAGCTAGACTCATCACTCAAGGGAATAAATCTATTTGGGAAACATGGGTTTATCATTTAAGTTATAAAATCAAGGGTTTTCTCACGATTAGATCACGATGAATTGATGCTACACTGATATCATAATGAGACTGTGGATATTCGTTTGATCAACATATTATTGATAAATATGATTTTGACCAACCATATTATTGAAGAGCTTCAAGGGATTTCCTCATTTGATGACAAATACACTTCAAAACATTATACATTCATCATTTGTATACATGATTTTAGATCATAAATATAGTATCATATAGCATTCAATTATTTGTAATCACAGTAATAGAGCTTAAGGATTAGAGGAATCCTAGTGATGCATTGAAATTATTTGAATATATATATATATAATAAAATTCTTACTCCTTTTTGCTGATACATATTTCTTGAATAGGTTTTGATTTCAATGCAACAACATCGTTAGATCAATTGCTCGCTTTCTGAACATAGAACCAATTTGATGGTTTTCTTCATATAAGTTGACTCAAAATTTTCTTTGGATTTATCTATAGCTTCGATTGATTTCTCTGTGATAGTTTAGATGTTGGAAAGAGGCTACATGTCTTCCTAATGCCCAATTGTCCATCTTGAATCATATACTTTATCCAAGAAGATATATCCCTCAAAACTAAATTCTCACACGCTTCATAAGTTTCTCTAAATTCTAGATCCTCCTTGTACATTTCCTTAAGATGTTCAAATCCCAAAGTACCCACTTGGAGTTTTTGCAAAACCAAGCAGCTCCTACTCAAAGAATCTCCAACCTTGTTAGAATTCCCACTAATATGTTTAAGAACAAAAGTAAAACTTTGCATGAAATCAACCCATTTTGCATGCTTTTTATTTAAGTTCTCTTTCCTGGTTATAAACTTGAAGGCATGGTTGTGAGTATACAAGATAAACTCTCTAGGTATGAGATAATGCCTCCATTTTTTTAGAGATTGTATCACTGCAAAGAATTCCTTGTCATAGGTAGAATATTTATTTTTGGATTCATTCAAATCCTCACTGAGATAAGAAATAGGTTTACCATCCTAACTTAGAAGAACAACAATGGTCATTCTGATTGCATTACACTTAACTTGGAAATGTTTATGAAATCAGGCATAGATCAAATTGGTTGTTTTACTATCTTTTCTTGCAACAATTCCATTTCTCTTCCAGTTGTCACAATCCACTTAAATAGTTGATGCTCCTTTTTTATGGTCTCAACTATTGATGCACATATGGCTAAATTTCTAACGAATATTCTAGAGAAACTAGCCAACCCATGAAACTTCTTACCCCATGAATATTATTCAGTGTAGGCCATTCCTTAATAACTTTCACCTTCTCTAGTTCCATTTACAGTCCTTATGGAGATATTATAAAACCCAGATAGGCTAATTCTATTTTCATAAAGGAAATTTTTTCCATATTTTCCAAAAGTTTCTCTGAAATACCGCTAATTAAGTAGCAAGCAATCAATCTTAAATATTTATTTTTTAAAAAATATTTTTTCCATTTCGTCGGAATATCAATGCTTACAAGCGTCGGAAGAGTGATGCTTCCAAGCGTCGGAATAACGACGATTAGTTTTTTTAAATATTTTCAATCGTGCGTCAGAATAGTGACGCTCCAAAGTGTCAGGATACATAACATCACACTTCCGACGGTGGTTTGGAAAATTGATTAACGTTGGAAGACTGACGCTTTAAATGTCGGAAGCAATAACATTGTAATTCCGACGTTTTCTTGAAAACCTAAAAAGAGTCGGAAGACCGACCATTTATTAATGTCGGAAGACCGACAGTTGTGGTTCGTCGGAAGACCGATGCTTATATATCGTCGGAGTAGCAACGATTTGGTTAGTGTCGGAAGAGTGACAGACATCTGGAAACATCGGAAAAAGTGTCGCAATTCCGAAGTTTTATTGAAGTGTTGTAATTGCGACGTAATGGCTAACCACGTTTTGCCCCGCCTCAAAATGTTGCTCTTGCGATGCCTTTGTGTCAGAATAGTGACGAATTGGCCATCGAAAATTGGGCCAAAATGTGCTAGTGTTTGAAGATCCATCATTTCCAAAGGACACGGTTCCATCCTTCTTATCTTTCAGAGATGCAAATTTATTTCTATCTCCAGTCATATGCGTTGAGCAATCACTATCAACATGCCACACATCTTTGTTGTTTGGAGCCTTGAGAGAGAGAGCACAATTATCAGTCTCCTTCTTCTTTCATGTTCGTTAGTTCTGTGGCTTTGAAGATTCTTTTGGAGGATTTTCAAGTCTGCAGTCTTTGGCTATGTGTCCAAAGTTTTGACATTTGTAGCATTCAATATTATTTCTTAAATGTTCAAATCTATTGATGTTTCGCTGAGCCCTGGGAGGTTCATATTTGACAGATCTTCTGAAATTGTATTCGTTCCTAGGGTACGTGCGACATTCTATAGCTTTATGACCAAATTTTCCACATGAATAACAGTAGCCATAAAAACTATTTTGGTACCTGGATGGAAATATTCATCCAAGAATTTTCTTCCAAGGCTGTTTTTGCGAATCTTGTCCAATGAAGTCTACATGCATGTCAGATCTCATAGGTTCATTGTATTTTGTTATAGAAGGTCCTTCTTCTTCTTCTTTGTAACCGATGTGAGTTTTGTCATTGTAAGATCGTTGATTGTTGATGAGTTCTTCCAATGCCCTTGAGCTGTTGGCATATTTTTGGATAGTTTTTCCTTTCTTCACTTCCTTCCGCGGCGAGACTACTTCGGCTTATAATTCTTCCTTTTCTTTGTTTCTTTCTTCCAACTTCTTTTGAAGTGACTATTCAATGCATTTATGTTCTTCAACGTCAATTTTGAGACCTTGAACTTGTTATTCAAGAGTATTGGAATAGATCTTCTCTACCTTGAGCTCTTTTATAAGTTTGATTGATTCCTTAGAAAATTATTCTATTGTCAATCCCTCTTCTTTATTGTTTGATACCTCTTGTTTATTGTGCTTGGAAATAAACAATACTCTCTCATTGGCTTCTTCTTCACTGTCATTGTCTTCATCGGATGATGAGCTATCTTCTTTAGAGAGAAAGTTCCTTTTGGATCCTTGCTTGTTGAATTTATAAAAGCCTTTCTTTCCTTTTTAGTTTCCATCACTTATGTTCAGACATTTTGATGCAAAATTCCCAACCTCACCACAGCTAAAACATATCAATGGAAGTTTACCTTTGAATTTTCCCTTACCAATTTTTAGTTTTCTCGTAAAGTAAGCATATTCTTCATCTGAAAGACCTTCTTCATCATATCCCTTTTCTTCACACTTGCAGGTGCATGTATTTTCAATTGAAGGTTGTTTTCCTTATGAGTTTACTTAGATGCAATGAACACAATTTCTAGATGCAAAGTACCCTCTTCTTCATCAAGTCTCATTTCATATGCTATGAGAACTCCATGTAATTCCTCTTTGCTGAGTTTGTCCAGATTTTCACTGTATTATAAGACCGATACCTTTGGTTTGAATCTCCTGGTAACGTTCTAAGAATCTTTCATATAATAGTCTTCTTGTCAACTAGCTCTCCCAGTCCTTCTAGAGTATTGGTTATTTCATCAACGTATTGGAAGTATGCAGCAATGTTGCAATCTTCTTTCATTCTGAGGTGCTCAAATTTTTCTCTATAGATTTGAAGCTTTGCTTCTTTGACATTTGAGTCACCTGCATACATATTCTCAAGCTTGTCGCATACATTTTTGGCGGTTTTACAACCCAACACCTTATGATAAGTAGATTAAGTAAGTCCACTAATAATAATATTCTTTTCTTTTGCATCATTTACCAAATTCTTCTTACCTTGTTCATCCGCGGTTGATGTAAATCCATTTTGAACAGTGTCCCATACTTCATAACCTTGTGCCAAGAGATATACCTCCATTCTTCCTTTCCATAGTGCATAATTATTTTCATTGAACAAAGGTATACCATTGTTGGATCAACCTCCCATGGGCTTCGATTTGTGTTTCAGGAAAGTAGCGTATGGGTTTTAGATGCAAGAAAAAATAAAAGTTTTGAATATGCAGTAAATACTGATTCACCCCCCCTCTCAGTATTTTTCCCAACATTCATATTCCAAGGTCACTTGGACTTCATTGTGACTTTTCGCATTCCACACCTACCCATGTAGGATTAGGTGTTCCAACAGTAGAAAAGACAAGTTCTTTGTAATTTGTTTACAAAATTAATATGTTTGAACTATATGTAAGTTTAACTAATATCCATTGATTAGTGTGTGTCATGGAGAGGCACAAAATGAAAAAAGGTCTCTAATATTATTTCTAATCTAAGTGGAGAAGAGCGTAAAATCCTGGTAGAAAAAGTGCAAAGAGATGAATTAGGTGAATGAAAAAATATTATTCAATATCATTTTCTTTTTTCATTAATAATATACTGAAGAATATTAGAAAACATGTTTCAAACAATTCATTGATTCATATATGTTTAATTTTCTATAGGGAGAAAAAATGAAAGAAAATATCAATGTCGTTCTAACAAAAGAAAAATTATAGAACATGTAAGTGATGTTGAATTGCTCCTTAACTCATCTGGAGTGGTGTTTGAAGTTAGTGAAAGGGGGACTTTTTTTACAAAACTATGAGCGATATAGTGCAATGAATTTTTAGATCTACTTTCCACTTATAATAAAAAAATCAATCTAATGGTTCCAAGAAATAAATTATATCTAAACTATAGGAAGCATTTCTAGAGCAATTTTTAGTGATACATGTCACACTTGCAATAGAAAAAACATACAAATAGAAAAAAATATCATTTAAAAGGTAATATTCCTATTTAAAACAATTTTATGGAATTATATGTATATATTACTAAAAACCATTCATTTATTAATATCAATTTTGTTATATTTATTTTTCATATATGAATATAAGAATAGTTTATTATTTTTTTCACGAAGACTATGAAAATCCCAAAGAATCAACAAGCTAATATGTGAAACATGCTAGTAGGAATGTCCAAAAAGTGTACAAGGATATGGTCAAAGAAATGGACTTAATTGCATCACAGGAGGAGCCATATTGACAACAACATTCCTCAAATATATGTAATCATGATTTAATTTGTGCATATAAACGAATAATTTAGCATTAAATATTAAATTTCAAGTATTTTCTTGCAGAAAATAAAACAAAATGGAACTTATTCACCACATAAAATATGACCAAAAGGAAGAAAAGGGTTGATATCAAAGTTTTTGAGTAATTGTTAATATCCTTATAATAACCCAATGTTTCATTTTTGTATATTTTAAGTTTTTTTATAGCAACGATCCTTGAATGCCTTCAAATAGGTGCTAACATACAAACAAGAACTATAGGAAGAATTGATAGACATTGGGTTAAATATGGGTTCTGAGTATATGTCGACGCATCAAAAATTAATAGTGGAATTTGTAAGTAGCTATGTTGTTTTACTTCTCTGAATTTAAAATTCATAGAACAAAAAAATCCTAAAATTATTGCACTCTATAATTTAATCTACAAGATCATCTCTAAAGTTATAGAAAATCAATTGAAGCCTTTGCTACCAACCCTAATCTCGAAAGAGAAACCTGGTTATGTAGAGGGGAGGTTGATCCTGGATAATGTAATCGAAGCCCATGAAATTATGTCTCCCTCAAATCCTACAAAAAATTGGAATGGTAATGCTATTGGACATTGCTAAAACCTATGATAAAATAAGGTATGACATATGGAGTACACACTGCAGTCTTATGGCTTCCATCCACATTGGATTCAACGTGTCATGGTGTTGGTCACTAATCCCAACTTATCGATTATGTTCAATGGGGAACCAAATAATCTAAGCCCTTATCCCCCTCTAGAGGCCCGAGGCAGGGGTCTCGTTATCTCATTTTCTATTTTTAATGGAAATTGAGGGTCTAAGGAGAACCTTCAAAGTAGAAACTACAGTAGGCAGGATCAAAGGGTTACAACCTCACCCTGAATGTAAGACAACAAACCATCATGAGTTCATGTATGAAAATATGCTCCATGGGGTGCCCACTGTCAAAGAAGCCAAGGCATACAAGTAGATCCTAGATGACTTCACCCAAGCTGCAGGTATGGAGATTAATGGATCGAAATCAATGAATTTCTTTTTTAACACTCACATTTCTATGTAGAGGAATGTCGCAAATAGCCTAGGCTTTCAATTGAAAAATTTATCATCAACCTATCTGGGCATAGCCTTGACATACAAATCTTATAAAAAATTATCCTGTGAAACCTTAATATCCAAATTACAAAACATGATTAATAGGTGCGCTTTCTAAGCCCTGAACTTAGTGGGTAGGCTAGTGCTAAAAAAAGAAGTATTGCAAGCCATCCCAATGTACTTTCTATTTGTGTTACTAGTCCCAAAAGTAAGAGAAATCCAAAGGAATTTCCTTTGGCATGGAGATGAGGAGAAGAAATAATGGGCCTTGGTATGTTGGGAAAAAATCTGTAAATGAAAATTGAGGGGAAATCTAGGCCTCTAGAATCTTGAGACAATAAATAAGACCTATGGAGAAAATTTTTGGTGGAGATGGATAAAAAATATTACACTCTCCTGCGCATGCTTATGGAAAGAAATGTATGCTCCATAATGGAACCCCACGACCTTAATCATGTTCAATGTCCAAATGGTGGAATCAACCACCTCAAATTTGGCTTGACAAAATAAAGAAGAAATACAGGGCCAATTTTTTTGGGAAATTAGAAAAGGTAGAACAACCCTATTCTAGAAAGACGCATGGAAACAAGAACCTATCTTAGCTTTTCCAAGGAGAATTTCATTTTAGTGAAAATTAGAGGGAGTGGAGGAATGGGTCGTGCACCAGTATTGGGAATCAAAAGGAGAAAACCAAAAATGGTGAAAATGGATATCCTTGAGTTTCCAAGAGGAGGACAAACTGGCCCAAATTGGAAAAGACCTAGGAACTGAACTCCAAGGAAGAAGGATCCTTTTCTTAGAAAATGATGACCAATTAAGTTGGAGGAGATAAAACGAAGCAAACTTCACCTCAAAGGAGGCATTCCTTAACATAATAGAGCACCAAAATGAAATATAAAAACTAGTGTGGAACAAACTCTGGTCCATCCCACATTGACCAAAAATAAAATTGTTCACATGGTTGGTGATGCACAGAAATATATTAACTTGGGAAAACCTATTCCAAAGAGGTTTCATTGGACTCTCAAGATGTGTGCTCTGTGAAAAATAGGGGGAATCCATCAACTACCTTCTTAAGAAGTGCGAGTATACTACTACCTAATTGGATTGGGTCACTCTGGTGGTTTAGAAAACGGATAGAAAACGGGCTAAAATCTAAGAAACATTAAGAAATTGGAGAGGAGAAATCATGAACAATGAGGTGGTAAATCTTGCCTAGTGTTTGAGCCTGAGCTTTGTGATATGGGTAGCATGGAGGGAAATAAACTGATGAATATTTCAGCACAAATCCTCCCTATCCTCGACCCTGGCTGCACAAATCCTACAACAATTACAAGAATCAATCCTTAGCAGCAACGTTAAAGAAACGAAGTACACCCCTATAGAATAGGAAACCATAATCCTAAATACTATAGGATTAAATGGTGCACCAACTTACTGTAACAGAAGCAAGGAACCCCAAATCCAAGGAGCCGCAACATTATGGTCACCACTAGCTCATGGATTCCTAAAGTTAAATTTTGATGGAGCCTGCAAAGGAAACCATGGTCGAGCTGGTGCGAGAAGGGTAGTAAGAGAAAATAAAGGAAATATTATATGTATATATTTCAATAGTCTAGGAACAACTACAAACAATGTTATGGAATTTCATGCATTTGAATAGGGGTTAGAAATCTTGGCTTGGGAAAACACTCACAACATCACCATTGAAGGGGACTCGACCCTTGTGATGAGGGTGGTGAAATGAATTTAGTGTGGAACCAACATAGGAAAGGTGATGACACACTGGAATCTAGGACATATCATTCAACGAAGGAACCAATGGGACCTTAGATAATGGTGAATGCATCTGGGTAGTGGTCTAATATGGCCAGTTAAAAAATAATTGTGCTCCTCTGGATGACCTGGACATGCTTGAGAGCGGTCAGGGTCAGGAAGAGTACACTAAATATGTGACAAGCCCCATAGGGGGACAAACCCCAAGATGATAACAATGATCTACCAAAACCAAGAACCCAAGTTGACTTGACACCAATCTGAAGGAAGGCTGATAAACCCTGGTGGCATAAAAAAAATTTAGGCGAGGGATACTTGGATGATCATAACAGTAAAGGTGGTACCAGAGGGAGGTAAAAACCCAGGTACAATCCCTACTTCTCCCATGCACTCGGAAAGAGACCACACTACAATCCACTTTAATTTCCTGTTGGTGTGGTTGATGGCTATGTGAAATCCAGAGGTGATGAGGATATACTGGAGAAATAATAATAGGGTAAGTCAGCGGTAGACACAGAGGAATTGGTGTGGTCTATCACACCCTGAATGGGAAAAAATTTCTAAATTAGGAAGTATTAAGAGTAGTGGAGACTTGAGGTTATGGCTAGAAATAACTATTTATTACCCTCTGCTACAGTTGGTCCGGTTTCCAGTCTGGTAGACTAGCTTGCAATGTATGTACTTTTTCTTTGAATTTTGAATAAAAATCCCATTACCTACCTAGAAAAATAAAATATAGCAAGTAGAGAATTGTTCGTGAGAGCCAAACAATCACTAAAGGCCTTGGAGGCTAGTTAAGATCCCAAAGCCATCATGCGAGCACGGGAGATTGGAAATTACCAGAATAAAGGAGGATGGTTATATTGATCCTCCAATTTTGAGAATTCCAATGTAGACCAAGATATACACTAACCAAAGAGTGTGTAGATAGAACCAGGAGTGCAAGAATGGGGACCATGAATATGCATGAGAGAGACACTAAGCATAACTGACATCAATAATAAAAAAATAGAACTACTCAGCAGGTCTATAGACATGATTAAATAAGGATGCATACGAGCCATGATGCCACATCCAACTATCTCCATATAAGTAAGCATTTCCACAAAATAATAAGGTGGAATGATGATCCAACAAGGGACGGCATACAATAACTAGGAGAAAGTAAATGCTTCCATATCACGGGTATAAATCCCAGTGTTCTAGCTCATGAGAGGGTTAAATCTATGGCCCAAGTGGCCACCTGATTGACCTATATTCAACATGAAAAGGATGGTTTTTTGGAGAAATCAACTGTTATGGAAAAATAATCCTAGTTTGCAATGGAAAAAGAGGTAGTGTTTATATGAGTAGTAATAGATTGGTCCCATTGCGCATCAAGAAAATAATTGTTTATGTCAAGAGCATGATTGACAAGAAGGTCTACTGGCTTATTTTCCAAACGAAGAATATGAGATAACATGGGAGCGTGGATGCATTTGAGTAAAGATGCAACTTTGGAGATGTGACATTCAATGCACCAACTACTTAAAATCATGGAAAGGTTCGAGCCACATTGAATATTTTTCAAAATGGAGATGGTGAGTAGTGAGTCGCCTTCTATTAGGAGTTGATGATAATTTTTCTTCAGAGAAATGTTCATATCGTGTTCAAGGTCCCAAAGCTCTACTTTATTGTTGGTGGTGAAGTGAACCATGCCAACAAAATATCAGGAATATTCCTTGATCTATCTCTAAATGCTTCTCCATAATTAACAAGCCCTCGATTTCCTCATGAAGCCCCATCAAATTTGAGTTTTATAAAGCCTAGTGGCGTGAGAGACCAAGTCGTGGGGCTGGAAGATCGGGAAAATAAAGTAGTAGAAGGCTATGAAGATTGATCCCAGGTTGAAGCATAATGGTTGTCTTAGCTATATTGCACTCCCATCTCGAGTGGCCCATCAAAAAGAGTCTATTGTCTCTTGAAGTTAGGAAAGGATATGATTCCAAACAACCTCTTGTCGGGATGGAGAATTTTTTAAAATTATACAATTCCTTCCTTTACAAATATTTCATGTAATGAAGCCTAGGATTAAGAGCCAAGGTAAATTGACAATGGGGCTACTAAATAGTGAATATTTCTAGTTTTCCAGCAAGGTAATGATGTAGTGTGGCATTATATTGATCCTACCAAAGAAGATGGCCTACTGCTCCCAAATCGAAGAAGAGAAAGAGCAACTAAGAAAAATATGATTGTGATATTTCGCTTTAGACTGTCATAATTGATAAATGGAAGGAACCAAAATCCACAATTTTTAATTTTATCCCATGTTAAGGTCTTACTTCTTCGGAGTAACCAAAGGAAGGGAGTAATTTTAGGTCAATGCTTCATTTTCTAGAGATGTTTCCAGATGTGATTGGGCTTGACCTGTTTTACTTGAATAAGGATTCTACAAGCCTCCTTGAGGTTTAACTTTCCATATGGTCCATATATCTAATGAAAAATATGACTATCCTTCTGCACTGCAATATTTCTAATGGCCAAAAAGAGGCTCCAAAAGTTATTTCTCATCTTCATGAGTTCGCGTAGAGTCTTGTGATTGGATTTTCCATGATCACCAAGATGAGTTAGAGGGATGGAAATACCATTAATTGAAAACCAATGAATTCCATCTTTTGGATGAATTTATCTCTAATTTGCTGGGAGTTGGAAAAATAAGAAATTTTAGGCCATTGGTTCCAAGATACTCCCAAAGAAAGGCTATCATACCATTTCAAAAATCGGAAAAATAGTGGTCCTAAATCAAAGCTTTGTTTTTCCAAGTTGCATTCCATATGTGGGATTTGTTAACATTTTTTTTAAATTTTGACTAACTCAGAGGTGTGGATTTCCTACACATATCTGTTAGTCCACATTTGGCACCACAAAGCTAAATGAACTTTTAGCCATCTCCACCATGTTTTTTCACTCAATTGCCTACTTGAAACCAAGGGGTCTCTTAATCCTAAGCCTATATTTATTTTGGGAAGGAAAATCTTGTCCTAGGTTGCTAAGACCCATTTTCTCTGTAACCCCTCCTCCCCCTACTCCAGAGAAAGGATAATTGAAGGTTTTGAAGTTTGCTAGGAATGGATTTTAAAACAACAAGGGTAGAAAGAAGGTACATGGGCATAGAATTCAGCATAAATTTTAGGAGGTTGAAGCGACCAACAAGATTCAGAGCTCTATAAATTTAGCTTAAATTTAAGTAATAGCTCTTCCGAGACTAATTGGTAGAGGGGATTGGTTGTTAGGGGTGCCCTAAATATTTGGATGGAATGGATCTCTTCTTGAAGCCAAGAAAATGATAAATGTGAACTTGTACTAATTGGAGAGTATTGAATAATAGGATTTGAGACTTATTTTTATTTATATTAGTTACGAAGACACAGTGAAAACATCCAAGAGTTTTTTGAATTCCAAAGCCTCCTAAAGGCAAGGGTGGCCCCTGTGCAAGGTGCCATCAACAAATTGTTTGTGAGTGTAGTGTTGTTGATTAGAGGCGAGGGGGAGATCTTTAAGGCACTTTTGGGAGAGAGTGTTTCGAATGGAGTAGCTCAAACCTTTAGCAATGAGGAGGAAGATATAGGGAGAAATAATGTCTCCTTGCTTTAAACCCCAGGAAGGGGTAAATTTGGGAGATGGAGAGACATCAACCAAAATGGAAAGGAAAGCCTTGATAATGAGGTCCATCACCTAGGAAAGGAATTTTTCATGAAATCCATAAGCCATAAGGGTGTGATATACGAATTTATAGCTAAAATTATCATAGGATTTTGACATGTCAAGTTTTAAAATCATTCCAGGCTGCTTCGAGGTATGAAGAGAGTGGGTTCTAAACTATGGTGGCAGTGGCTTCAAGGAGGTACAAACCTCTGGGAAATCATCTAGGAAAGAAAATATGACATGCCAAGCACAACTGTGGGAAAATTGAAAACAGATGCAAACACTAAAGGATCCAACATCTGGAACTTAGAATCAATAAACAGGGATTTAATTTGACAGCACAACTTCTGGGAAGTTCGAGGAGGAAAAACAACCTTATTCTGGGAAGACTTATGGCAACAACGGGAAAAGCTATTCAGCCGCCTTGATTTAGGTGAGATCTTCCTATTCACCAATATGCCTCACACAAGATCTCTAGCCCACTATTGGCATGGGGAAAATGATGGAAAGTGGAGGAAATGGAAAGGTAAAGATCATTGACCGAACACCCCACAAACAATGCAATGGAACAATTACGATAAAGAGATGAAAATAAGGAAACTTGCATATAGTCAAGGAGAAGAATTCTGAGATGGGGATATCATACTAAAGGCATGTTCACCATTCAAGAAGGATATTACATCAAATCTGACAATCTGAATAGCATTACAATACCACTTTGGCAGAAAATATGGGTAAACAAACATTGGCCAAAAATAGAACACTTCCTCTGGCTCGTAAGTCACCGAAAAATACTCACTTGGGATCAGCTGCAAAAAAGAGGAATGTAGGGGCCTTCCCTGTGCACAATTTGTAACAAAGATGATGAAAATATAGAACATCTGCTCAATGCCTATGGCCTTGCAAAATAACTATGACACAATATCAGTATTGTTTTTCAACAAACATATAGAGATAATACGAGCATCACGCAAACCATACTTAGCTGGAGGAAAGGGGGGTACACCTATATTGTCCTTAATAGAGCTCGAAGATTATCCATAGGATTTCTTATTTGGGTTATCTAGAAATAACGAAACTATAGAATTTTCAGGGAAGAAACAAGACAACGAGATCAGATCTGGCGGGTCATTCTAGAAAACATCTAGGAGACAATTCTAGCAAAAAAATGGAATGCGGAAGATTGGACGGCAAATGGAAATGAAGTTCATATCCTCACAATTTTGAATTTAAAACATCAAATTCCAGCTCGAAACCTATGGAAAAAAAATTAGATTCAGAAAAATCCTTTAGACAGATTCCAGACACCCCAACCAGGGTTTTTAAAGCTAAACTATGATGGGGCCTCCAAAGGAAACCCAGGACAGGTGGGAGAAGGTGGAATATTTAGGAATTCCCAAGGATTAGTATGCAAAATTTATACGATGGAGCTAATATTTTCCACAAACAACGAGGCAGAGTTAATGGCGGTCAATCGAGGGCTCAATATTGCAGTATGTGAAAACTATCAAAGGTTAGTTGTAGAAGGAGACTCGACTATGGCAACGGGTATACTTCAAAAACTACAACAAGGAACCCCATGGGAGAAGATAAGCCAAAGTTGGAGAAAAATGAGACTTATCCATGAGATCAGTGTAATTATGCAGGATATAGGATATCTCATTCCACTACATGTACGAAGAGCAGGGAACGAGGCAACAAACTACATTGCTAATTGGGGATGCAACCAAAAAGGACGCCAAATGGACATAAATGCATCTGACAGGGCATATGACATTGAAATTCACCCATTACAAATCATTATAAACCGAGACAAGGAAATTTCACAGGACCGAGACCCCCAATTGGGGTGCCACGAGGTGAGTGAGAGGGGAGGTTTGGCGGTGGCACATGGCGCCGTGCATAGACCGCATGCATGATTCACCACCTTGCACAATGTTTTGGGACATGTACACATGCCCATTAATAATGCTCGTCATAGGAATAGATGGCAACCACAGGGGAATGTCAAGTAAGTCTTGGAAACAAAATCGATATAGAAGGTTAAGGCAAGCTGCATGCCAGAGAGGTAGCATCAATCTCGAAAGGTAATAGAACAAAACTACAACAGCGAAAGAAGAAGGTTGGCATCGGTAGCTGCTCTCCTAGTATGTTCTACGTCTCCTAAATTTGTTGGAAACCATGAATGTAACTGTAAACTGGACGTCTCTCCTCAGGAATCCTTCCGACAGAGGTTCTTTTACCATTCTAATGCCTTGTCCATACCTGAAAATTGGGCATAGACTTCTTCATTGTCTGCATGCAACCATTTTCCATAGTGGAGTGGTCAGTTTTGAATTTCTGAATAGTTTACAGTCGATTTTATTTAATTTTAAGGTTCCGGGTTTTGGGAATTCACAACATGCAATCTTTATCTTTTGTTTGAAACATGCCTTGTTTGTTTTGATTTTCCGGTGCCCTGTGGTAATAACCTACTTTAGAACCCCCTACAATGTATCTCCTTGTTCGGGTTTATTGTTATCATTTGGGAAGGCCTCGCGTTTTGAAGAGATGGGATGGGATTCAGGTAGGGAATTCACCCCAAATGCTTCACTTCTACAATTGTATGAGATAGTTTGCATGGCTAGGAATGACCACCCCAACAAAATTACGGGAGGTGGTAATAGGTCTTCTACTCAGTTTTTATGCTTCATGCAATGCTGTAGGGTCAGTAAGATAGAGTCTAGTGGTTTTTCCTGGGGGTGGTCTAACCATCCACTTGGGGTTCCTGCTACTGCATTTTACACTGTGCCTCAATTGGATTATGTCATATTCGAGTCTTCATTCTAGTTTACATTTGCATCTGTATTTGAGTAAGCCTTTGGTCTTAGGCATACATCGTTCTGGGAATACCTTCTCTGACATTTTCCAAAGGAACAGGAATACTGTGGGTCCCACCTACAGTAACATCAATATTGTTATTGAATTCCTTTTTCCTTATACATGCCCTACAAAAATTAAAACAGTTTCTCTCAGCTCTCTGTCAGATAATCCAGTGAAAATTCCATTTTTGATTGTACGAGGAAACAAAGAAATGAAAAAAGGCTAGACAACCAAAAAGCAAGGTAGGGGAACAGGGAAGCAAAAGCAGGTCAAACCTATTGTAAGCTCCAACAAGCGAGGAAGAAAGTCCAAAAAAGAGGTTATTAAAAACCTTTTTGAAGCCTACACTACAGAGAATCCTCCCCAAGTCCGCAATGTCATCCAGGGATGGGAAAGAGAAAGTGGGCATATAGAAGAATACATAGAAATGCAGGAAGACAAAATGGATTTCATAGTTGACCCAGGGAATACTTGAGGATGATTATCCCTCTTCCACCATCTATACAGACCTACTGGACCTTTAAATGTGTTCTGGCAAAGGCTGTGACGAGTTTTCAAGAAGTGGGAGGAGATCTACATGTGGTCTCTCAGGTGATTTTGGTTCTCCAAGATATCAAAAAGGAACTGCAATATATTCGGGTTTCTCAGCATCATGCAACAGCAAGACTTGGAAGAATTGAGAGGCAAATCCAAACGATGAACCAAGTGGACAAGCGGGGGTCTAGTTTCAAAGATCCTACACTGGTTGAATCCTCGAATGACTGATAAATTGGTTCTCCTTTATATGTTTACTTCTGTTGCTTCATGTTTTTTGTAGATAGCATTCATATTTTCAGGTTGTTGTTAGAATTTGGTAGATATACTAGTATGGAGTCTATAGACTACAGGAGGAAAAAAAAGTTTCAATACTGGATGGCTTTTAACTCTTTTAGATGGCCAACAGACCTGGTTTCCTTCGGGAAGGTTGAGGCTATCATGTTTTGATATGTAATCCTGCTTAGATTTTTTGATAAACAGAAAAATGGAAAGGAAATGCTAAACTTACATAAAAAAAGAGAGAGTGAATTTTCTCTTGAGAAAGGATGATATTATCCTAGATTTGTATGCCTTCTACGTAACCTGTCTTCTCATGGGTAATAAGAGGAGGAAGGATATATTTGAGTCTTTTAGTGAGGGTATTCAAAATGATTTTACTAATGAAATTGCATAAGGAAAATGGACGAAAGTTGGAGGGGGAGGAGTTCTTAGTGTATTTAGGATAAGGGAAATGAAGGTGGTATCAAAGGTATAAAGAAACAAAGCTAAGGTGTGAAAGTATTTAACAACTTTCCAAACATCTCTCCCAAGAATATCTCAAAAAGCATGGAAGAATTCATCTGTGAAGCCATCCAGGCCTGAAGCTTTATCTCTAGGAGTAATCATACCAACATTTTCTACTTCTTGAAATGAGATTTATTTTAATAGAAGAGATTTTTCTCTGCTAATACAAAGTTGGGGATATGTCGGGTTACCCTTATTATATCGTCTCTCCTATCATAGATTAACTCTATTATAAGAGAGCATAAATGCTAAGATAAAACCTGGAAGATATCATCATAATCCTCCATAAACTGATTATGCTCATTTTGAATCAATATATGTGTTTTTTCTTCCTGTATTTAATCATTGATTTGTGAAATATTTAGTAATATTCTCTCCCTCTTTCAGCTATGTCACCCATGAATTTTTCTTGTAGAGCATCTCCTCCTGCACTAACCTTTCTTCTAATTGTTGTTGCAGTTCTCCCTCTGATGTCGTCAATTATTTTGTTCTTACCTCTTTGATTATGGTCTGTTGAAATTCAATCCTTTTATTTTCTAATTTATGCTTCTCTTTGAAGTGTTTCAAAAGTCCATAATATTCCACTCTAATTTTTTCTTAATGTATTTTAACCTATGTTGAAAGAGGAACATAATGCGACCAAGTATGAATGTTGATTCCTACCATCACACTTCCATTTTGGAAATGAAGTTTGAATGGAATAGCTATAAAGATTCAAAAAAAAAAAATTTTGCGAGGTGAACATGACCAACCCAAATAAAGAGTTTTTGTTCAGTCCTCAGAACCATAATTTCGAATAATTAACGCTTCCAAAATGATCTTTGCTAAAAAGGAGTATTTAGATACTAAGAAGCGGTGCAGTCTTGATGCAACCTATTTCGCACCCCCCTCTGTTATTAAAGGTATGTATAACATTAAAATATTGGATGTTGACCATATTGTAATAATATATAAATGAGTTAAATAGTGATACCTCTTCTTCAAGCCTTCTTACACTTCCCCTTTTTTCCTGAAGGGATCTGATAAGATTGAAATCCCCACTTCTTGATGGTGTTTGATATTGCCAAAAGATAGAGGGTATCCCCAATATGAAGTCCCAATTACACCTCATACCATTTGGAGTAGAAGCCCCATCCAGAGTATCATCCTGACCAACATAAATATAAGGTTCTCCTTGGTTTCAACGAATAAAATAAGATATTATATATATAACCCTTGAACAAGCAAGTAAGTTGACATTCTGAAAATTGATTTTAATGTGTAAAATGAGACTTTTATGAGGGTGGAGACAAAAGTGAGCCCCTACAAGGAAGTAATAGTACTAAAATAAGAGATACACGTGAGAAAATAAATATCTGTTAGTTATCTATTGAAATAGTACACTTAGAAGAAACAATCATTAAAACACATACAAAAAACTTTCGACAAGATAAGTACCGAGTCGAACAAAATAGTTCAATTTACCTAGTGAAAATGAATGAAACATATATAGAAAACATCTAAAAAATAGTCCTAATACATTCAAAATACATGCATGAAAATGTGTTGGATCATTGAACTTTAATTAGGTTAAACATCCAAGTACATAGTTATAATTATGAGGCACTAGTTCCAGTATTCGAGCATTAAGTCACTTCTTGCTTCTTCAAAGAATAGTTTTCTCTCCTATGCCAGGTAGACAATTCAAGGCTAGCTCTACAAAGATTAAGCCTCCAAAATCCCCTCTCCTTGAGTTATGAGGTTTCTTTTATAATAAGAGAAATGAACTTTTATTTCCTTGTGACTCTTGGATTAACCTCGTGACTCTTGGACTTCGAGTGTGTCCTTTGGACTTCTAAAAAAATCCTAAAGTACTAAATGAATTTTGGAATTCTATACAATCTTTGTCCATATATTAATATGTGACTCTTCATGTTCCACATATGACTCTTTGAATTCCACACATTACATTTTTTCCTTTTGTTGAAAATACATCATTGCACTCCACATGATGAAATGACATGACACATGTGCACAAAATTACCATTATGATGACACTCATACAAGTTACAAATTGAAAATTATGACATGGACTTCTTGAAGAGGTGTTAATGCCAAGTTTTCTTACTTGTTGCTTCATCTTCCATTCTTAATGATTGATCTGATCTATGATTCATATTCATGAAAGATCCATTTTTTTCTCATATTCACCATCCAAAGGGTCTTTGATCAATATTGGAATCATATGAATCATCATGAAATCTATTATTCCTATCTCATTTCATTATCTTCTTCATGTCCTCATGATATCTCTCTTAGTGCTTCTTCTCCGCAGGTGTTTCTTCATGCTTTCTCCTTGATACTTTCTCTTGAGCATCACCTTTCATGATTGGAAGGTACTCCTACTAATGAAAATCATTCATGATGGGGCAATATCAACCTTAAAACCATCTGATTCTATCACTACCTAGCTCATGGAATGGTGTGCTTGTGATAGGCCTATGAGAGGGTTAAAAGAAGAAGGTTTGATTAAGTGGGCACAATAAAACTCATTAGTGGCTTAGAGGGATACACTATTCATTTCTACTATGCCTTGCACTATGAGGAAGATATATCCTTGGTCCACTATGGTGAGGGAAGCCGAAGGGATAAGGTGGAAACCTTCATGATTCAAGGTTGCACCATGTGTTCCAAAGAAAAGAGAGGAAAGCTTAAAAGTTCAGTTTGAATAGTCAAGGGTTAGGGGAGACATCCTTCATTCTTCCCTATTGTTCCATAAAATCAAAGGAAGGATGAAAGGAATGAAAGGGTGCAAGAGTGCATTGGGAAGGAGGGAAGGTGAAAGGATCAACCTTCAAGATTGTGCTATGCACACAAAAGGAAAAGAGACTTCTAGGAGATTACATTTTGTTTGGTAAAAGGCATAGGGGAGGAATCCCTCAACGTTCCTTAATGTGGCATGTTCTCTAGATGGAAATTCTAGGAAATATTTGGTGAATGAGGGCATTGGGAAGGAGGGAAGGTGAAAGGTTCAACCTGTTGATCAGCGGTTGTCATTGATGTTAACCCAAGCAGCATCAGGGGCTAACCCAATATTGCATGGGAATTTTGACCTACCAAATTAATATATTGTGGGTCAATAATGCTTTTGATGGTTTCTTGTCTAGATGTTTCCGTTGATATATGGCACACCATGTAATTCTTCACGGTTTGAGAGATATTCATATTTGAAGTTTGTACCCCCAGTTAGTGCGTTAAAACCCCATGGGGTTGGGGCATGGGTTATTGAAAAGTCGTAATTAATATTTTTTAAGTTCCTAAAATCCCTCCCACGTTCACTTGTTGAAGCCCCTCTCAACTTAAGAATTTATATAAATTGTGATCTTCATTTCCTCCTTATGCAAGGGATTTTTCCATCTAAAATAGGTCATCGTGGCATTTTCGCTCTAAATTTTCTTCTATGAAGGTTCAGAAGCTGAAATTTTTATGAGGAGAAGCCAAAATCCTGAGGAAGCTTTTGTAAAAAAATTTAGATCAAGGTGCGCAATATTTTTTCAGATATGATCTGTGGAAGTCAGGGTTTTTGCAGGCTCCTAAAATTCATCTCAAAGAAGTGACCTTGGTAAAATCGTCATAACTCTCTCTTTGAGTATCAGATTGGAATTTCGTAAAAATTTGCAGATAGTGAACAATTTTTAGTTTTTTCTCTATCAATTTTAGAGCCAAGTAAAGAAAAAAATGACACGTGGCACGCCGTAAAAGTGAGCTATGCTGAAACAGTCCATAATTAGGGCATTGTGAGAGATTTGGTATAACTCTCCCTTGAAGAATCCAAATTGGGTCAGACCTATGGCATTGGAAAGATGACTCAGAGGAATACTACAAGACCGAAAATTAGATATTGAGGATCTGAAATAACATAGATACACCAGATTCAATATCGAGCTCCTAGAAGGCAAGAAAAAGCTAGATCATGTGTTTTCAAGGGTTGCAAAGGACCAGACTTTCTATGGCAGAAAAGAAAAGAAAGGTGTAGTAGAGGGTAGCATGACAAGAGTAGCAACCAAGGTTCATAACAGCAGCAAGAAGTTCATCATATGAAGTCTTCAAGTGGGCATCACTGCATACAATCATTGTACTCAGTCATTGTAAATACATTATTGTACAAATTGTACTAGTGTCTATCTGCCAAGGGTTGAAGAGGCAGTGTTGGGAGGTCTAGGATCATCATTAGGTGGTTGTGTAAAATTTGGGGTTATGGTCTATTATATATTATTCTTCTGCATCATTCTATTTCATTGTAAAGTGGACCGTTTTCCCTAGTACGGGAGTCCATTCTTCTTTTATTATTCTATAGGGTGGTAGGGTGGTGCTAGGGTGAGTTGTAGCTCATTGGGTGTTGGGGCATCCGTTTAGTTGACTACTGAAGAATCTCAGGCATTGGAGCATCCATCTAGTGGGAGCTGGAGAAGAATGCTTTTCTAGATTCTAGGAAGTTGGAGCTTTATTTTCAATTGGAATTGAATATTAAAGAATTATTAGAAAAGCATTAGGTGGTTTTTGTCCCGAAGTGGGTTTCCACCTTAAAAACTGTGTGCATTTGTGTTCCTCTTGTTTGCTACTATAATTGTACAAACACTGATAACAATTGAATATTAAGTAATGCTCTAATTGAAAGGAATACTGATTCACCCCCCCCACCCCCCTCAGTATTTCCAACAATTGGCATCAAAGCTTGGTTCCTTCAATAGCATTTTAATAGCTAGAAGGAGGTCATGGAGCATACCAAGAATGGTGTACCTCTATTAAATGAAAATAATTATGCACTCTGGAAAGGAAGAATGGAGGTTTATCTCTTGGTGCAAGGTTATGAAGTATGGGACACTGTTCAAAATCAATTTACATCAACTACAGATGAACAAGGTAAGAAGAATTTCGTAAATTATGCAAAAGCAAAGAATATTATTATCAGTGGACTTATTGAATTTTCTTATCATAAGGTGTTGGGTTGTAAAACTGCCAAAAATGTATGGGAAAAGCTTGAGAATATATATGCAGGTGATTCAAATGTCAAATAAGCAAAGCTTCAAATCTATAGAGAAAAATTTGAGCAACTTAGAATGAAAGAAGATTGCAACATTGTTGCATACTGCCAATACGTTGATGAAATAACCAATACTCTGGAAGGATTGGGAGAGCCAGTTGACAAGAAGACTATTATACGGAATATTATTAGAATGTTATCAGGGAGATTCAACCCAAATGTATCGGTCTTAGAATACAGTGCAAATCTGGACAAACTCAACAAAGAGGAATTACATGGATTTCTCAAAGCATATGAAATGAGACTTGATGAAGTAGAGGGTACTTCGCATATAGAAACTGCGTTCGTTGCATCTAAGAAAACCAATAAGGATAAACAACCTTCAATTGAAAAGACATGCACCTGCAAGTGTGAAGAAAAGGGAGATGATGAAGAAATTCTTTCAGATGAAGAATATTCTTACTTCACGAGAAAACTAAAAATTGGTAAGGAACAATTCAAAGGTAAAATTCCATTGATATGTTTCAGCTGTAATGAGGTTGGGCATTTTGCAGCAAAATGTCCAAATAGAAGTAATGGCAACTCAAAAGGAAAGAAATGCTTTAATAAATTCAACAAACAAGGATCCAAAAGGAACTTTCTCTCTAAAGAAGATAGCTCATCATCCGATGAAGAAAATGACAGTGAAGAAGAAGCCAATGAGAGAGTATTTTTTATGGCCAAGAACAATAAACAAGAGGTATCAAACAATGAAGAAGAAGGATGGACCATAGAAGACTTTTATGAGGAAGCAATCAAGCTTATAAAAGATCTCAAGGCAGAGTAGATCCATTCCAATACTCTTGAAGAACAAGTTCAGGGTCTCAAAATTGAAGTTGAAGAACACAAATGCATTGAAGAGTCACTTCAAAAGAAGTTGGAAGAAAGAAACCAAGAAATGGAAGAATTAGAAGATGAAGTAGTCTCGCTGCGTGAGGAAGTGAAGAAAGGAAAAACTATCCAAAACTATGGCAACAGCTCAAGGGAATTGGAAGAACTCATCAACAATCAACGATATTACAATGAAAAAATTGGCATCGGTTACAAAGAAGAAGAAGCAGGACCTTCTAGAACAAAATACAATGAACCTATGAGATCTGACATGCATGTAGAATTCATTGGACAAGATTCGCAAGAACAACCTTGGAAGATAATTCCTCGACGAAAATTTCCATCTAGGTACCAACATGTTTTTTATGGCTACTGTTATTCATGTGGAAAATTTGGTCATAATGCTGTAGAATGTCACACCTACCCTAGGAACGAATACAATTCCAGGAGATCTATCAAATATGAACCTTCCAGGGCTCAGCGAAACATCAATAGATTTGAACATTTATGAAATAATATTGAATGTTACAAATGTTGAAACTTTGGACACATAGCCAAAGACTGCAAACTTGAAAATCCTCTAGAATAATCTTCGAAGCCATAGAACGAATGAACATGGAAGAAGAAGAAGAATGATAATTGTGCTCTCGCTTTCAAGGCTCAAAAGAACAAAGATGTGTGGTATGTTGATAGCGGTTGCTCAACGCATATGACTGGAGATAGAAATAAATTTTTATCTCTGAAAGAGAAGAAGGATGGAACCGTGTCCTCTGGAAATGATGGATCTTCAAATGTTATAGGATCAGGTACTGTCACTCTCGGAAGAAAATATGCTCTAGCCAAGAATGTTCTATTGGTTGAAAACATGAATCACAATCTTCTCAGTGTTGGACAAATGTGTGATCAAGGACACACAATACTATTCAACTCCACGAAATGTGAAATTAGGAAAGGCGTGTATGGTGAAATTGTGGCTACAGCAAGTCGAGCTCCAAACGACATATATGTTATGGATGAAGCAACTAAAGCATGTCTAATAGCTAAAGAGGATGATACAATAATTGGTAGCAATGATGATCGACTAAGTAAGAATTTTGCTACAAAGGTGCAAAGTGATTTCGAGATGTCTTTAATTGGTGAGCTGACATACTTCTTAGGGCTTCAAATATCTCAGCAAGAGAAAGGAATATTTATATGTCAAGCCAAGTACATCAAGGAAATGCTCAAGAAATTTAAAATGGAAGATTGCAAATCCATCCTTACTCCAATGGTAACAGGTTGCAAATTGAGCATAGATGACTCATCTAAGGATGTGGATCAAAGGTTGTAAAGATCTATGATTAGTAGTCTACTATATGTAACAGCCTCCCGCCCAGATGTTATGCAAGCAGTTGGACGAGTAGCAAGATTCCAAGCAGCACCAAAAGAATCACATATTAAATATTCGCCAGCATTGGAATATCTTCGCAAGAAGCTTGGGATTCTCCCAAGTTCTCATTAGATTTTCCTTATTAAAAATATAAAGGGGGAGTGGAAATAAATTACAGGTCTACAGGATGGTTGTGTGTCAGGGGGAGTTGTAGTGTGTACAGGTCCGCAGGATGGTTGTGTTTCAGGGGGAGTTACCCTTTGCGATTGATGTCAAAGGGGGAGAGAATGTTGTAGGAAAAGGTGTCATGGTTGCAAGGGGAGTACTTGTGTTTCCATCAATGCCAAAGGGGGAGATTTTTGATCAACGGTTGTCATTGATGTCAACCCAAGCCGCACCAGGAGCTAACCCAATATTGCATGGGAATTTTGACCTATCAAATTAACATATTTTGGGTAAATAATGCTTTTTATGGTTTCTACTTGTCGAGATGTTTCTGTTAATATATGGCACGTCATGTAATTCTTCATGGTTTGAGAGATATTCCTGTTTGAAGTTTGTAACCCCAGTTAGTGGGCTAAAACCCCATGGGGTTGGGGCATGGGTCATTGAAAAGTCATAATCAATATTTTTTAAGTTCCTAAAATCCCTTCCACGTTCACTTGTTGAAGCCCCTCTCAAATTAAGAATTTATATAAATTGTGATCTTCATTTCCTCCTTATGCAAGGGATTTCACCATATGAAACAGGTCATCGTGGCATTTTCGCTCTAAAGTTTTTTTCTACGAAGGTTCAGAAGTTGAAATTTTTATGAGGCGAAGCTGAAATCCTAAGGAAGCATCTATATAAAATTTTAGATCAAGGTGTGTAATATTTTTGGAGATATGATCTGTGGAAGTCAAGGTTTTTGCAGGCTCCTGAAATTCATCTCAAAGAAGTGACCTTGGTAAAATCGTCATAACTCTCTCTCTGAGTATCGAATTGGAATTCTGTAAAAATTGGAAGATAGTGCACGGTATGCAGTTTTCACTCTATCAAGTTTAGAGCCAAATGAAGAAACAATGACACGTGGCATGCCATACAAGTGCGTTATGCTGCGACAGTCCATAATTAGGGCATTGTGAGAGATTGGGTATAAATCTCTCTTGAAGAATCCAAACTGGGTCAGACCTGTGGCATTGGAAAGATGACTCAGAGGAATAATATAGGACCAAAAATAAGATATTGAGGATCTGAAGTAACAGAGATACACCAGATTCAATATGGAGCTCCTAGAAGGCAAGAAAAAGCTAGATCATGTGTTGTCAAGGGTTGCAAAGGACCAGAATTTCTACAGTAGAAAAGAAAAGAAAGGTGCAGCAGAGGGTAGCATGACAAGAGCAGCAACCAAGGTGCATAACAGCAGCAAGAAGTTCATCATATGAAGTCTTCAAGTGGGCAGCACTGCATACAATCATTGTAAAGGTATCATTATACTTAGTCATTGTAAATACATTATTGTACAAATTGTACTAGTGTCTATTTGCCAAGGGTTGAAGAGGCAGTGTTGGGAGGTCTAGGATCATCATTAGGTGGTTGTGTCAAAGTTGGGGTTATGGTCTAGTATATATTCTTCTTTTTCATCATTCTATATCATTGTAAATTGGACCATTTTCCCTGGTACGGGAGTCTATTCCTCTTTTATTCTTCTATAGGGTGGTAGGGTGGTGCTAGGGTGAGTTGTAGCTCATTGGCTGTTGGGGCACCTGTTCATTTGACTACTGAAGAATCTCAGGCATTGGAGTGTCCATCTAGTGGGAGCTGGAGAAGAATTATTTTCTAGATTCTAGGAAGTTGGAGCTTTATTTTCAATTGGAGTTGAATATTAAAGAATTATTAGAAAAGCATTAGGTGGTTTTTGTCCCGGAGTGGGTTTCCACCTTAAAAACTATGTGCATTTGTGCATTTGTTTGTTGCTATCATTGTAAAAACACTGATAATAATTGAAGATTAACTAATGCTCTAATTGAAAGGAATACTGATTCACCGCCCCCCCTCTCAGTATTTCCAACACAACCTTCAGGACTGTGCTATGCACTCAAAGGGAAAGAATACTTCAAGGATAGCGCAACCTATCTAGTAAAAGGTAGAGAGGAGGCTTGATTTAGCCTTCCCTAATGTGCCATGTGCTCTACAGTAAGATGTTAAGACAATATTGAGTGCATATCACATTGGGGAAGGGGGGAGGGTTAGGATTCAACCTTCGGGAGTGCACCATATGCTCAAAAGAAGAGGAGGCTTGAAAGAAAGCACTTGTTTCTTCAATAAGGGGTCAATGTTGCTTTGTGATGCTTTTCCAAATAGTGGGTGCTTTACCATTAGGAGTGTGCTTTTCATTGAGGCAGGTGATAGGGATGAAGCCACTTTACTCAGTGTAGTGAGTATGATATGGGAAAGAAATGTGAGGTGAATTCCCTTGGGATATTTATAATGCACAACAAAATTGGGGTGATTTGGAGAGGGACATAGTGCACCAATATTTGGGAGTCAGTTGCACCATTGAGGCTCATGGATAGTTTAAGCTTTGCACTCTATAAGAGGGCTAATTCCTTCACAATTTTCACTAGGCTGAAGGACCAAAAATATCTCTCAAAATGGTTAAGTGTGAGACTGATAGAGTAAAAGAGGAAATGTATTTGAAAAATGCTCAAACATGGATCATATCACTAGTACATTTGGTCAAAATTCTGACACTTTAGTTTCGACAATTTTGACGTATTGTCAGAAATTTCCCCATTTTTTTCTCAATTTTTTAAATCCCGCCAACAAGCGTCACTATAGCGATGTGTACGGACATCGTTGGCATTGTGACATTTAGGAACATCATTGGCATACCGAAGTTTCGGGACACAACGTTGAAACTGCGATGTTTCGAAAACAAGAGTCGGTATTGTGACATTTAGAGACAAGCGTTGCTATTGCAACGTGTAGAGACACGTGTTGGTAGTGTGAAATTATTGGGGAAAACCATCGGTATTGCGATGGTTTGCAGAGAGACCTCGACCCCCATTAAAGAGATGAAATAAACCATCATAATTCCGACGTTTGGGGAGATATGAAATTTTAGAATTCCGACGTTTGGGGAGATTTGAAATTTTATGACATTTGGGGAGATATGAAATTTTAATGTTTATTGGGTTAACTAGGTTCCAAATAACGTATATTTTAATAAATATAAAACTTTGGGTTAACTAGGTTCCAAATAAATTTTATTTTATTAACTATAAAATTTTGATGGGGGCTCAGGGTCGAACCCATGACCACCCCCGCGCAACTAATATCCTCTACCGACTCTCCTATCATTGGTGGGCCTTAAACATATGGTTGACTGCTTCTATTTAAATTTTATTGCACCATTGAACGGGGCTTCATAGGGTGCCAGCCCCCTCCCATGTGTCCATACACTAGAACCAAGAGCCAGCGTGTAAAGGCTGTATTATTTGACTACCTATTAAAATCTAAAATCTAATTTGGCGGCTACTCTAAAATTTAAATCAACCTATTCAAATTTATTTCCCCCCCGCTATTCTCCTTGCTATAATTGGGAAAGAGTTCGGTGTACCTTTTGTTATGAATCACAATTGATGGACAGGAGTTATCCACACAGGTGATCTAACCTAGATTAAACAGAGGTACATGATGTTGTCGCTATCTGCAGATGGACTTCTCAATACATACCCACTGAAACAATACTTTTGGTTGGATCTTCTGTAGATACTCTCATTAATATTCTTTATCTTTGTAATTTTTAGCTTTCTAGAGATGTGCATTATTCCATATGATTCCTTAATTGAATACAATTATCACTCGCAAGTAATCATTGAATATACATTTCTAGTTAACCACCTTGTATTTGACGTGAATATTGTTGTATTAAAGAGATGCTTGACTTGAAAATTCCCAATTAGTCTTCTGAAATACCAATGAGGTATGAGTAGATCTCAATTAGAGGATAAACAATAATTGGCATGATTTTTGCATTTGGCTGTTATCATTTGCATCTTGATTTTTGTACAAAATAGAATTAAATCTAGCTTGGCATTTATTATGTTTTTCTCAGGATTTTTTACTTCCGCGATGCCCAAAGGATTGCGTAAACTAGCACTAACAAAATATTGGGAACCTGTTATAGTAAGTTTGAGGCATATAAAGTATCTTTTCTATAACTTTCACACAATTCATTGCGCTTTTGTTTGTTCTACTTCAGGTATCAATGAATCTGTTTCTACTGTCAATTTTGCAAAAAATGGGAAAACAATTTCTCAGTTCCATTCATATATTATTAGGGTTGGTTGGCCTAGTATGTTTTAACATAATTAGCTCTAGTTGGATGTTAATCTTGATATTTATTGATTCCTACGGTTTTAACTTTACCAAAAATTCTAATATTGAAGAGCGTGAATACACATAGCTAGACTTACCCTCGATGAAAAGGGCATTGCAAGAACATTCAGTATGTTGTTTTAGCATGATTAAAGCTAGTTAACTTTTTTGACCATGATTTTGTGTTGGAAGTGCCTAGTTAACCCTCATTTGTATGGACAGTGCCTGGTTAGGGCCAACCCGCTCCCATGTGTCCATACACCAGAACCAAGAGCCAACGTGTAAAGGCTGTATTATTTGACTACCTATTAAAATCTAAAATCTAATTTGGCGGCTACTCCAAAATCTAATTCGACCTATACAAATTTATCCCCCCCCCCCGCTATTCTCCTTTCTAGGTTTGGGACACAGTTTGGTGTACCTTCTGTTATGAATCGCAATTGATGGACTGGAGTTATCCACACAGGTGATCTAACCAGGGAGACCGCATCCACGGTTTCCTAAGCGAAAGGATACAGATATTCATGGGTCAAAGAATTTATTGGAAGAAACTGGTGTGCTTTTTTTCTTGCTCCCTATATCTATGTATGTGTGTCTCTATCTTTCATTCTCTTTGTGTGATTAAATATTCATGTGAGGGTGAAAAAATTAAAAATGCACACTAATTATTGTGACAGATTTTTGGAGCCTTACTTCAACATTTGATATACTGAGTTATTTAGGCTTGCTTGTTGAATGGTCCTATAGTTGATATCATGAAGCAAGAAACTATAGTTATCTTGTTTAATGAAAATTTTGACACTATGTACTGTGGAAGGAAACCAAAAGAAGTCTAATGGATATTAACTCAGAATTTGATTGAAACTTCCAGTGTAATGCATTGCTCATCTAGGTAGATAATGTCTACGTAGAGCCTGTTATTTGAATGCGTAGAACTCAACCCCTTGTAAGATCATCATTCTCATTAGTAGTTAGTAAGTGTGTCAATTTGGTAGCACCTTCTTGGCACATGGAGGGTCAATCAATCGTTAATAAACTAATTAGTTATCCAAAGCATGGAAACCATGCTTGAAGAATTCTACCTGAAAACCTTTCTCATATGTTGAAATTCATTGCCTAAATAGTAAATAGTATCTAGGATATCTCGGTATGAGAATAAGAAACATGAACAGTGGAGAAGTAACCATATCAAGGGTTGTAGTATGAGAAAACAAGGTGATAGGGTTAAGATCAAATGGAAGGGAGGAGTGACATGGGGATACAGTGCACGAAAAAGTGTTTCAAAGAAAGTTTGAGGGAAGCACACAATTTATGTCTCCTCTGTGAGCTAAAGAGACATTTCTTGTGGTGGAAGCGACAATGGTAGGATGATTTAAGACCCATATATGGTGGGATATTGTGAGAGAAGTCATTTCAGAGTTGGTGATGTAGTTTTTACAATCTAAGTCATGAAAACCCGGGATTTGGGGAAAGGGCGATCAAGTGGTTGATGAAGGACCAAGGTTGCATGGAGCGGGAGTGTTTTTGAGAGCATGAACATCATTTTACAAAAATCCTCGAGATAGAGAATCTACTATATATATATAATCAAGAAAATGTCAGTTATTTCCGAACATCGACTAAATTACTCGAAGGCTAAATCCTATTGTTAGAATCTATTAAAAGAATATATTGATTGCACCTTTAGAAAAACTATTGGAGTCTGTGATTAGACTCAATTTTGATTGAATAAGGTGTATTTTTCTTGGTTCAATAACTGATTGGACAATAAATTGGGTGCTATGAGGGCCTGTCAACTAACTGATCAATGCATTAAGGGTCTAATTTCATGGGTTTTTCCACTCGTTTGGAACTAACTTGGATGATCAATGTCGACTTAATCAACCATGTTTCGAGGGGATTGGTTAGGGTGATCAGTAAATGAGGGTCTTACAGTAAATGAGGGTCTTACAGTCCACTTACTTCACCAACATGGATGTTGTGCCGAAGTATGTTTATGATGTCACTCTTGGTCTTATACAGAGAGGTCTACCTTCAGAGAGGCTACTAGGTCATTACCCTCTACCTTGCACAAGGATCTCGGCTCTTGTTTGTTCTTATCTTGGATGCAAAGCCTCTATTCTTGTGTAGCTTGCACACAACATGTAACAGAAAATGGAAATTAGTAAACCCACTTTTTTTTTCCATTTTGTTACTATATGATGGTCATAAAAATATGATGATTTATATTGTCTTTGAATCTGCCCTTTGTAAACTATGCTTTGCATCTTATTTGAAAGATTTTTTGAATTCTTTCAAGTGGAATCTAATGGATCTTCAAAACTAAGTTGATTTTGGTTGTAGCTAAATTCAATGTTGAGACAAACCAATATTTTTTCATATGGATGGCACTAGCATTGGAATAAATCATTGTTACCACATATGGATATGGTTCCTCAGCCTGTGCATAAGGATCTTATTTTGAATCGATTTTGAGCCTACTGGATACTGATTATTCCTCCCGTCCATGAGAATGGTGGTTGCCTAATAGTAGTATTGTGTTGGGTGTTTGATTTGATTGTCATGTTTCAAATTGTAAGATCAGGGGTTTGGTTTCATTGGCATGTTTCATATGTACCATTGGTTGTGAATTTGCAATTGGATCTGCATTGTTATGTAGGGTGGTCATCTGAGTATATTTTTATTGGGTGCTAATCGAGTGAGTTCTGCAATATTCTGCATTTCTGGAATTATATTGTTGTTGGTATCTTTGTTCTTCTAGGCTTCTCTCGAATTTTTCCATAAAAATATCATTTGCAACAACTGGACATTTTAAAACATGCATCTAAATAAATTTTGTTCTCTCAAAAGAAAAATAATTTATTGGGTGCTAGCGTATTGAGTTCTGAAATATGCTCCATATAGGTTTCAGTGATATCGTTGTTGGTGTTATTTCTATTCTAGGCTCCTCTCACATCATTCTAGAAAAGATCTATTTGCATCTAATGGACAAAATTGTAAATGCATTTTTTCCATGTATCGATGAACTAGTCTGAATGATTATTTGTTGCTTGCTTGCTATGATATTGTTCAAAACCATACTCATGCACATCACAGTATTGTTGAATTTTCATTGTCTGTTTTCCCAGCTATGAGATTTCTCTACTAACATTGATGTCTATCATCATCATTTGTTACTGTTAAAGGTTTTCATGGGCTGGTTTGTGCAGGAGGATTTTAGTAAATTGGCATTAAATTTTCAAGAAATTTGGTCTCTGGGAATTTTACCCTTGAGAATTAGATGGCATACAAAGATGATTTGGATACAGGAAACATGTCTGACAGTAGAGATGTGAAGAATCCTCTTTTAGAAAAAAGAAGTAGCCAGCGTAGCAGATCAAAATCTAGTCATCCTAGTGGTAAAGGGGCAAAAAGTGCAGATGTTCACTCCTTCCAAGGGAGTTCTCTCCTTGCAATACTTTGTACATCTATTGTTGCCTTGGGGCCTATAGAGTTTGGATTTTGTGTAAGTTCTTTTTCTTATTTCTTAGTTTGCTTCTCAACCTTTATCTTGAATACCTTTGATTCTTCAAAAGAAGGTTTGATTAAATTTCTCACAATTTGGACAACGTAATGTTGTAACAAGTTAGATATTCATCACCTACTCAAAATGGGATCAGTGATGATCTTGGTTTAACGTTGTCTCAGGTATATGTTTTCACTGTTAGAAAATTTTTAAGGGCATGTCTTTTAGTCAGAATTTTAGGATAAATACAAAGATGATCATACATCTCTTAAGAAATTCATGGACCTATTTGATATCTATTTTGGTGCATTTACTATTTTCCAACACAATCAGCCCATAAGTTCTGAATGCTACCATAAAAAAATTCAATTTTTCCCTACTGGGTTAAAGTGATTAATCTTTCCCAATGAGACTATAGAAAGGCCCATTGTGACCTAAAACATGTTGAATTTTGTGTCAGTTCTCTTTATTTGGATCCTTATCAAACGTGGGAGCCATGGTGGGTGCAATAGTCAGTGGAAAAGTAGCTGATTATATTGGATGGAAAGGCATAAGTGCCCATTAATACTATAAATATCAAGTTCCAACCCTATCATTTCTTAAGAAGACTTGGATTTAGATTAATTACTATTTTTTTTTTTTGATATTATTTCAAATAGATATCAGCTTGTTATAGGGACAATCCATGTAGTCCCCTCATTTATGTGGTCTGAATAAGATTTAAATTTTATTTTCCTACATATTTCTTCTTTTTGATTCAATTTGGTAGGATTAATCTCTTCTATGTTTGTATGCAGGCATTACTAGTGGTCTCCATTCCAAATACTATTGGGTGGCTTGTCATTTTTTTTGCAAAGGCAAGTTAAACTACCTTAGATAAGGGTCTTGTCTAGAAATTAAATAGTTTCTAGTTCATTTGGATTCTAAATTGGAAGCAAATTTTTTATTTTATCTTGCTATGGTTGTAGGATTTTTTATTTTTATACTGGGGAAGATTGTTCACGGGGTTTGGAGTTGGGGTAATCTCATTTGCTGTAAGTAAGACCTTTCTCTCAAGGTCGGGAAAGGGCTAGTAGTATTTTAATTTTTTTTATATTTAGGTGCAGAATATGTGAATGAAGATTATGTATACAAACGGACAAGGGCTAGTAGTATTTTAAATGTTTTCTATATTTATGTGCAGAATATGTGAATGAAGATTATGTATGCAAACGGACAAGTATGATTCTGACATACAATATTTGATATAGTTCTTTTAGGTACCTGTATACATATCTAAGATAACACCAAAGCACCTTCGAGGAGGTCTTGGGGCAGTAAATCAGGTGAGATATTGCTGTATTAGGAATTTTAGAAACATTTCGTCTTGTTACTGTCTTCTGAAGTTCCAGAGAAAATATGATTGTGCATTTTCAATGTTCAAAATCAATGATAGTGATTTAATGAAAATCCATAAGAATAATATATTTGATTATAATATCAATATTAAGCATAACTGTTTTTTTTTAACAGCTCTCAGTGACAGTTGGTATTATGCTGGCATAGTTGTTTGGACCATTCGTTTCCTGGAGGCCTCTTGCAATTATATGTACCTTGAATTCATTTTTGTTGGGGATAGCTTATGGAGATCCTTTATCATTTTCCAAATAATAGGCATATAATGACATATTTAAATGGGCAGGCATAATTCCTTGTGCCCTTTTGGTGCTTGGACTCTTCTTTATCCCGGAATCACCAAGATGGCTGTTGAGTTAATAGCATATTCAAGCATGTACACTGAAGTGATATGACATTTTCTTTAGGTTTCCCTGTTACTTATTTACTATCATCCATTATCGGTGAGTTCTCATTCTTTATGGCCATGTACATGCAGGTAAATATTGGTAATAAAAATTTTGAAGATTCATTATAGGCTCTTCGAGGCTCTGATGCTGATGTTTCTCTAGAAGCAGTTGAAATCAGGGTATTTTTCTACAGCAAATGTGCTCATTCAGTTGTTTACACTTTTCTTTGTCTATATGGTTTCCAAATATTTAATTCATTTCTTGTCCATCATTCATTTTCCTTTCCATTTCCATTTTCAAAAGTCTATGTTTTTTTCTTGTTTCTTTCAATTTTTTGGCCTTTGCAAATGGTCTGTGTATTGCACAATACATATCACAGGAATTAATCCTTTTCTTATAATGGAACAATTATCTTCTAACTAATCAAAATTTTGTTGTGTTTTAGAGTATCATGGAGACGGGCACTTAACAATGTAGCATTAAAATATCAGAGATTTTTGAGTGCAGATATGCACTGCCTTTGACCATGAGTCATATTTTGAATGTCATTTGATTTGGCAGATTTGCAAATCTTCTTTGATAGGTGGAGGCATCTTTGTTATTCTGAAATGAGAATGAACTGTAGTTTTCTATATTGACATTAGTGCATCTAAATGGGATATCACATATTGGCATTGGACTACTAATTTTTCAACAATTAAGTGGAATTATGGTATCATGTTTTACAACAGTAACATTTTCAAATCTGCAGGTGAGTTCTCATCTGACATAGGTTTCTCCATATTGTTGTTGTTTATCAAGCTGTGGGTTTCTTTCTATTTTATAGTAGCAGTTTGAAAAAATGTGTTGGATCTGTGGATTTTTTAGGAACTTCTCACAGCAAAGGTTAATGCATGGAAAATAACAAACCTTTATTTCGGGAAATATATATATCAAACTCAAACAATTAATGTCAACATATTTGGCTTGGCTTCAATAATTTTTGAACTTTGAATTAACTCTCTATCTTAAACATTTACAGGAATTTCATCTTCCAGTGCTGCATCACTTGGACTTAGTGCCATCCAGGTTTTCTCTTTTAGTCCTGTAGAGCTCCACTAATTTTTTAAGGCTATGATGAAAAATCCAAGTTGCTAGTTTTCTATGCCAAGTATTAGAGTCAAATTTTTGTGTTTGAGGGATGTTAAGTAATCTATAGTACAGGTCATCATGACTGCTATTGTTGTATGGCTCATGGATAAAGCTGGGCGATGTCTCTTCCTTATCATGAGAAAATGGTTTACAACTGACTGTGGTATGTTCATGAATGTGATCTCAATCAAAGACATTTACATGAAATTGTGTTGATGTTAACAGGTCTCGTCTAGGGGCATGGTCATATGTCTTTTCCTCGTTAGTTTCTCATTTTACTTGAAGGCAAGTCTCTCTAATAATTTTATAATGCTCTGCTCTGCTTAAATCTTCACGAATCTTTCCTATAAAATATTTCATATATTCAGTTTGCAACTCTGCTTATTACATAGAATTGAACTAAAATGAGATTTTTCAAAGGTATGGTTTGAATATTATCTGAAATTCCTTGTTTTGCTATGTGAGGGCTAAATTTAATCTCTTCTTGTTTCAGGCTCATTTTGGAGAAGATTCTCAATATGAAACATTCTTCACTTTTTTGGCTTTAGTGAGTCTGCTGGTACGTTTTAGAGTTCCAGTTGTCAAAGTATTGTATAACTGTTAACATGGGCTTGTAGTTGTTGCCATCATCTTGCATGTGATAAATAGTTAATCTTGTTGGCTGATGGTTTCATTACAGATTTATACTACTTCATTCTCACTTGGTGTTGGGGCCATCCCATGGATTATTATGTCTCAAGTAATGTACCTTCTTAGATATTCAGTATGCGATAATTTCTTCTCAGCAAAAATTGAATACTTCATCCTCTTTTCTCCATATTGATCTAATTCCATTATATCTTTATGTTCATAGTTCAACAAGTATCATTATGCAACAGTTTAAACAATAGAAGAAATGATTTATTTTGTATCGCCCTTTCCTCCTACAGATACTCCCTGCTAATGTCAAGGGTGTGGGCGGTAGTGTAGCTACTTTGCCAAATTGGTTGACATCATGGGCAATAAAAATGACTATCAATTTACTTTTGCAGTGGAGCTCTGCAGGTAAGGTTTGGAAAATTTAAGTATAGTTCCTTTGAATGCTTGCCTAAGCCATGGGCATTAGAGCTTTTTGTCTAGGCTTCACCTGATTACAATGGCCCTTAGGTCCTTCACATGATGAGAGTAGCCCCTGGAAGTTAGTTTGTAACTATCATTGACTAGTCTTGAACGATTGGGCTAGTCGTAAGGTAAACTTTTTTGTGTTTGGATTACAGCTTATGTGTTTCCTTATTTACTTGCCTATTTGGTTATTGAGCTAGTCTTTTTTGTTGCAGAAACATTCATGATTTATGCTATTGTATCTACTTTCATCCTCATCTTTGTGGCATTGTGTGTACCTGAAACAAAGGGATGGACTCTCGAAGAGATCGAGTCATCCTTCAAATGAATTCAGTGCCTTGGAAGTAAATTACAGGGCAAGCAATGAAATGGTTTATATGTCCAGCCCCATTTCATCCTTCCAGCACTTCCGAGTGTAAATTACATGTTAATATATTGTGAATGTAAAAATATGAGTATTTTTAGGCATATTGTCAGTAGAAATTTATTGTGAAGCGTTCCAAGAGAGTTTTTTTAACTGGAATTTCTATGATTGCATCGTTCCCTTTCCCGCAAAGCTCATATTTGCAGTAGAGCTTCACTTAAAGGAAAAATTTGAAGGTGATCAGTAAATTCCATCTTTAGAAAAGTGTGTAAGAATTGAACTAATAAGTTTTCAATGGATAAGATCATTGTTGCAACTCCAAGGATGGAAGGTGAAGTCCATCTTTAGAAAAGTGTGTAAGAATTGAATTAATAAGTTTTCAATGGATAAGCTCATTGTTGCAACTCCAAGGATGGAAGGGTATCTACAATTTTGATAGTATAATTTGATGTTATTGACATCGTAGCGTATTTCCTAACCTCATTTTCATGTGAAACACACTATAGAGGGTAACATAGAAAAATTTAGTGGACAGCTTAATATGCAAAGATATTTTTATCAATTTTTAATATGTAGAAATAATGGCTTGTCTCAACATTGAATTTAGCTACAACCAAAATCAACTAGTAGCGTGGAATTGTAAGGTAAATTGAACTTAGACTGGCCCTTCGGGTCATTATCCATAACTAAACTTTGTCTGGATATTGGGGATATCATTCTTGATCTTTATTGATGACTCTTACGTGACCGACCCTTTTTTGACATCCTGCCTGGCATGCAGATAGGCCAAAATTTTAATAACATAGCTTGTCGTATATTTATTTTTATGATCTATGTTTTTGTCTCTATGAGCTTATTATAAGGTATTTTCTACAAAGCTCGGTATATCCTATACTATCTTAAGTGAAGTACTAACGCTAAATGCTGTTTCATTTACCTTAAAATGGTAACCCTGTAACTGCCTACTTCACCTATAATTAAATGCAATTTGAACTATCAAGCATAATGCAATTTCAACTACTAGGTAGGACTGGTTCAACCATATATAACAAGGTAACAAAGTGATTTGGAATGGATATAGCAGGGAAAAAAAACTACATTTCTATTTTAGAATTCTTCTAAGATGTGTGTATCCTGTGTTAGGGAAAATAATCGATGGATTTCCTGGAATATGCATTTTATTGAAAAAAAATGTAACAAGACAACTAGGGAATTGGAATGTATTTTTGTGGGAAATCATTTGGATTGCAATGGTGTTCCAATCAACCAGGGAATTGGAATGTATTTTTGTGGGAAATCGTTTGGATTGAAATGGTGTTCCCATCAACCAGGGAATTGGAATGTATATTTGTGGGAAATCATTTGGTTTGCAATGGTGTTCCCATCAACCAGTGAATTGGAATATATTTTTGTGGGAAATCGTTTGGATTGCAATGGTGTTCCTATTTAGGATGGGGAGTATGGTTTGGATTGAAATGGTGTTCCTTGTACCAAGGCCAAGTTTCTAAGCAGCTTTCATATGCAAACGTCTTTAATTATTTCAAGTCTATATGCAGTTGTGCAATGTCGCCCCTTCAAAATATGTTTCCCGTTTATGATGTTCCATTGTCACTTATTTGTTGCTGAAATCTTGAAGCTGTATGTTAGCTTGTTTTCTGCTGAAGTCTTGAAGCTGTGTGCTGCAGATTGGTGTGGCATGAAGCGTACTTTTATGTTGTAAATGTTTATTCTTAGTGTTAGGATATCATTTTTCAAATGAATTAATTTATGATTTGATGGATATTTGCGATTCCAGGCCTATCCCATATTTGTTGCCACTGGTGCAGTTGTTCCCATGTGTTTCTTCCAGTTGACTCGAATACCGATGTTTAAATTTTTTAATAAAGGTTTGTTACCATCGGCATATCGACGTTCAATTTTAGCTCCGTCGCTCTAGCGACGTTCCATTTTATGATAATTTGTGGTTTCTTCGGTCTTTCGACGATGTAGTCCCGTCACTGTAGCGACGAATAGATTTTTTTTTAAATGTTCGTTCCGTCGGTCTTCCAATGCAGAGGACCACCGTTTGGTGGCTTTGGACTAACGATGTTCAAAGGCGTCGAACTAGCAAATTTTGGAGGCAAGGACCAACAATGTTTAAGGGCGTCGAACTAGCGACACTTTATCCCATCGAAACTGCGATGCTTCAATAAACTTCGGAAGTGAGACACCAATTTAAAACGTTGAAGCTAGTGTCACTATACCGAAATTTAGGTCAAGTGTCAGAATCTGACGTGCGGAGAAACCACGTTTTTCCCCACCTCAAAATGTTGCTCTTGGGACACCTATGTGTTGCAAGAGCGACATTTAGGCTGTCGGAAATTTGGCCAAATGTGCTAGTGTATGAATAAATTAAATCAACCAAACTAGAATGATACACAATAATCATGGATAATAATCACACCTTGGAACGTGAATAAAGAAACAATTATTTCTAAGTGTGACAGTTGAAATGACACATTACGACACTTAGAACAAAAGTTATGCAAACTGTGACGACTGTGACCAAAGGTGTGCTAATTTCTAGGAATGTGTCTAGCGCATATTCTAAGGATACGTAAAACCATATAATGTAGAAGAGTGTAGCATAAATAATTTTGGTGATGTGTGAAGGTGTGACACATGCAAGAGTGAGAATCACAAAAGCGACACTTGCAACATGAGAAAAACATAAGACGACACATGAAAAATTCAAACGAACTTGAAAGCAGCACATGCCAGAGCAAAGATAACATGAAAATGCCACTTATTAAAGTGAAATAAATAAAAATCGATAGTTGTGAATGTGGAAGAGATACTTGTGAAATCGAAAGTGCGCAAAAGCGACAGTTGAGAAAAATATTCATAAAAATAGTACAAACAAAATGAAATTAAGGGAGATTGCTGACAAAAGACCACACTAATTATCGTCATGAGTTGAACATTGCACAATTTCTATCTTGATGAATAGTTCTTACATAAAGAAATTGGGTTCATGAACCCATCGTAGACTGAGCATCTGTGTGCAAGTGACTTGATAGTTTGACACAAGGAAGAAGATGTAAATGCTTTTTAAAATATTAAACAATCATGGAGTAAATATAGGATGATAGATTGTATGCTCCTTAGTAGGCTCCATAATTAAAGTGTGAGAAAATTTTTTGTGGGTGTTGATCGTGGTGAAAACACTTGGTGATACACTGGTAGAATTACAGCTTCTCTGTTTAGGTTTACCTCTCTAAGTGCAAGGTCTCAGCATTTCAGGAAGTATTGATTCATATTGAAAATTAATTTGGCTTCCCTACTTAACCTGATTAGAGGTATAGTCCCCTCCATTTTCTTACTCAGTTAAACACATATCAAGGCTTTCCAAATTAGAATTTTTTTGATATAGGAAAGGGTAATATGTGTGATGTGTTTAAGATATTTAGAGTATGAGATTCATTTATCGTGTTGCTCCACTACTAGTACCTCGATAGAGTCACTATGGGGGCGCAATAATTTCTTTGCTGGCAGTGAAGTTAGATAGTAACTCGACGAAGTCACATGATTTACCTCCTTGTGCAGGAAGCATTTCTCTTCTTTCACCCTTTATTTATTTTTTTAATAGGAATGTACTTCAAAACTTATTATTTCAATGAGAAGAAGAGGGATACCAACTTATTGAGAACAGAGGATGTTTCTCCTTCAGATAAGTATTTATATAACCTTTTATATTGGTTTTCTCGCTTTATATTTTCCCCTTATCCTTTCCCTACTTGACTAGATCAACAAGGAAAACACTATTTACTTACAAGACAAAGTTGAGGAATGAATATCCTAGAATAGATACAAGCTTTATAGTTTGACGAAAGGCTTCCCGTTTAAGTGGATCATATTTTTTGTTTAGACATAATTGAATTTAAAGATACGTAAACCCAAGATAGAGAAGAGGTAAGGGATTGTTTGTCATCACAATTTCCATTTTAAAGTTTTTCCACATTGTTTTTTGAGCCAAACAGGAGCATATTTCATGCAAAGTGTTATTGAACAAAAAAAGAATACATGATTAAACAACGAAAAAAACAAAAAGGACCATGAAAATGGAGGTGGAACATAAAACAACATAAAGAATATACAATAAGAAAAAAAAAGAATGTAAAGACTCAATGAATAACAGGATAGAGGGTGGATGAAATGTAAGGGAAACAAAATGCAATTAATCCTACTCCTAACCTAATCAGCGAGAATGTTAGGGGTAACTGTAATGATATTTCTAATGTAGCCATCATCGTTCCTGACTTGAAACCACAAAGTTACGGGCAATTAAGAAATATAGAACTAAGTAAAATAGAAGTGATGAAAACTTTAAAAACTTGCACAAGTAACTGGAGGTCTTGTTTATTACCAAAAGGATGTGCCATATCGACTGGTTTGATCATGTTTCAAACTATACCTTGTTGTTTGAAATGTCGATTATACAAACCTCGCAGGATACTTGTGGATACACATTCATCCGTGCTTACGTTTTGGCAACATGAAGAAATATGAAACCATATTATTTGCATAGGAGCTTGACATGTAGGATTTCTCTAACAATTCAACGGTTCAATCTTGATATTCAAAACAACTAATTTGAAGATCCTAGGACTTATGGGAAATTTATTTTTTAATTAACGTATTTGAATCACAACGAGAATCTTCGGTATTCTGATAAGATTGGTCAATTAACATAGGAGCATATGGAATATCTATTGGTTCCCATTTGCATGCAAATTCAACAATAATAAATGTTGAGGAATTTAATAAAATTGTTGACATTGTGAATATAGGAAATCAATCAGGATATTGAGTTAACAAAAGATTAGAAACATGTGTGAAATCAAACCCAGTACTACCACAAGGGTTTTGGTTAGTTGAATGGTTAAGGTAATTGTAATTACTAATGAAAAGTAAATGTGCCATGGAGATGATTAGCTTCATGATATGCACAAAAGTGATAATAAGTTGATCATATTCAGAAGAGTTTAATAGAGAAAAATCATTCAACCTGAAATAACCTTTATCTTAATCATTAGAATTGAATGCCTTTGAATTATAAGGATCCATGAAAGAAGTGCCGTCCAACCCTTAGTCTAGCTCAAGGTGTTGACATGTAAAGGAACTAACCAAAACATAAACTTTCATTTAAACAAAGAATATATCGTGGAGATCATGAAGATCAACTTGAAAATACCAAGATTCCTTTAAGAATGAACTCATAACCAGTGGATGAATGTTAAGGAAATAATTAAGCGTCATAATATGGATCTGACTTAGTTCAGATATCTTAACTAGATTGTAATATCTTGACATAACCATCATCATAGGCTGAAGTTACTCGACTTCCTTAAAAGTCTATGAACTTTTTGATGGTGGATTGTCAAGTCTGGGTGGCTTGGAAAAATTACCACTTACACATGCACCACTATTATCTGATGTAATAATGAAAAAATTGTCAATGTCACTATTTTCATAGAATTTAGGATTAAGCATATTAAAATCTCAATGGATATAAAATTGAAATACAATAATTTGACAAATCCCTTGATCATTCAGAATTGTGAAATCTGCCTCCTAACTTACGATAGATTTACATTTAAACAAATCATGAATAATAGATTCAAAATTTTCATCCTCTAATTGTAGTATCACACCATCATGTACTTGATTTCAGCCATGATCAACTGAATAAATATTGAAAGCATTTAGGGGGGTTGTTGGTACACCAAAATTATCAAACATATATGGGGACAATGAATAGTGACCTAGAGGTAAAGAAGGATTTAAAGACTCATGAGGATAAAGAGCAGGTGTACTTAAATCATCTTGAACTTGAAATAAAAATGGATCAATAACATTGCCATCAGTATAATGGTCAAATAAAGCCATACCAATATCACGCTCAGATGGACTAGGATCTTCCAAAGATTGAAGAAACTGAAAACTTACCAATTTAGATTTGTCATCCAAAGATGTATGAATTAAATAAAATTCATGATCATTATGAACTAAGAGAGCATCCCAATTCAAAGATGGAGATTGTAAACTATGAGAAATCGATTGTGAATCGATACCTTGAAAATATAAGCCCTTGGAAGAAGAGAAGATATCATCTGATATAATTGAATTTTCACCACCATATGTGTTAATGGAAATAGGGATGTCATGGTGATGCTTATCCAAACTCTCAAAATTGATGTGAGGTTTAGATTCATTTGAAAATTTATCAAGGTTAAAATATCGAAGATAAATCAGAAAGGTAAGATCATCATCTTGAAAGAGGGAGGAAAGATAATACATACTTTCAACACTTTGCTCCTCTACATGTGAAATAAAACTACCCCATTCTTGATAACTGCTTAAAACAACAGGTTGAACATCATTAAAAGTTGAAGTACATTGAATAAGCATGTTACACAACAAGGAATCGTGAAACATAGGTGGTAGATGTTTTATAATATCCCTAGGGACAATCAAGTTTTCATTTGTATCAGATTCAAGATTATACTTATGTGCATTAATATGATCTTGAAAACCCAAGGGATCAACTTTCACTTTAGGCTCCATGAAATTACTAAATCATTCCAAGTTTTCCTCAGTAGGATGTAGATCATAATAATTGGATTGAGGTTTAATGGACAAATCAACAATTTGATTTTCATATCCCCCTACTTTAACATCATCACCAGGGGTCACCTGAATTGGTATTGGAAAATTCAGAAGACAAGGATCAAAAGGAATAATAGGTTCCTCCTAAGAAGATTGAGGTATCCCACGGTTTGCAAAAGTTGGGGGGATAGAATTATCCAGGGGTTTAGATTCAAAATATATGAAAGAGAGTAGAATCAATTAATGAAAATTTCCCATAATGAAATCCAAATAAACCATTCCTTTAGGAAATTCATAACAAAGGTAAATAAATCTATTAAGAAAATCCTCTACATATTCATAAGGTTCCATTCTAAGCAAATTAATTCTATCACATAAATATTGATAGTCATACCTATCGAAGGCTTCATAAAGCTCCTTAGAAAATTTATCGTGTGAATGGACAGAAGTAGCCGATAACATATGACACCATTTTTTAACTTGAACTTCAAATGTGAGGGTGAACAACCTGACCATGACATCTTAACAATGTATTCCATTAAAGAAGAAAAAATGCGTAAATTGAAAGAAGTGTTTGAGGAAAGTTAGTTCGCTCTCTCCATAAAACTTAAATTAAGACAAGTCATGAATAATTTCCACGGGGATGGTAAGATCAAAATATTTAGAAAAAAATACCAAGATTATGATTTGGGAAAGATCCATTTAAGATAATATATTCAAAATAGATTCAACAGGAACAAATTATCATATGACCCTCCTTCTAATGCCAAAATGTGGACAATGTTGGATGCCACCAACATACAATTTGTCCCCCAGATGTGAAATCCTAATTAGAGCTCACACCATTTGGAGTAGGAGCCCTGTCTAGAGTATCAACCCAACCACCATAACTATAAGGTTCACCTTTGTTGGAATTATGATTAATGTGTTTTCCTTGATGGAAACCTACTTGATAAAGATGTCAACATGATGGTAGCAGGATAATTATACAGGCCATTTCATATGTGACACAAATATTGGACAATGGAATATAAGTTTAGACATAGAGGAATGATGAAGTTAAAGCTTGAAGAAGTATACACAGGTTCTGTGAAGCTAATCCGAGTACATACGCGGGTATGGTGAAGAAAAATCACGTACCATTTCTGCACCATGGTATTCTAAATACTAGGAGTCTTTACAATGGTATTGGCCCACAGTAATGGGTGCAACAATGGATATTTGATCCCATCAAAGAATACCATCGGCATAACTAAGGGATTGGCCTAAGTTATTGGCTAAGTCTTAAGCTATATAAGGAGATGTATATCAAAGTGCTATGTGTCAAAGTTTTTTATTTTTCTATGAATGATTTGATCTGAAATGGGTGTGCACCAAGGAGAAAGGAAAATATACGGATCCGAAATATCTGAAGTATGGTATCTTATGTACTTTTTTTTTGCTTGTTGAAAATATCTAACTATGATAGATCTATGGTATTAATGATATTCTGACACGAGCATGAGACAGCAAGGGTTGCGAAGTAAATTATGTGTTTACAATGAAAGCATGGCTCAATAATTTCAGATCTGTATGATGGTTTTCAAGTGAGAGATCATGTATATACATGAGTATTCTTCTAACTAGTCACGTATAAATTCTATAGTTTGGACAGACTTGTACGCAGGTGTCAAGTAAGAAAGGTGCGTACATACGGGGAAATGCTTTATAGGGGTTGTGTACATCTGCTAGGGTTTTGGAGTATGTGTTGATGATATTGTTTGATCTATTCAGTTATTTTTTCTACTATATGTCAATGAATTATCTCGTATAATAATCTATGTTTGATAGTACTATTTGGGATGAATTCACTATGAAGTAAAGTATTGAATTGTGATGATGTTGCTATGTGATAATTTTTATTTGGTTCAGTGATTTATGTTGGCTTCAGTATATGTTTGGGTGATTGATTCAATGGTCTAGTGATATAAATTTAGTTATCAATATTCTGAGATCTGTACGCAGGTATGCTTCAAGGGAAACACATAGATACGCAGGTAATATGATTAATAACAATAGCGTATACATTTTGACATGTGTTTAAAAAAGGTTTGCAGCGAAAAAATATGGTTTTAGTGATGAACAATATGTGGTCCAGTATTATGATGAATGGGTATATAGTGATATAAGTTGGCCTGGTTGCTTGAATAAGTTATTTCTATGTTTGACGTGGTGATACAGTTGGTTCAATTATTAAATGACTTGATACAGTGTTGGTTTTAGTATCATTATATTATATTTGGAATGTATCCAGTTTGAAACATTTTGAAAAGTGATGTACAAATGATAGAGGATAATGGGGTTGTAGCTTCCTTCCAGTAGAATATGGAGAACGAGAGAAGGTTGTAGCCTTCTATAGGTGGGTGCCTGCGTACTGGTATGAGTCTACACTGGTATAAATTTGTAAGAAATTTCTATTTATAGTAAAAGAAGAAGAAAAAGACGACAACAACAGTGGTTTTCTCCCACATTGGGTTTCCAGCTGAAAATCATGGTGTTCGTGTGTTGCTAGTGTGTGATGGTTTATTTTTTTCTTACTGCACATGGTTAGTGTTTAATTAATGCCCAATGAAGTATCGATACATTGGTTCAAGTTAAATATATAATTAATTAACTGAAAATTTAGCTAATTGGATATACACTAGTTCTCTTCAACACAGTCGCGTACATACACAAGTTTACTTCATAACAATTGTGTAAATAAATTTGAATAAGAAAATAAAATTTTAAGTAGTTTAAAAATACCGATTCACCCCCTGTCTGAGTATCTTTCTTAACAACCTTGGTTTCAATGAATAGCATAATATATTATAAACATAATCCTTGAACAAACAAGTAAGTTTACATTGTGAAACACCGGTTGTAATGTCTAAAACGAATCTTTCATTCGGTGGGAGAAAAAAGTGAGCCCCTAGAAGGAAGTAATAGTACTAACCTAAGAGACACACGTGATCAAAGAAATACTTGTTACTTATCTAGAGAAATAGTTCACATAGCCTCACAACGATAATTAAACCATGTATACAACACACCTTCAACAAGATAAGTACCCAGGACACCGAAATAGTTCAATTTCCTTCATAAATATGAAATAAAAGTATATATAAAACATCTAAATAATAGTCCCAAGAAATTCACAATACATGCATTAAAATGTGTTGGCTCATCGAGCTTCAATTAGGTGAAAGATCCAAGTACACAGTTACAATCATGAAACACTAGTTCAAATAGTGGAACATTAAGTCACATCTTTCTTCTCCAAAGAATATTTTTCTCTCCTATTCCAAGTAGAGAAGCCAATACTAGCTCTCCAAATATTAAGCCTCCAAAATCCCCTCTCCTTGAGTTATGATGGTGCTTTTATAACAAGACGAATGATATTTCATGCCCTCAATACTCTTAGATTACCCTCATGAATCTTGGACTTCTAGTGTGTCCTTTGGATTTCTAAAAAACTGTTAAACTTCTAAATGAATTTATGACTTCTATACAATCTTTGTCCATATATGACTATGTGACTCTTCATGTTACACATAGGTCTCTTGGACTTACAAACATTACATTTTAACCATTTCCTGAAAATACATCATTACATTCCACATGATGATGTGGCATGACACATGGACACACATTGACCATGATCATGACACTTGTACAAGTTACAACTTGAGAGTGATGACATGGAATTCATGGCAATGTTGCAATGCCAAGTTGTATTCCTTGTTGCTTCATCTTTCATTCTTGATGATAGATATGATCTATGATTCATCTTCATTAAAGATCCAGTTTTTTTCTCATATTCACCCTCCAAAGGGTCCTTAATCAATATCTAAATACTATGATTCATCATGCAATGTCTTATTTCTATCTCGGTCCATGATTTACTTCATGTCCTCAAGATAAATCTTAGTGCTTCTTCTATGCAAGTGTTTTTTTCTAATTTCTGTTGAGAATCACATTTTCATGCTTTGAAGGTACTCCTTCTAATTAAAATCATTCATGACAAGGCAAGATCAACCTTAAAAACATATATTCTATCACTACCTAGCTCATGGGATGATTTTCTTATGATAGGCCTATGAGAGGGCTAAAATATTAGGGGTTGATTAGTTGGGCATAGTCAAACTCACTGGTGGCTTAGGAGGGATCCAATTTCATTTTTACTGCACCATGAACTATGAAGAAGAGCTATCCTTGGTTCAGTGCAATGAGGGAGGCAAAAGGGAGAAGGTGGAAAGCCTTATCTTTCAAGGTTGTGCCATGCACTCCAAAGAAAAGAGAGGAAAGCTTAAAAGCACAGTTTGACCAGTCAAGGGTTAGGGGAGGAATCCTTCATCCTTCCCTACTGCACCATGGATTCAAAGGAAGGGTCAAGGGAATGCAAGGGTGCATGTGTGAATTGGGAAGGAGGGAAGGTGAAAGGATTAGCCTTCAGGACTACGCTATGCACTCAAAGGGAAATGAGACTTTTAGGAGAGTGGATTTTGACTGGTCAAAGGCAGAGAGGAGGCTTCCATCAAACTTCCCTATTATTCCATGCTCTCTAGAGGGAAAAGTATAGGAATTATTTGGCATATGTGCGCATTGTGAAGGAGGGAAAGTGAAATGTTCAAATTTCAGGACTGCACTATGTACTCAAAGGGAAAGAATAGTTCAAGGAGAGCACAGTTTTGATAATTCAAAGGTAGAGAGGAGTCTTCCTTTAGCCTTCCTATTGTGTCATGCACTCTAGCGGAATATGTTAAGCCAATCTTGTGTTCATAGTGCATTTTGGACTGGGGAAGGGTCAGGCTCTATATTTTGGGAGTGTACCATTCGCTCGAAGGAAGAGGAGGTTTGAAATAAAGCAATTTTTTCTTCAACAAGGGGTCATTTTTGCTCTGTAGTGAGTCGATAAGGGAAAGAAAGGTCAGGTAATTTCCCTTGGGAGCTTTACAATGTGCAAAAGATTTGGGGTGGTTGGTTGGATTGCATCATTTAATGGTTGGATTGAACCATTTATGCTCATGGATAGGTGAAGCTCCACACTTGGTAAGAGGGATAATGCATTCAAAATATTTACCGGGTTGAATGACCAAGAAGAGGTCTCAAAATGGTTTTGTGAGACCGACAGAGTAAAAGAAGGAAATGCTTCCAAACACAGCTCAAGCATGGATCACACATATAAATTCCATGATCCAGGCTAGAATGATACACAAGACTCATGGATAACAATCATACCTTAAAGAGACAACAAAGAAACACTTATTTCTAAGTGTGATAGTTAAAACGACACATTACGACACTTAGAACACAAGTTATGACAACTATGATGACTGAGACCAAAATGTGTGCTAAGTTGTAGGAGTGTGTCTAGTGCATATTCCAATGATACACAAGACAATATATTGTTGAAGAGTGCACCAGAACTAATTGTGGTGATGTGAAAAGTGTGACACATGCAAGAGTGAGAATCACAAAAGCAAGGTCTGCGACATGAGGAAAATATAAGATGACACTTGAAAAATGAAAAAAAAACTTGAAAGAGACACATTCCAAAGCAAATATAATATTAAAATTCCACTTATTAAAGTGAAAAAAAGAAAAATAAATAACCATGAATGTGGAAGCGACAATTGTGAAAGGAAAAGTGTGCCAAGTGACAGTTCAGAAAACGCTTTGTAATAATAGTACAAACACAACAAAAGTGAGGGAGACTACCAATGACATTCTGAACTGACTTTCATCATGATTTTAAAATCGTGCAATAGCTCTCTCGGTGGGTGGTTCTATTCCCATTCAAGCTTTCATACATAAAGTTTGTTCATGAACCCTTCAAACACTGAGCATGTGTGTGAAAGTGACTTGACCATTTGAAACAAGGAAGAAGACTTAAACGCTTTACAAAACATCAAACAACCATGGAGTAACCATAGGATGACAAATTGTATAATCATTAGTAGGCTCCAAAATTCAATGTGAGAAAAATTTTGGAGGGTGTTGATTGCAGCGACAACACCACTAAAGATCTAATGACTAGGGTCGACCAGGCTAGCAACAATGGAGAGATTGGAAATGAATTTTTTTTTTCTAGATGAGGATTTGGGACCATAGATATTGGAAATAAAACCATATTCAGAGGAACCAGTAGGTTCAAAATGGGATGCTATGATTCTAGGGAGAGAAAATAAATCTTCAAGGCTAATTTTTTATGAATTCCAGAGAATTAAAAGACCCCCATATGCACTTATAGCACATTGAGTTATGAAGTTACAATTTCTCCATAATGAATTTTAGTTTTATCTAAGACTGACATGAGCACACTTAGTCCCTTGAAGCAACAGAATGTAAGGTTTTTTAGTGGTGATTTTATTCTTTACAACCCTACACTTGGATTTGTCGTCTAGACCCCATTAATTCCATGGTAACATCTTCATCATTGAGATTTGGATATGGAGGGAAAAGATTGTTCATGGGAGAAACTATGAATGAATTAACTAAGAATTATCCTAAGTCTTAAATAAGTTGACCATTGGTTTTGCACCCTTTTTCTAGGGTTATTTGGAAGATATGGAACGATCTTGGGGGGATTTTTGTTCAATATCCTAAAATGAAATATAAGGGGAAGGAGAAGAAGTGGTAGCTAGTGGGTTAACGCAGTGAGGGAGAAAATCATGATGATGAAGATAGGATTTGGTAACCATTTGATTTTTTTCTTCTGGAATAGTAGCAAGTTCCTTATTTTCCCATTCCTTTGTGATTTGCTAAAGATATATGTTTTTCAATTCTAGATATTCTATATATTCTCCCTCCATTGGAGTTGAGATATGTTGGTTAATCATGTTGTTCTCTAACCTAGGATCATGAGGTTGGGAAAGTAGATCAGTTTTTGTGTTGGGAAATCCCCCCTAAGTGGATTTTTCCTGAGGATGAATGGTTGATGGTGCTTCATGGTTAGGTTCGTTTCCTCCCTCCATGTGTTGAAAAATTGTGTACTTTTTTTTCCCTTAATTGACATACCGAGAAGATCTTTATCCTTGTCATCTATTGGCTTCATTTTTTATTGAAAATCTATTGAATTCACTCTTTGGGGGAACTTGAGTACAAACTATGTTTCCTGATTGAGGTTGTTATGGCAGTTTTGCATGGAAGTCCCTGAAAAGGTGACCATGTGCATGGCAATGGCAGCACCAGAAAGGGATTTTCTCCTAATCTATCAGCTACTCCTAAAAAATGTCTTCAAAATTAAAAATATTACTTATTAACAAATGTTTGGAGAGATCCAAGTACACACAAAGCCTAGTGTATGACGTATATCTTCCTTTTTTCATGATATTAGACAACATGATGAAGTTCTCAATTTGATTACCTATATGTGCCCATATTTATGGATCCCAATATTTATGGGAAAGGAGTATAACCTGATGTAGACTATAAGGTAGGATAAATCCTCCTTCTAAGGATTGGATCTAGGAACCCAATGTTTCATGAAGAGACCCACTGAATTCATGAAAAAGGGACATCTTTGGAATATATTGTCCCGATTTTCAACGCTTTTCAAGATGACTATGAAAAACACTCTAGATCCCAACTAAGGTGGTAATCCCCTTGATTGTTCATTTTTTTCTCATCCAAATAATGAGAAGATGCTCTAAAGGCCACAATCCAACAAATGTGCAGATTATTCCATGTTCTTTCATGTTTTCAACTATTGCACCCAATTTTTTAGCAGTGATTTCTAAGAGAGGAGACTCTTAGGCCTGCGGGAGACATGGAATAGCCAATTGAACTTCATTTCTTGTAGAGTCTAGAGACGAAGTTGATGGTTACTGCTTGTTGGACTCGAGAGTCGTAGATTTCTTATATAGGGCTACATTAACAGGTTGTTTGCCAGCTCGATTGTGAGGTATATGTAGTGGATGTTGATTTCTGATATCCCAGTTGGTCCTCACCTCCTTTCTTAGTGCTACTTTCATTGTTGATAGAACTCTCGAGAACATTAGAAATATTTTAGGTTCTTCTTTGCATTCCTTCTCTGATGTCATTGTGCATGAGTCTCCCTTGGAAGTTTCATTATTTTATTTATAACCAAGACCTTCTTTAATGAAAGGAGACCTATGGCAATTGAGAATTTCATTTAATATCTCAATACTTTTACCAAATTTCAAACTTTGATTCAACTTGACAATTTCCTTCTCTAGTTCATTCCTTAAAGAAATGACTTTCACTTTGAGATTCTCACAATTTCCTCACTTTTCTTTTGGTTGGATTATCAATACTTATTCTATTATATTTTTTTCTTCTAGTTATGTCCTTAAGATGTTTATGGTCACTAGATCAGAATGATGATATTTCTTTTCATATATATGCAATATTTCCTTCTACTTTTTAATATTTCCTCCAAGTCTATGTATTTTTTCTAAGGAACTCATAAAATTTTATTCAAGGTTTACTTCTCGATCAAAATATTCTTCCTCTAAATAAAATTTCTCTTTTTACTTTTTTCTTCTTGATCAACATTTTGAGCATCCACGGATATGAATAGGAAACATTCTTTCTCAACATCAGATGCACATCCATCACTCTTTTCTGAAGAGTAATTTTTTTCTCTAAAAATGAAAAATTTTCTTCTTGGAGTATCTTCCCTTTTATGTTTATCAGATTTTATGTTATTTTTTAATTTTTCTTCATCTTCACTGCCTTTTCATTTTTCTATGGACACTTAGTAGAAAAATTACCTATTCTACCACATTTAAAACATCTAAATGGAAACTTACCTTTTTCCTTTCCAAATCCTCTTTTCAACTTTATCACAAATTGAGATTGTTATATATCTAATCCATAATTGAATTAATCACAAGATGTGTGCCTTATTGTATTCTTTGATGCTTTAAAGGTTGATTACTTTAATACTAACTTCTCTTTCTCTATCCTTATTTGATATGTAGTGAGTATCCCATACAATTCATCCATCTTCAATCTTTCTAGATATTTCATTTCTTCAATAATTGAAACCTTTTCATTAAATATCAAAGAATATATCTAAACACCTTCTATACAATCATTAATTCCATAAAAATTCTACCAATTCCTTTAATAGTATTGAAAATATCATCTACACAAAGGAAGGTGGTTGTAATATCTTCTTCTTAATTTATATTCAAACTCTAAAATAGTCTCCTATGAATTTGAAGTTTTTCCCTTTTTAAATTGTTATCTCCTCCATATATGTTTTGAAGCTTATCTCAAATGTCCTTTGCAGGCCCACACTACATTACATTGAAAAAGTCTAATTTTTATATTCCACACAAAATGAAATTCATTAATTTTGTTTTATTTACAAAATCCTTCTTACCATATTGATCAAATGGAGGATTTATTGGAACTTTATAACCATTCATTACATATAATCAAATTTCAGTATTAGGAGACATTATATAATTCCACATCCTTACCTTCTACATATCATAATATTTTCCGTCAAATAATGGAGCTTTGTTTTTTAAACGACCATATTTAGTAGCCATGGTCCTCATGAGATATTCCATCTTGTGGTTAGGCTCCTTCTGAAGGAATTTGGTTCTCAAAAAAATTGTTGGATTCATAGTTAACCTGAGAGGGGAGTGGGGTGAATTCATATAAGACAATTTTCATTTATTTGAAAATTAAAGAACCATAAAAAAATAATCTCATAAGTAGTTCAATATACATAAGTTGTAGGTGGAAATCCCTTTGGGAGAAAAAACATAAGACTTATTTATATGATAGTACTTTGTAGGCACCAACTCCTGATACAACAATTTTTAGCAACTAACCTAGGAGAGAAAGCAATCCCCTCAACCTCAAGAATTTGTAGGCACCAACATACAAGAGACACTAATACCCTTTACTGTAAGAATTTGTAGAAACCATCCTATGATAGGTACCAATCCCCTTCGTTGGATGTGTTTATAGGAACCAACCTATAGGAGAGACAAATCCCCTTTGATATCTACTCTGTAATCTTATTCTGCAATGGTGCACTTGGATGCTATGTTTATACTTAGTCATTTTTTTACTTGTTTTTTTCAATTAGGTGCTTCAAACATTTAAACAATACACTTTACCAGCATAACTGCTTAGTGCTTAGTTCAACTCAAACTTTGAGAAGCCACATTGTGTGTTTACTAGCCTTGCACTTCTGTGCTTCCTTCAACCCACTTTTAGAATAGGTGCTCATAACATAAAGTTTTCATTATTGTCAATAATTCTCAATAAACAAATCACTACATATTGAGCACTAAAATATGTAATCCAATGATTTTCCACTGTGCTTATCATAATATTGGACTATAAAAATAAATGCTCGAAAGTATCAATTCTATAAATTCCTAAAAAAGAAAAATTTATTTCGGTCCTTGAGATGGGAAATTTGTATTTCATGTTTCAACAAACTCTTTGTTAGTTAAAAAAATGTTCCATATAAGTATTGATTATTAGAGGTATGGATCAATATTGTGCTTCTAATCTCCCAATATGGAATTTCCATAAGAGATAAACCAATTCCTATTTTTATTTTTTGTGATTGGGGTCGTAGGAATAAAAAACAACAAATGTTTCTTTAGCATTGGAATATATGAAATTAGTTGAAATTTATTAACATTGAAAATTATCAGAAAATCAAGCATTTAGGGGTCCTTAAGATTACAAAAAAAAATCAATTATTTCCAACTTTTCTTTTAGTTGATGGACCCAAGCATTGGGGTATTTGGATACTAGGATAACTATAAAAAACACCTTTCATAAAACTCCTTTATAAAACTCCAATATGTGATATGCCAAGGGCCTTCATCTCCACGTACTACAATTGAAGGCCCCTGTGACCAAGTGATATGACTGGGGGTTTCTAGCGATTGGGATATTAGAAGATATTCATAACTATACCTCAAAAATAAAGGAAAATATGTTTATATGCCAAGGGATAAATCCCTTAAGTTGTACACCGAAGAACCCTCATGACTAGGGAGCACCCACATGAGCAAGGGTTGTGACCATGTGGTAATGGGTATTATATATTGGAAAATATGCAAAGAGAATGCTTTAATAAAGGTTCTGATGAGAAGTATTCCAAAGTTATTTATCCCTTACGTGATGCATCTCAAGCACCCTTGTGATGAGGGAAATGACCAAGACCTAGTATATCAAAATATCATAGAAATTCATAGCATACCTTATGTGAAACAAGGCAATATAGTGATGGTTCAAAAGACAGATCGTTAACTACCATAAAATTCTTTATCCTATAAAGTATTAGAGAAAACACATAAAAATATAATTTACAAGGGTTCCACATTATAATGAAATTTGAAGTTTTCCATCAACTTTTGAATAATTTCCCACTTCGTGCCTTGGTTATTCTATCGTGTCACATATCCACCTTTAACTTCCTCTACCCTATTTTCCTCGCACTTTTATTTCTTAAGCCCCATACTTCCATATACATTGCTTCTCACTATTTTTCTCCTCTTCTTTCCACCATAGATCATGTTTGCCATGCTTCACTAATTGATTTTACAAAGCTTTGGTCCCACTAAGCTTTACTAGGCCAAATTCAAACTTGACATGACCAACTCAATCATGTGGTCACTTAGACATTTCTAGGCCAAATTGAGACCTTTTCTTAGTTGAAATGTAAAAGGTTCTTCCTTCAATAAGATATCCACATTAAGATCTCCCCCTAAATTTGACATAAATTACAATATTACAATAATTTTAAACTAATGCACCAATAGTAAATAAGCCATTATATCATCAATTGGTAGGTAGCTTGATTTATATTACCACTACTTGATTGGACCTATATTTTTATGTAAGTTTTCTCTCGTATTTTTTGTCTAAGCCTCAAGAGGTGCATTAGTATCTTATCAAATGATTTCATTGATACTTCAAGGAAACCCTTAATTTGGAATTCTATATTAAATATATTTCTACCACATGCTAGTAGGATATGATAAATTTTATTGGGTTGGATTAATTGATACAAGGATTTCACAAATAGGTTGTGTGTTCACTCTTGGTTTAGTGCTAATTTGATTGGGGTTCATGGTAATTTCGTGGGAGAGTATAATAAAACCAAAAGTTTTGTTATTGCTATGAGTGCAGGTTATGAGGTAATGTGGGAATGAAGGATACTAAGTGATATTAAACCTAACTAAAAAACACCAAGCTCACATTTAACATTATTTATATCATTCTCAAGATGGTGAAAAACTTAGTTTATTTCTCTAAAAATCTATAAATGTATATTATTAGGGTTTATTTCTCTTTAGATTCATAGATCTATATATTAATGTTCATTTTGTAAATAATAAAATTAATATTTATGTAGAAAATAGAGAAAAATGAAGTAAAAACTCAAAAACCACATTTGACACAAGATATAACCCCATAAACTATTTCAAGAGAAAACCTAGTTTGAAGGCGAGATCACTCTCGTCTCTTCTCTAAATGGAAAATGGTTGCAAGTACACAGAAGTAAGGCACGCGGCTCATGGGATACTATGGTGCACACATCTATTTTGTGTGCTTTCTCCTTATCCCTCATAGCTACTCTGCTTGTCTATGGAATAAATGAACTAGGAAAAAATGGAACCCATTTTCCTCTCAGTGGCCCGATTATGGCATAGCCCGATAGCCTACTAGTGGTTAGGTTCAATTCCCTCAAATTCTGAGTAGAATTACAAAATTAAATATTATAGAGTCTTCTTCATCATTATCAAGTGGCTAGACCCCCTCTTCATGAATAATGCAGGGTGACGTGGTACCCTCTCGAATTATGGTGGCCAAAACAAGAAGGTCAACTTCCGAGTGGCATAAATTTTGCACACATAATATAATTGAGGTGTTTCTTGTGTCGTTAGAAAGGTATCTCTGTGTAGAAATGGAAAAAAAAATGTGTTTCTATAAATACCCAAGTTTTTACCACACAAAAAACTTCATTTTATGCCTCAAAATGCTCTTGGAATGTTTCAAACCCAAATTTTCCAAACTAGGTCTTAACGGTAAAAAAAGAGTCATATGAGTTTATTTCTCTACTTTTCCCACTCTGAAAGTATCAAAGTGGATGAAAAAATATAATGATCCAATATCGATCATCTTACAAGTGAAATAGTTTTATGGATGATTGATTCTATCATTAGGGGGACATTTTTGTAATAATGAGCACGATGAAAGGAAAATCCAATGCTACTAGTCATAGGTTACACATTATCAACCAATGGGGAAACCATATCATTATTACTGATAAATCCATATGGGACTATTTTTTCAATTACATCAATAAATCTATTGTGTATCCTTTCCATGCTCCAAATTCGGATTTTATTTTGTTGAATACTTGGGCTTTTGGTATGTAGGAAGATTATGTTACATACTCTTCTCGAAACATGAAAGTTATATATATATATATATATATATATACTATTGAGAATTTGTTAAACACAAAAAAAATATTGGGAATTGGAAAATATTATAGGAAAATTCCTTTACATGACACTCATGACTAAACCTTGATACCTATGGCTCTTTTTTTTCTTTTCTATTCTAAAGGAATCAACAATTGGGTCGGTTTCGTACTCACCTGACATGGGGTCAATTCTGACCACTACCACTATACCTCTAGGTGGTTACATATTCCCCTTCCGCTGACATGGATAAATTAGGTGAATTTGAACCTCAAACCTCTTAGTACATAACACTTTATTTTCATACCCTCACTAATTAAACTGAGCTCAAAAAATATAATACTTATGATTATTACTTATATAATTTTGAATATTTTCTACTATAATACACATATCCTGATTCATTTATTGAATTTTCATTTTGTTAATAGCATTAACAATGGTGCCCAATCCGTCTTATATGATACCAAAAAATGAATGCATTTCATACTGTATTTACTTTCGTATTTAGTTGACATTTTTTAAAATGAAAAATAATAATTTCATGATTATAAAATAATGACACTAATTTGAATTTGTTTGATAGAAATAATCATTGAATTTGCAAACCATACCTAAAATTGTAATTCGAATACGGGATGAAATGGAGGAATTGATATGAATATGAAAATGAAATAAATTTTTTATTTAAAAAAATAATAAATACATATGAGAATGATTCAAAGTATATAATTTTAAAATAATTTTAATATCAAAATGTGTAAAACAACTATTACATATTTGAAAAAAATAATATTACGATGCTTTCTATCTAGGTTCAGTGATAACTCAAAAAATAGTAATTTTTTAAAACAATATATTTTTTTTTAACATTAAATATCATTAGCAACACCAATGAGAGAAAAACCAGTGTAATAAGTCTTGAGCTGGTAGGGGAATTTATCTCTTCTTTGGTTTGGGTTTGTAAGGGAGTCACTGTAAGAGTATTTGGGTCCTTTTTAGTCTTGTCTTAAATTTTATGGTTTGGGTTAATATTGGCAAGGGTAAGCATAATAACATTCAGGAGGCTGCAACCTGTCTAGATGGAAGAGAGTCTCTAATTATGAAACTAGAAATAACTTATACCTAGGTTGACATATATTTGTTGGCTCCCAGTCAGCAGAACGTCATCGTATATCACCTTTTTTACCTTCATATTGTTATGTTCTATTCTTTTGCAGGTCTTCCTAGAAATTTTCACCCACAAGCCATTGCACGTTGGGTCAGTATCCTGGTGTGGAGCTGGGTGAACACACATTTGCTGGGAGACCAGTTTGAAGACAAAATGGTTAAAGCTCAGTTGGGTAGAAAGGAAGGAAAAGACAAAGGGAAGGCTAAGGAAGATACAAACAGAAGAGGACGAAATTCTGGAAACAAATTATGGAGAACTTGTTTCAGGATTATTCAGAAGGAACACCCACCCAAGTTAAATCTATAATTTTCTGCGTGGGAACATGATGTTAGAACTAAGGTTAAATAATACCTTTCTAAGGAAGACATAGATCCAATTCTAACATATCCTGGTAATACCTGTCGTAGACTATATATTTTTCAACAGCGTATTCATATTTATAGGACCCTTAAATGTTTATTGGCTAAGGCTATTGTAACAATGAAAGATATTGTGGGGGATTCGCAAGATGCCTCAATTATGGCAGAAATTGGTAGAGACATTCAAGAGATCCATCTACAAAAACATCACCAGAACGCCCATCTCGGACGAATTGAAAGACAACTCTAGAATTTGCACCAAGTTGACATGCCCAGGTCGAGTGTCAAAGACCCGACACCTATTGAATCATGAGAAGAATGAATATTAGGAATTCCTATTTTTTTTTTTATATGCATACTGCAGATAGAATTTAATTTTTCTATATGTTTATCTATGTTAAGATAGACAATAGGCCCACGTGGTGTAGAATAGTCGGTGATGGGGTGCACTGTTAAAGCACTCCATCTGCAAGGTCACATGTTCGAAACGCACGGGTGATTAGGATAGTCTAAACTAGCACAAAAAAAGAAAAATAAAAAAAGATAGACAATAGACCTCTTAATATAACAAGAGATCGCTTTAAAATATTTAAGTATTGGATGGCCTATAACTCTTTAATATGGGAAATAGACCTGGTTTCCTACAAGTAAGTTAAGGTCAACAGAACTATATATTGATGTGACCTGCATTTTTTCAATATTGAATTAATAGCGAGGTACTACTAAGTTTACAAAAAAAATAAAAAACAAAACCCAAAAACTTTATATTATAACAGCTGTAGTAAAAATACACATGTCCTTCATAAAATTATATAGCATGAAGTTTAATTTCAATCCTATGCATTATATAAAATGAAATATAACCATTATATTTATTAATCATATATAATCTAAGTTATTTTTCTTGTGTTCATATTCGAGTTCAACTATTTTTAAATTGATAAAACTTCGATAGTTAAAATTTTGAAAAAGAAAATCGATATTAAATTTTTAATTTAATTGTTATAATTATTATATGTGTGTGTGTGTGTGTGTGTGAGCAAATTTTAAGATTTAGAATATTTTTTAATATATATATATATATATAACAAAATAAGAAAATTAAAATATTATTTTAATAATGATGGTGATTAATGTCTACCAAGACCAATATGGTTTATTGGACCTTAAGAATGAATGAGAGTAATATATTACCTGAGATTGGTTAACATGTTATTTCTATGATCAAAAGGAAGGGAGATAAGCATTCCTATATCATCATAGTTTTTTTGAATTAATAAAAAGGAAGGGAGAGCAATGTTCTTATATCATCATATTTTTTTTGACTTAACAAATCAAGAAGGTTGGTAGTGTGGCAAATTTTATGAAATAGAACTAATGTGAATAAGAACTAGGAAATCCAAGAGAAATTTATTTTGATATTTTACCTTTTTAGTGTTGCAAAGGTAACAAACCCTTTCATCCTAAGGTGATTTTTCAATAGACCAACACTTGGTTACACTTAGGAGCCCTTGGGAATCAGTTCTTATATTGATAATGCTCATTTTATTCTTAATTAGCTATTCAAGACATAAACATAATTCTGATTGTCAAGATTGGGGTTGATCACCTCCTTATACTAACTTAGCTTCATTTCTCCTCTTTCTCATTATCATCCCACAACATATCCTTAACTTTGGAATTAATAATATTGTTAATATTATCATTATTATTCAAAAGGATCTCCTCCTTTACCCCCAATGGTCTAGCCAAGACTGGGCATCTTTATGCCAACCTCGCTTGAGCTGAAAGTGGGGGTTTTGGCTCGAGTTAGAAGAAATTTTAGTATATTTCTTGGATTCCATGTTGTATCACTTCCTTTTATAGATGATATATCTAATTATAGCCATTATGTCAATGGGGGGAAGGCCAAATTCAACCAGAGGGGTAGAGCAGGGAGTATTTCATTTAATATTGAGGTTGTTGGTTATAAAATTCTTTTGGATTAACTTAATTTTCCTCCATGATTCTCTAGATGCAATGCAACCCTAAGACTCAAATCCATTCAAAATAACATGGGTTACAAGAGTTTCATAGATTAAATTTCTTTACTCCATGCTCAAATATTTATTGACTTACAATTTTGTTCAAGCCCATAATAAGTTTTCCATCTTGCAATAATACTTTTCTTGGCATTATGAAGTAATATGTTGTTATGTTTTCCTTGATGGCAACCTACTCGATGAGTTTCCTTTTGATAGCAACCTATTTGTTAAAGATGTAAAAATGATATATCTACAGGTCAGTTCAGATGCGACAGAGAAAGGAATTCCAATCAGTGACAGAGAAATGACAAAATTAATGTTTCAAAATGTATATGCAGGTTTGATGAAGGCAACCCACATATACTTGCAGCTTTGATGAAGCCAACCCATATATATGTCGAGAATTAGTGTATACATAGGTTTGGTGAAGAGAAGTCGCGTATACACACGGGTACGGAGAAGCCAAGTCGCGTATGTACTTACGTGCTCAGTTTATGATACCAAGGGTCCTTACCAAGGTTTTAGCCCATAGTATTGAGCATTGTGTCGTCTATTTGATTCCTTCCAAGAATATCATCAGCACTAGTGTGGTTTTGGCTCATGGTATTGGCTAAGGACCAAACTATATAAGGAGGAGAAGGTCATAGTGAAAAAGAGTCCAAATGTATGGTATTGATTAAATACTTCACTCTGAAGTATATCTGCATGGAATGGATTACAATTTATTAATAGATCTGAAATAATGATGCACCTATGAATACAATGATGGATCAGGATCTCTAGACTTGAAATGACTATGTATTTTCTTGATGATTTTGTGAGATGTTTAGATCTGTTATCTGGTGCATGTTTGCTGAAGTGAAGGGTATGATCTGAGTAAGTCTGTTGATCTGAAATTTTACACGGTCCTGAATATTTATCGATCTATACGCTAGTTCATCACGGTGAAAGCGCGTATACATGCGGGCTCATTTTAGCAAAAATGCGTATGGAAGTTAGGGTTTTTCTAAATATTGCTGAAGAAAATGTCTAATCATTTCTACTATATTTTTGTTGTCTATCAATGAAGTCTTCATGTAGATATTGGTAGTTTGAATAATGTCTATGCTGCTAGTTAATTTGTATAGATATGATCAGTGACTGGGTGATTGAATATGATGGATGTTGCTGACTAAATAAGGGTTCTGTAAATCTAACAAAGTATGCCTGAATGTCTCTGATCTATTTTGAGTTTGATCATATTCCTAAATTTAGTATATAAATATCTATACACAGGTTCGTCCACAAGAAAGTGCATATATATGCAGGTTGCAATACGTAAAGTGGCCTATACATTTGGTTTTATGAATGATCAGGGTTGAAGTTGATTCTGCATATTAATTCAGAAGTGTGGGTTTATTTCTATGATCTGGTTACAATGATCTCACTGTTTTGTTTAAATATTGATTTATGGCTATTGGTGTTGATCTACAAAGTATGTTGAAGCTGTTGGATCAAGTGTGAAAATTTATGAAACATGGTCTGCATTGGTTCTGAGGGTTGAAGCCTTCAATGTGGAAGTCAAAGCTTTGTGCAAGTAAAAGCTTGTGATCAGTTCAGGGGGTTGTAGCTCCCTTCCAGTAGTGGCTGGTAAACGAGATAAGAGGGTTGGAGTTCCCTTCCAGTAGCAGGTGGAGAACGAGAGAAGGTTGCAGCCTTCTACAGGTGGGCGCCCGTGTACTGACATAAGTCTACATTAGTACAACATTGTAAGAAATTTTCTATACAATAAATATTGAATACAGAGACGACAACAGTGGTGGTTTTCTCCCGACTTGGGTTTCCACCTTAAATCTTGGTGTTCATGTGTGATGCCCTTGTGTGATGATTTATTATGTTATTACTGCACATGTCTACTCCTTAAATTTATGATGCATAACTGATGAACTAGACTACCTAATTTTTTTGAATATTTATATGAACATTAAACTATTTGGGTAAATGTAAGTTTCATTTAAGATAGCCGCGTACATATGCTAGTTGGACTAATAAAATTCGTGTATAGAAATCAATAAAAGAAAAGTAGAAGATTGTGATTCTTTTAAATATTGATTCACTCCGTCTTGGTATTTTTCCCAAAAACTTTTCTTAATGCTATAATTTCAATTGAGATGTTCATGAATATCAAGTCTCCGATATTTATATGAAGAAACTTTCTTCAAGTAGTTATCATCATAAATAAAATTATTATAATTAAACTTTTATATATTTAATTTATATATTTTATTGAAATATTTAATTTTTAATATATATATAAATAATAAATGAGAACAAAGATTTTTTTTTTAATTTGGATAAATTTGTTTATATATTGAATTTTCATAATATTATAGTTTTATTATAATTAATTATAAATATATAAATTTATATTATTTAAATATGTCTACTATAAATAAAAAATATACATATATATATATTAAAAATAAATAATAATAAAAATAAAAATAAAAATATTTTTTAATTATATATGTTTCTTTTATATATTTAACTTTTATATTTTATTGAAATAATATGCTTTTTATAAATTTATATAAATTTTGTTTACTATAAATAAATATATATTTATATATTAAAATTATGAATATAGAAATAAATAATAAAAATAAAAAATATATTAAAAACATCTTGTTTTATGTAAATTAACAACATGAATTCATGAGCTTCCTTCCAAAGCTAACTTAATCTATATCTTTTCCTAGTTGTCAAATTTGACATTTAGAAACAGCATTGCTTTTTTTAGTGAGTAGCTTTTAGTCTTCGAGATTTAATTAATTTTTTTCATTATATAACTCTTTGCATTTCATGTGATTTCATAACGAACTTGAACTAAATTTAATAAAAAATAATAATTTTTGTGAAATTATTTGTATTTCTAGTTACCCTGTTGTGGTGGACTTGAACTGTGCAAACCTTATCATATAAATCTACTCAACAATAAAATTGGATGGACTTCCAATTTCATCAATTTTGTTCAGGAAATCGAGTGACCTTTCATATAACACATTTTATTTAAATCCTCAAATCATTTTCAAAATAATTTAATCTTCATTTAAAACCAGATATGGAAAAATATAAAATATATTTATATTAGGAATTTTTGTACAGTAGATCATATTTATGCAAACATTATTTTTATATCTTATATTAAGAATATATATGTTTTGGTATATTTTTAACAACAATTCTCAAACTTATTAAATCAAAATTTATGATATTATTTGTAAAGATTAAACTGGAATAAAAAAACACAATAAATTGTAAAAAAAAAACAAATCAATGCACATATATCACTTAATTATTTTAAATATATTTGAATATGTATCTTTGCTAAATAATTTATTTATCTACCCACTTTAAGATATAAATATAAGCATTCTAAAATATATTTGATCCGGTCACTAAACATGTAAAACAATGTCCTTGGTATATCAAACCTTACCTTGCCACTAGCGCTTTACATAATATGATTGGGTACTGTTCCGATTAAACATTTAAATGACCTTAAGTGCATGTTTGTTGGTTTCTAATGATGTATCATTATCTTAAATAAATTAAGGAAAATAGTTATTATATTGAAAGGTGATTTTTAATAATTTTAAGGGTTAAGAAATTGTGTGATAATGCATATTGTGTAATATTGATTAAAAATAAAAGAATGTTTGTTAAGTTGTGTAAGTCTTAAGAGATTGCACATTTGATTTTTGGTTTGAGAAATTTTGATCTAGGGAATTTAAGATGTCAAAATTACTTGGGGATTGCACCTGGCCTAGGCCACACTAATCCATAACATTGTTATTTGGGGATTTCACCTGGCCTAGGCCACACTAGTCCTTAACATTGTTGAATTTTTTCCCAGAATTTCGAACCTGTAAACTTATCATCACAACGTGCCTTAAAAATACACCCCATTATAAAACATATTAAAAAAAACTAGTGAATATAATATATTTTTTATAATTCAATATAAATATGCATAATTCTTTTCATATATATTTAAAAATAAATTAAAAATAAAATAAATATATCAAAAAAAATCCCCCACTGTGGGTGTTTAAAACTGATGTCTTTTGTCGGGCACTCAATGTTAGGTGGCAAGGGAGGCCACTTGGCCAACCATTTAATTCTCGATCATGCTCGATTAAATCCTACAATGATGTTCACATTAGTTTGGCGTTGGTCATCATACACCAAATCCTTCTTGGCTAGTGGGAAAATCATGACACTACATAATTGTATGACGATGCTTCTTTGTGTGCCAAATGAGAGTGACATTATAGTTAGTCATCATCCTCTATGTGGCCTATTTTTCTTTCCAATGAAGGTTATATTCAACAGAGAAAAAGAAGCATCATGTTTCTTTACTGTAGGGGTGCCATTTTTGTAACACTCATCCTCTCTTCTCATTCTTTAACTGGACAACTTTTGGGCATATTTTGGTACTCTCAACAATGGAGGGCCAGCCTCACAATTGGGTTCATGTTCGACTAGCCTTAACATATTTTCTAATAGGGTGGCTTTGGAATCTTCGTTGGTCCCCCAATCTCATCATTATGATGCGATATTCTCAGAGGATTCTCTATTTTGTTACAATTCAAAAGTTTTTATAATTCAAGTTTGATGTGTTTCGTGGATTACCGCAACTTGGCTCGGTTCCTCAACTTTGAATCACATCTCCTTCTTGTTGGTCGTGGCTCTAGTTGTTGGCAAATCTCAGTTGAGATTTCTCCATCCTTGGTTAGCTATGAAATACCTGATGGCAAGCTCGGGCTCATGCTCATAGTGGTGGGCTCAGGCTCATGGTGTCTATAAACTCTGGTTGATGAGCAATTATGGTTTAAGGTGTGGCTCTACGTTGTTGTTCGTATGTCTGGTGATTTCTAGAACTCATTTTCTATATTGTGAAGGTGGAAATACCCACAATGTTAGCATATATGAGTGGTGAGCATTGACTCTTGGCACATACACACTCAAGTTATCGGGTTATCATGACTCATGTCTTGGATTCTACGACTCTTGTGTGCTCATACTTGCTTCTCAAAGCCCAGTAGTTGGTGGTTTCTGTCCTCACTTCCAAGTGGCTCTATGGTTCATTTTCATGGTAGTTGGATAGTGGTCAGTAGGCCCCGGTCATTGGAGCTCATCTAGGGCAATCCTTTGAGGTCATTAGTATGGTTCAATAATAAGTTTTAATTATCTATGGATAGTCTCTTTCAGTTTTGGCATTGTCTAGATGGTTTTCTAGAATAGAGCCAACATCTTTGTAATGCCTTGCAATGCAACAACTAGGCTCTGGTCACTCTTTTCTTTTGTATGATAAGCTTCTCAAGTGAACCAATTGTAATCTTAAGCCAATTGTAATCTTAAAAAACTCAATCTGTATTACTGAGCTGGTTTCACTACACGCAGACTAGTAACACAAAAAACCATTTTCTATAATGCTTTTATTCAATAATACAAAGTCGAACTTAAAAAAAAATTAATAGTTTATTATTTAATATACAAAATATGTAATTTCTTTTATATTTAATATAAAATTGGAAAATATAATTAAAAAATTACTAATATTAAAATATTAAAATAATTAAAATATTTTAATTATATATATATATATATATATATATATATATATATTAATAGTATGTGTATATATAAAAAAATCAATACAATTTTATTGAGAAAACACAGATATAAATATATTTTGAAATATAATTATATTTCAAAAGATTTGATACCCATTAACTTATTACAAATCTAAATATAAAATAAATTTAAATTAATTAAAAATAAGATATATAATTAATCATAAATTTATTATAAAAATGGTATATCAATCAAATAAATATATTATATATTTAAATTAATTAAAAATAAGGTATACAATTAATCATAAATTTATTATAAAAATGGTATATCAATCAAATAAATATATTATATATGTTGCTCACTTTGAACCATCCACAATGAAGATTCAAAATGCAAAATTCTATCATCAAAATAATATTATATATATTATATATGCGAGTGGATGTAAATCATTGATTTTGACGATATAAAATATAAAATTCTATCATGAAAGTAGTTAGCTGAAAGCAATGTTTTGGCTAGTGCTAATTCCATAATGAAGATTCAAAATGCAAAGTTTTGTCACCAAAATAATATTATATATGCTAGTGGGACTAAATCATTGATTTTGGGGATCTAAAATGTAAAATTCTATCATCAAAGTAGTTAGGCGAGAGGAATGTTTTTGGCTAGTGCTAATTCCAGCTTGTGAAGGATAGTTTATAATACAAAAGCAATGGCGTAGTTAGTGAGCTTTTAGTGTTTCGAGAAATTATAAAAGAAAATGTATTAGATAACGATGGGCCAGCTCAAACATGACCATGGACTATTAGTAACCGGAACCACGAAGTGATGGAAATCGTTGAATAATAATAAGATTATAAAAAATGAAATATTCGATAATATGGTCATTTCAAACATGACATGGACCATGGAACTAATAGCCGGAACGACAAAGAGATGGAAATTGTTGGATCCCTTAGTATTAATGTTTGAACAAAGGTTCATTGTGAAATATAAATGAAGAATTAATCGTCATTAATATCTATAAGTTCGAATATAACATAATGAACACTAATTGGAAAATGAATGAACAATTATGTGGCCTTATATTGGATTTTTTTATTTATGTAAATTTTATTACAAGTAATAATATTAATTTAAATTTTATTTTTTGGGTTAAATTATACATTAAATTGGTGTAAGAGATTTTTTTTTTGTTTTTGGGATACACACTAGTTTTTATATTATGATTTGATTGTAAAGTTTATAAAGTTGTTGATATTATATTTTACTTTGAATTTTAATTTGTGACCTCATAAAAGAAGACAGGGGTTCCTAGCTTGTATTTGTCTTCCTTTTTATAAATTCTCTTTCTCTTTGTAGTTGCCTCTTACTCACAATAGAAAATTCTCTCTTGTTTTCATTCTTCAATGTCTAAGGTCGTAATCACATAGTCCCTCGATTCTCACAACACCCTTTTAACATACTGTGTGTGCATAAATATCAAATTATTGTTGTGCATGGCTAGCCACACATAGTACAAACAAGAGCAACTGATATCATGAGAGGATGGATGTTGAGAAGTAAGTTGTTGCATGTCACACATATGCCACTATTTGCAAATAGCATGGCATATCCTCCAGTATTTGCCACATGTTAGAAGTCATTAGAATGAGAAAGGGCATGCACAACATCACAAAGAGACTATTAATCCTTAATAACAAATTTACTAATTAGACAAAATGACGACCTTAAACACAAAGAATATTCACTATTAAAAACTAATGTAACCATTTAACTTGTGGGTGATGAACAATTATAATAACGACCTTAAAAATGATAAAGAATTTGTGGCTAATGAATGCAAATAGACATAAACTTACTCAAATTCTAAGTATCCCTATAGTATATTTCCCATTGAACCATAACATTAGTCTTAGTAGTAGACATAAAAATATCAGTTGCAAAAGCTTCTAAAATATTATGTTTCGAGATCACGATAACCACTCGCCAATAGTCTTTCTTAGTGATGGGTACATTTGATTGCGGATATATAAGATTTGGAAAACAAATTTAAAATGTATAAATGACATTTGAAAAAGTCATCTAAAATTGTAATGCAATTAGATTAAAACAATTGAAGAAACCTGTATTAATTTGATGACATGCCCATTTCCAAATATTCTATGTACCAACATAAATTTTCAAATTTATTCTAAAAAATAAGGTTATTTGAACATATTTCTTTCACTAAATCTTGCAACCATCCCATACAAATATATACCATAATCTCTCATTTCATATTCACTAAATTTAAATAAAAAATATATATTTCTACGAAATAATTAATTTTTTTCTTTTTAATATATCTTTGCAAAATAATTAAAAAATATTCAAGAAGAAAAAATGAAAACTAAACAATTCCACTAGGTTGTGTAATCGCACTCTCCTATTCTATTATTTTTTTTTTGAGTTTGAATATGAGAAGCAACCTAAATGACCTAATTCAATCATTTTATTTAATAAATTAAAATAATAAACCCAAAAAATACAAATATAAATTTAAAAAATTAATGATTAAAATTTTATTAATTAATGTTTATAACTAAAAATATTTTAATTCCTTACCTTTCATATTATTAATTTAACTTTTTTTTATCACCAAAACATAAATTAATCCATAACATTTCAATAAGGGGTAGCCTAGATACGTAAATATTCAACAAGCATCATATATATATATATTTTGGGAACTTTTTGAGTGCACCCCATATCCAATAAAAAAGGGCTTATGAACATGATATTTAAATACCATTTAATTTTTATATTTTTTTAATAAAAATATATATTAATATTTAAAATGAAAAATGATTTTGTTTTTTTTAAATTATATGCTTGATATTCACATCAATCAAAAAGTTGCATTCTTGATGAATGTGGCCGACTCTAGGTTCCTTGAAAAACTCGTGCAACTAGCTAATATTTTATGGAGTTGTCTTTACTGCGACTTTTTGGAGTTTTAGGTGCTGGAATCCGGTGTAAAATCTTGATTTCTGTTATTTAAACTGGTTTTTTGACTGTATATATGGATTCAGCACCCTAAAAAACCCCTAGGGCACTTCGATTATGCAAGATTACCCATCAAACTTCTATTTTCAATAAATTCCTACTGAAATTTAGAGAAAATAAACCGGAAAAAACTACCGTAAAAGCCTTCAAAAATCACATTATAGACTACTCGATATTTTATTTCCATGGTGACATAATTAATTTGTTTAAAGAACTAACACCATTTAGCCAATCAATGGCAACTTGAGAGTAGCCAAATAATTGTAAGCTTTTCACGTTTCTTTCTCAAGTGAAAAACAATATGAACCACGACCACACAAGATCTAGTTTTTTAATTTTTCTTGTTCCACTCTTAAACTGAATGAAAAGACGTGACTTCAAATAAAAGATGATATCTAATCCACATTTATGATGGGATCACCTCTTCAAAAAAAACATGGGATAGCTCTCTGTCAGTCAATGGGAAAACATGCACCCGTGTAGCTTTAATGCACCTCTCCTCTTTGAGCTCAAAAAAAAACTTTGTTTTATTTTATAGACCACCCTAGGAATATTGGCTACTTGTTCCTCGAATATGATATTAATCTTGCAAATCAAATATTGCACAAAACGAGATAAGGTAGGAAAGTAAAGGTAGCAAGTAAAGGAAATGTAGACCAATTGGATATGCACTCAACAAGAATTTTGACCCTCCCATACTCCACGACATGCCAAGTCAAATTGAGCAATCCACCAAACAAAGAGGGAAAAGTCACACCTGGAAAAAATATGATTTGTAGTCTCTGAATTCTTTTGGAATAGTGCACACCATCTTGCGCCTACCCAACCTCGTTTTTGTAGGTTATCGTGTGTTAACATTTTATTATGGAGTGCCACCGAAAAAAATACCCAAATTTTGAGAGGGAATTTCCACTTCCATATTACTGTGTACCATCGAAAATGGCTTGACCCTGACTCATATTGCTAATGAGGTAATGAAGGAAAACCATTCATCTGCCTAACCAACTGAGAGACCAAATGCATGTGGTTAATATGACTTCTATGAAGGATAAGTGCCATCTAGATAGTCTGCATTTACAAGCATGTTGATGCCTCTAAAGTTCAGATGGAACATATTGTTTAATGACAACCTCTTGACTCCATCCCCAATGATCCAAGGATCAACTAATAAATCAATACTTATTCCACCATCCACCTTCTAGGATAAATACATTTTAATGATTGGGTAAGTTGTTATTGGGGCCTACCAAACATTTGACCCCCATTGTCCCAATTTTGAACATGATGTTATCCATTCAGTGACATGCTTGTTCCTCCAATACTTGCCCTTCATAAGTCTACTGCACAAACCTGTATCGAACATACATATCCAGAAGCTTTCTACTACTATGAATTTAGCAAAGGGGAAAATATTTATTATCCCCTAGCCTCCAAACTTCTTTTTTTAAGCCAATGATTCCATCTTGCAAAAGGGTAACCAATTCTCCTTCTACCTTTCCATTGGAAAGAGGAGAAAAACCTTTGTATTTTCTCCATAATGGCTTTGATTACTCTCACACTACAAGGAAACAACCCTCTAACAGATTTTTTTGCCAAAACCCCTATAAAAATAGCCCAAAAATAATTGTGTAGTGGAGGTCATTAGCAGAGTTGAGCCAACGAATGCTTCAGCAGTTGTTTTTATAATGGTGTGTCTCTAATATACTAATGCACTAGTGCTTTACTATACATATAAGCACTGGTGGCTAATAGAACATGGTTCACAGTGGCATATTTATTTATTTATAAATTAAAAAAATGGTGCGCTAAATATAAAAGTGCACTAATGCATATACTACTCAATAATGCTAAAAAAGGGTTAAATTTACAAAAATATCGGTCGTAAAATTATTTTTTCACATTCCAGTGTTATACTATGATAACAACCTGCTTTAAAACAAGCACGCTAATTATCAATACTTATGCAATAATGCACTAAAATAAATAAATAAACAAATGCAGAGATGCAATAGGCATAACATTTCATTTCATTAATATCAAACACTGAAAAATGCTTAGAGACAGAATTGAAAATAAACTAGCTCGAGTGATGTTATCTTATTTCTAAGAAGATATGTGGCGGATACATGCCTCTAAACTGTGTTACAATGATGCTCAAGGGAATTTTTATTATTGAAAAATAAGAGAAAACGATAAAAAACCAAAACCCTAACTAAAGGAGATGTAACACCAAGCGTTTATGGGCCTAGTTAGGGTTAGTTGGGCACCCAACTTCCCAGGACCGTAACTTGGTCATATCATATATGTTTCACACATATGATACCTCATTGGAAATATATATCCGAGGACTACAATGAATAATGCGATTTTCAAAAATCATTAGAGGAATAATGCCCAAAAACCGTCATTTGGGGCCTCAAAACATCTGGAAGTTCACAACCCAAAAACTGCTAAAAATAGTAAATAAGAAAACTGATGAACCTGAATAGGTGGAATAGATTGGTGGCCACCAATATCCATCTGGATCATTCCTCCCCCCTTAGGAATCAATGGTCCACATTATGCACAGAGCCTCCATGAGGTGGGGAAATTTCTGTTGAACCTGGTCCCTGGTGAACCACTTTCCTTGGTGAAGGAGTCGGCTTGCTTTGACAACTCTGTATAGTTGGATCCTATGTTGGGGGGTGTTCATGATCTGTGTGTCCATGATTCTACCAGCTATGGATTGTTCCATGTATTTTGGGTTTAACTTTGTTGGTGTGAGTTGTTATGCCATGCCGAATGTGTCCAATAGAGGTGGAAAGTATGGCCAAAGGTAGTCCACATTGAATATTGGGTGCAGACCAAGGAATGGTGGGATACTAAGCTCAAATTCATTGTCCCCTATAGCCTTGGTTATGGTGTATGACCCATATCGAAGCAAGAAAAGCTTGCGGTGGGATCCAGCGATGCGCTCCTTCTGCAAATGTAGCCACACTTTGTTGCCCACCTAGAACTTGTGTGGAGCTCGATGATGATCATGTCATTGCTTTTAATTAGCATTGGCTCTGTCCAATATGGCATGAAATTTTTGGAGGATGTGTTGAATGTGCTCAATGAGGTTGTTCGCCTTATTAACTTCAGACTGGACATGAGACGAATTTACATGTGTAGCCACAAATGGCATGACAATGTCAATGACACATAGTGGCTGGAAGCCTAAGCCCACCTAAACGTGCTTTTGGTCAGTTTAGTTGTGGAGATATCGATTATAGCTATGTTGTACATAGGAGAGGCTCTCATCCCATGTTAATGGATGCTTTGAGTTGTACATGTGCAGAATGTGTACGGTCATCTTGTTGATGACCTCTCTCTGTCCATCGATTTGGGGATGAAAAGTTGTGGACTTGGTGAGCTTGGTGTCCAGCATCGACTAGAGGCTGGACCAAAACTCATTGGGGAATGTATTTTCCCGATCTAAGATGATATATTGTGGGATACCAAATTTTACCCACACTCGTTCAAAGAAGAGTTTAGCAGTGGATTCTGCTGTGATATTCTTCTTCCAGGGCGCCATAATGGCCATCTTTGAGAATTTGTCGATGACCAAAGAACACAGTCGTTGCCATGCTTAGTAGAAGGAAGTCCTGACATGTAATCCATGGATATGAATTCCCAAGGTCGTCTAGGGGTAGGTAGTGGAGTATAGAGGCCTTGCTTCTTGATGGTTGGTTTGAAAATGGCGTAGGAAATGTAGGATCTGATGTACTTCCCAACATCCTCTCGAAGATTCGACCAATAGAAATAATTCTACAGTACTGCCACTGTTTTATCGACCCTGAAATGGCCAATGACCTAACTGTAGTGTGCTTCCCAAACCATCTTGGTACACTCGATTGAAGGAAAAAAAAGGTTTCCCATGGGACATAGCAGTGCATCCTGGAGGTAAGAATTTGGAACTTACTTACCCTCCAAGAGTGTCTTGTATGTGTGGCTGAATTATAGATTGCTTCTGTATAGAAGCGGCCAATTGAAAGTCTCATGCCCAAAATGGTTGAACACAATGGGTAGCACCATGATTTGTTGTTAGCTGAGGCAGTATGCAACATTATTGATGTTGGCCTTCTTATACTTGATGTTCAAATGAAACTGTTGCAGTTATGTGTACCACTTCTGATGGTGACTTTTTTACAGCTTCCCTTGTGTCTATATGAATTGCAGGGCTCGATGGTCTATGTGGATGATCGTTTCCTTCCCCAAAATGTAATGCTTCCATTGTTTTCAAGGCTGCACAATGGAATACATCTCTTTGTCATAAGTGGGATACTTCTGTACTGCGTCATAAAGTGTTTCACTGTGATATGCCACTGGATGCCCATGTTGAGTAAGAACTACCCTAATAGCATAGTCAGAGGCATTTGTCTCGATCTCAGATGATTTTTGTAAGTCTGGTAATGTGAGCACTGGTGCAAAGCATAGGCGATCTTTCAACTCTACGAACGCCTTCTGTTGAGATTCAGACCAAAATAATTTTTCTTTCGCTCCTCCCTTGGTGACTTGACTCAAGGGACAAGTGATATGAGAGAATCCCAACAGGAACCTACAGTGGAAATTGACAAGACCTAGAAAGCTGCAGAGCTCTGTTAGAGTGGTTGGGGCTGGCCAATCCTAATTGAATTGGACCTTGGCTGGATCCACATGCACCCCACGCTCATCAATAATTTATCCCAGATACTGAACCTGGGTCATGCGAAAATTTTACTTCTCCAAATTGGCACACAAATTCTGTTGTCACAGTGTTTGGAGGATCTGTTGGATGTGGTGGAGGTGCTCTTCCAAAGTCTCGTTGAAGATCAAGATGTCATCCAAGTACACCACCAAAAATTAGTTGGTGAATGCCCTCAAGATATCATCCATCAGTTGCATGAATGTTGCGGGAGCATTTGTCAACCTGAAAGGCATGACCAACCATTCTAAGAGGCCCTCCTTGGCTTTGAAGGCAGTATTCCACACATCGCAGTGTTCAATTGGTACCTAGTGATACCCATACTACAAGTCCTTGAGATGGTCCAGAAGGTCATCAATCTGTGGGATAGGATACCTATTTCGGACTGTGATATTTTTCAACGCCTAATAGTCAATACATAGTCTCCAGGTGTCATCCTTCTTCTATACCAACACGACCAAGCTTCCACAAGGTGAGGATATTGGCCTGATGTGCCCTTTCTAAAAGAACTATTGGATCTGTATCTTGATTTCATCATTCTCCATAACAGAGCATCGAGAGATTGGCTCATTAGGTAGTGGTGCACCTAGAGTCAAATGAATGGAGTTCTTGACCTGATAGTGTAGAGGAACCCCTGTGGGTGAAGAGAAAATGTCCTAGTATTTCTCCATGACTTTGTCAATTTATTTTTTCCGCGTCAGGGTGCCCTATTTGGAAGCTGTGACCACAATATTCTTCTTTCCTTGTGGATGAATCATAATGAGAACAAATTTCTTGGTTTGGGAAATGATCTTGCTACATTGCTAATTGGCAGTAATAAAAGAGATGGTGGAAGGCAGTGCTACCTCCGGTATCTTATACAACTTATTTCCCAAAGTAATAATAATAGAAGGAGACCTAGACTCATACAGAACATGTCGCTTCCACAAGTATAGTTAGCCTAATAATACATCAGAAACTTCAACAGGAGCAATATCACATAGTACCTCATCCGTGAAGGGCTTGATGCTATAGGGAAGGCGACACTATTGGCTGACGTGAAGATCTCTTCCTTGGTGAAGCCACTCGATGGTATATGGCTGCGGGTATGATGTGGTCGATAGGAGAAGCCACTTCACGTCCTCTAGTGAAATGAGGTTATTTTGGCTTCTGCTATTGACAATGAATTGCAGTGGAGAACCCTTCACCCACATCTGGGAATGGAAGAGGTGCTCCCCCTCCTATGGATCTTTGGGTTCCTCGTTCTGGATATTGGTGGTGGAAATGGTGGCACTGGGTTCCACATCAATGATTTTATTCCATTTTTCATTCCCCTTGTTTGGTTCTGACTCAGAATCAGAACATGCATTTGATTCGAATGCCTTCAGGTCGACCACCAACGACTGTTTGTCCCAACACTCACTTTTGTTGTGAGTGGATATTTTATGAAATTTGCACCACTTTCCTGTGTTATTATTTGGCGTTGTGGTGTTTTTCTTTGCTTTTTTCTTTGGCGAGTTATCCCGAGTCACCCCTCTTTGGATTTTCCCCTTGTTCTACGGTTTGGGGATGCCTTAACCTGGCTTCGTATTCATGGATCCAAAGTCTCGCTTCTTCTACTTAAATTTATGCTTGATCTTGACGATATATTGATATGTCATACCAAGTGAGGTAATGTCTATGAACTTCATTTCCTCCTGAATGTATCTATGCAAGCATATGTGGTACTTGAGCACCAAGTGTTTCTCTAAATATTTAATTCCCAACTTTATGCACAGGGTATGGAACAAACTCATCAACTCGTGCACATCCTTCTCTCTTTGTTGCCATGGCATGGTCCATTGGATGTACTTGTCCTCATAGGTCCCCATATTGTAATATTGTTCCTTGATGCCATCTCAGAACGAATTCCAAGTGGTTGCAGCTGAAAAAAGTGAGGGTTCTTCCTCATCCATCTGTTCAAAGTAGGTTTCCCACTAATCTATGACATGAGGGGTCACTTTGAGGATCACAAAGGTAATATTTTCTCGATCGGAGAAATGATGGACCGAGAAATACCCTTCTAGCAACTTCAGCCATCCATCTATGGCATTTGCATATATTTTTCCCTCAAATATGGGAATGTCAAATTTTACTCGTACTTTAAAAGGAGTGGTTCCTCCAGAGTGGCTACTACATGAAGATGCGTTGCCGGTGGGTAGTCATTGAAGGATATGGGAAAATTTATCCATCAACACATTCCTTTGTTTATCGAGGACCTCCTTGAGAAATATTTTGATAGGATGTCCTGCTCCATCGTCTTTATTTTCTTTCACCATGCAAGGTTGTTGGGGTTTGCGAGGCTGATCTTGCAAAGGTTCAATGAGATCGAGCCCTAACTCCTTATACCCCAACCATGTTGCGAACATGCAAATAAATATCGAGAAAGAGTAGACTGATCTGATACCATTGATCTGAAATTATTTAGGAAAGCACTAAAATACATAAATAAACATAAAAATGAAGATGCAACATCAATAAAACTTCATTTCATTAATATCAAATACTGAAAAATTCTTATAGATAGATTGGAAAATAAAATAGCTCGCACAATGGTAGCTTTTCTCTGAGAAGAGATGTGGTAGATACATGCCTCTAAATTGTGTTATAATGAGGCTCAAGGGACTTTTTATTATTGAAAAATAAGAGAAAACCCTAAACAAACAAAACCCTAACCCGATGAGATGTAACACCAAGAGTTTATGGTCCACGTTGGGGTTAGTTAGGCAACCAACTTCTCGGGGTCGTAACTTGGTCATATTATCTCTGTTTGACGTGTATGATAGCTCGTTGAAAATATGTCTCTAAGGACTACATATGATATTGTGATTTATACGAAATTAATAGTTGAATCATGCCCAAAAAATGTCGTTTGGGGCCTTAAAAAGCTCCACAGGTTAAGGACCCGAAAAACTCCTAAAAATAGTAAATAAGAAAACTGATGAAAATGACTAGGTAGAACAGGTGGGTGCCTACCAATATCCACCTGGATTAGCTAACGCCTTGGTGCCTACATATTACAAGGAACCGTGGAATCATTATTGAAAATAATGGTGCGCCACTTATATATAACACACCAGTATTTACACTACTCGATAACACCAGACAAAGGTTAAATTTAAAAAATGTTGATCCTAAAATTATTTTCACCATATCAATGATGTATCCACTTGAAGTAGTGGTGTTTTTCATGTATTAAAACACCCTGTTTCGTATTCAAAAAGAGCACCCCTATAAGGTTTTAAATTTTCAAAAAATTGCGGTGCTATAGTCCCACGAAGTACCAATTTTATTCATGTATTAAGATGCCTCGATCAATATTAGAAAGAGCACTAATACGGGGTTTTTTATTTAAAAAAAATGCAGTGTTATATTCCCACGAAGCACCTATTTTGTTCAAGTATTAAAAAATCTCGGTGTATCTTGACAAGAGCATTGCTATAGGGTCTTTAATTTAAAAAACAAATGTGGTGCTGTATTCCCACGAAGCACCAGTGTTTTTCATGTATTAAAACACCGTGATGCATATTTGAAAGAGCATCTCTAGCGGGTTTTTAATTTTTAAAATATGAAATTTTATATTCCCATGAAGCACTGGTGTGGTTCATGTATTAGAATGCCCCGATGCGTCTTAACCAGAGCACACTATAGGGTTTTTAATTTTAAAAAAAAAATCGATATTGTTTGAGATAGTACACATTGGTGTTGTTATAATAATGCACCGAAACAAGTTTAAACAAAAAAAAAATACCAGCTATAATTTTCATTTTTACTGGCATTTGTAGCGTTGTTAAACTCTAAGTAAATATTAAAATCTAAAGAAATAGTGCCACTCTTGCCTCACGCAAACGCCCTGTCATTTATGTTTCTCTTTCTTGCCATCCTTTTGTACCGTGCTCAATGTGTGGCTTTCCAATTTTCTAAATGGTGGTGAAATCTGTTTTTCTCATTTACATGTCAACTGTGAATGCCTCCCTAACGACCAAATGTCTAGGCAATTTCTATGTTTCTCTCTAATTTGAGTTTTTAGTGGATTAGAATTTCAAAATAGGTCCAAATATCCATTGTTTTTTATTTTTTTTCCTCAGTTATGTGTTCGACAAGTTTGGTTCACACCAATAGCAGTTCACCCCGTATATTGACACGGTGCACCATAATTCGGTTTGTGAACCTAATGCACCACGGTGTTGTCGTTGTGTTTCATAAATCATAAGGCACTGGGAAAAGATATAAATTTTACGCTGGTGTGTACATTTTTAGATTACTCTAGGTGTTTTTATATTCACCAAATACACTACACACAAAATATTAAAAAAATATACCTTGGTGTATTCGATAACCTGAACATTCTACACCGATGAAAAAATGTTATATTTACGCAACAATGCATAAGGTTGTCTATATGCACTACATTGAAAATGTATGTATCTAAACCAAAAGAGGTGTTTAATATATATGTATGCACGATTTATGGTGTTGTTTCATTTGATAGCACATCGGAGTTGGTGCATTACTATTTTTTGGGCATGCTGGGGATGATTTTTTTTCATTTTAATTGAAAGTTATGTGTCCATACACTAGAAAATTTGGCCAATTTTTCGAAGGCCACTTCGTCGCTATTCCGACACATATTCATCGCAAGAGCGACAGTTCGAGGTCGGACAAAACGTGGCTAGCCCTTATGTCCCAAGGTGTCACAATATCGACGCTTTGTAGAAACATCGCAATGCCGACACCAGGAAGAACTGTCGCAATACCGACAGGCATTTAAAAATTTAAAAAAAAAAATGTAACGTCGCAAGACCGACGAAAAGGGAAAACGTCCATGGCGTCGGAAGAGCAACGCTTATAATGCGTCGGAAGAGCGATGCTTCTAATGCGTCGGAAGAGAAATGCTTATAAGGCGTCGGAAGAGCAACGACGAGTTCAATTAAAAAAAAAAAAAACTTTAAAACAGGACATAAAATGGTTATAAAACCCATTTAAAATTATCCTTCATGCGGAACTTTACCTTCGTTCCCTTGCGGCTTAATCCTCATTAAAAGCTTCCATGTCCAACTTAATGAATCCTAATTTTTCCAACCTCCTAAGGCAAATATAATAAACCACATTCATTTTTCGAACCTCAACGTTTGATATTACTAAAGGGTCCGACTCTTTTAATAATATACAACTGCACTTATTGCATCAACCATGGGTTATACATTAACACAACAAATATGTTATATGGTGGTTCATGGACCCCACACGTTCAATGCACAATTGAATGGTTTTCATTATAAAACGAATGGACCATACCTTGTCTATCTCCCTTGCAACTTGGTGTGTGAATATCGTTCAATTGTCCAGCCTCCAGATCGGACAACGCACAATAATATAGTGTTTTTTCCCTCGCCTAACTTTAACACTTTAAAAAAATGTGATGGGGGCGGTATTACCCCAGTGACGTGGCGACATATTGTATGATCGCATTTTTTTAAACCAGTTTCACTCTGGCCCAAAGGCTGCGCGATGAGGGTGGTTTTGGTTTCACAAACCCACTCCCGAGTTTTGAACAGTGCTCAACCAAACTTTCACCATGGTTAATGTCATTAATATTAATAACTCCGCCTTTTTAACCTCTAGGGTCAAGCCTCGAATAATATCGCTCGACTCACAATAAAACACACCAATTCTTCAATGGCAGAGTTGTCGCCTTCAATAGGATTTAAAGCTCTCTGGGCAGTTGAAGCATTTCAGGGTTCACTCATATGAAGTTTGTTTGAACACACAAACTCAACGCCTTATACAATTCCTTAATACCCTCGCTCGGTCAGAGAGCCTCTATAACCTCACTCTCGGCCTCTTACAAGGGTTATATACCGAATTTACACACTCCCATTAAACACAAAGGCTTGCGTTCAACCATGGACAGAAAGGGTTATCAGAGATTTAACACAAACCCAAAAATCAGATGCTCACCTACTGGAAAGGATTCAAATTCCACACAAGCTAATTATTCTTTGTTCAAACTTAATCTTTGGTAAATTTTAATTTCAATAAATGCAAAGAAACTTATCTTAATTTAAGTCTGCAATTCTCGAGTTGTAGCTGTGCTTAATGTAATTTTTTCAATATAACTTTAAACATCAATGTAAACTAATGCAAAACGTCTTTTTCTAGAAAAAGTGATTCATTCAAAAAATACATCTTAAGCATAGCATTTTGATATTTATTGTACCAGATTCCTTCAATGGCTCTACCAAGTAATGAGGAAGTCAATTGTTGTGCAAGTCCCTGGCTTAGATCATACACGTTCAACAAAACCTTGTATCCTTCCTGAGACTCACTGAAATCATAGTTTTCCATCAAGCTCTCTGCCCAAATTAGGGGCATGGAGTAAAAAATGAGTTGAAGGAAGAAAAAGATATGAAAATCAGTCCTTAGGGGCAGAGAAAGCAATATTTATCTGTGAACTTGAGAGAGGACCAATGTTTGGTGAAGAAGAGGTGGATGAGAGACAAGATAAGAGTCTCATGGAAAACTTAAGAAGTTCAATCTAGCATATAGGAGAAATGTCAATCCTAGAGGCATCAACAGGGGCAAATGAGCATCAATTTTTTCAGTCTAACTGTTTATATGAGTGTTTTTTTGCAGGACTTGAAGAATATGAAGATGAACGAGTACAAGAAGCTGTCATAAAGGAGAAAGACAAAAATTTGTCTCTTGAAAACAAATGCAATGCAAATAAAAAGTCATGGACCTCAAATAAACAGGTTAGAGGACCAACTGAAGGAAAGCTCCAAGATTTCACAAGACGGAATAGATGGCAATCAAAATTCTAAAAAAATTCTGTTATGGCAATGTCAAATGTATAGAGATCCAACCTAGTACAAGTCTTTTATGAACTATGGATGCATGTACAGAGAGCAATTGAAGAAGCATCTCTGATTTGTAATAATGATCTCAGGTTTCAATATGAAGACGAGATAAAGCAAATGAATGACAATTATGATATGAAAAGGTGTATAACATGGAAAATAAACAAACAAGAAAACATCAATATGGACAAAAAACCTACTTAATAACAATAATATACAAGGATGTCAAAGAAATGAAGGCCAAAATAGGGGACATGGAGCCAAATTCCAAAGAATTTTTTGAATTTTCAAAAGTTGCATGTCAAGAACAAGGTAAAAGACTCATTGATAAGCTTCAAGAAGGATCCAGGAACTATAAGACAAAGCAAGGGAAAAGGAAGCTGCTTGAGGATGTTCTTAGAGACAAGATCATGGGTTCAAATAAAATTAATTGACTCAAAATAGCTACCCTCTATCCAGATGTGTCGAGGAAGGAGAGGGGATTACACAAGGATTTCCTTTCAAAACAAAAAGCCATTGCTACTATAACTGTAAAGTACCACAATCAACACTTTGCAGCAATTAACCATGTGCTAATCTATAATTCTAAACTCGAACACATATGCATGAAAGAATTAGAAAAGTGCAATAATTTTGTCCATCCTTATAGTAAGGCTTTACGTCAACCAAATGGTAAGCTAGCCAGCAAGTCCACTGGCATGAGAGAAAGAAACGTTTCTTCCTAGTTGAGGGAACTATCATGGTGGTGCCAATCAATTAATGTTTGTAGTTCGGGCAGGTTTTTCACAGGCTTAAGTGTCTAGGCATGCATAAGTTGCACACAATTAAAGAATTTTTTAGCATAATTTCAATTACCTCACTCAAGCCCTGTGCAACTGCTGATCGCTCAACATTGTTGTTATCTGATTTCATAGTCTCCAGTACCCAAGGCACCAGATCCAGGAAGTTCTGTTCACCCATGCCCCTTATGAGTGACCCAAGAGCTCTAGCTGCAACAACATGTCCTTCTGGTATAGGTTCTGCAAGAACTTGTGTAGAATTTAAATTAATTAGAAATGTCTGAACAAAATATCTCAATAAGACACATACAGGGAAAAAGATTCTTCCAATACCTTCTTCACTTCAGGAAGCATCAAGCTTATATATGGTAGCATATCCTTTGGCTCCGTTACCAAATAACACATGTTTCCAACAATCTAGGTTGCTTTCTTTGCACGTATCTGCACTTCTTTCCCTAAGACCGTGGTGGACTATAGGCACCAACAATGCTAGTGATGGAGCATCAATAGTATTGACAAATGTTGTCTGCAATGATGGTAAGAGATAAATGAATACAAGATGTTGGTAATAAATAATCAACATCAAATCTCGCAAAAAATGGTATAGAAGGCTTGACACAAAACTTTAAAAAATACCTGCAGAATAATGTCAAGGGAATGCTTTGTGTATTCATTGGGATCTGAGATACTCAAGAGTAATGATGAAACTAGTGTAGATATTTCAGGGTTCTTGATTACACTGCGCACACACACAAATAATATTATTCGTCTAGACAATCAAATGTGCCATATAGTAGGGTTCCAACAAGGGGGAAAAGGCGATGAAGCCAAGTGAAGCTTAGCCAGTGTAACGCCTGCAACGAGTGATAGCAGTGCAGCTTCTGTGGTAAGGTCTGATCAGGATTATAAGCTCCCACAGAGGCCACTGTGCATTTGTTTCATCAGATCGGGTTGGTAATGGGTTGCAGTCCTAATAGAACAAATTACAAGAAGACCCATGAGACAAGATCCTGAAAAAAAGCTAAAATGCTAACCAAAATTCTGGTTGTATTGAAGAATAAGATACTTGTCTTTGGAGTTATGTAGTTGAGAGCAATGCAAAGATCCTCACACTGTCCATGGTGCCAGATCTATGAGCACAGTTGGGGGCACAAATCTCCTGCATCCTTCCTCCAAACCTGCAATAGTATGGTTTCATCCTTCCTCAAAACCGGTGACAGTATGGCCGCATCTTCCCTCCTTCCCTGGACAAATCATGCAACCCGAGGGAAATTAAAACTTTTGATATTTGAAAATTTTTGACATTTTGAAATGAAACATGTGTGTTTTTTTTAATGCCACTCAAATAATTTAAAAATATATATTTTTTAATAATTATAATAATTTTTAAATAATTAAAATAATTTCTAAATAATTAAATGTTTGTTTATTTTGTTTCTTTAAAAATATTTACAATAAAAAAAAACATATTTTTTTGAGAAGCAATTAAAATCATATGAGTGAATGCTAGCTATTATAACAAATAGACTTGAAGATCATATTCTCTGTAGTAGCCATCATTGAAAGACGTTATTGGAAGCCAAATCAATACTCTTGATAGATTCTCTTTCCTTTTACAAGTAAGTTATCCTCTATGCTCTATGTCTACAATCCAAAAGTCTATATCCAAATTTGAGACTATGGTCTGAAGCATCTTTCCAAAAGTTCTGTAGGTTGAATCCTAAAGGAATCTAGGACCAAGACTGAAAGAATAAATCCTACATCTCTTTGAAGCTAATCTCTCGACCAAGTTACAGAAACAAGCACTTATGATGACACCAAACAGTTACATGTGACTATACATGACATTCGATACAATATTCTTTGTGATTTATGGAAGAAGATGAAAGAATATCCAATAAGTTTGAAACCTCTTAACCTTACACCTTACTACAAATGCACCTTACTAAAAAGGAAGAAAAAATGCTCAAATGCACCTTACTACAAAGGAAGAAAAAATTCTCAAATGCACCTTACTACAAAGGAAGAAAAAATGTTAGCATTGTAAGTTGGGTAGGTAGAAGAAGGTGAGAAATCTCAATGTAAATATCATTCATCTGGGCTACAAAATAACTAACTTCCCCTTCCCATAGTCATGAAGCATTCTAAACTAATCCCCCTATATTGAAAGTGTAAAATGTCTATATTAATCCCTAAACTCACATCATTATTCCATTTCATGCATTCATCCCCCTGAATAATCATAAGTAAAACCTCATTTTTACTTAAAGGCATTATAATTTCCATTTGACTAATTTCCATCATCACATAAGAACATTAAACTCCCAAAATTACATTATATCATAAGTTAAAGTGAAAAGATTAATGTAAATTGTCTTTTAAATTCACTTTACTTGTTATGTTTATGTATTTTGAGTATACCTTGTCCAATTTTCATATTAACTTTAACTTATATATTAACTCCCTATAGAAGTAACCTTTTCCTATTGTATATAACTCATTTTATATAATAGCCCCAAAAAACCATTTATTATAACTTTAGCGAAAGTTATTTAATCCCCACATGTTTAAATAAAACACCCACATTACAACCCCTTTGGCTAAAATATATCTTTATATTAAATCCCGCCCCTATGGTAAGTAAATAGTTTTAAGTTAATTACTATACAATAAAATTATATAAAAAAAAACATCAAACATATTTAAATATGTGTTTAAATCAAAAATATAATCCTCGAAGTTTAATTTAAACTAAACATCAAATAAAATCATCCTTTCATTTCCTCGACTCTCTTAACCCAAGCTTAAAACCTTAAGCTTTTTTACTTTCCCGATATATATTCATCACCACAGTTATAACCTTGGATGAAATCCTTTATACCCCTCCCGATCGCTTTACTCCATTGTATAAAATCCATTTATACATTAAACTTCATAAATCCCTTAGCACCATCATACTCCATTCTAACCATCCTATCGTCCTTCTCCTTTTAATCTGACGGTCATAAGTAAACTCGATAAGCCATTTTCCCCGTCCCCACCATTTCCTATCGGATCGAATTTCATCCGTTGATCTCCCCTTGTTAAATCGACAGTACAGATCAAAGCCCCGGTCCCATTGTATTTACCCCACAACTTCAAATCAAATCTTGACCATTCGCTCTGCTCTGACAGATCGGATGATGCACATTTATTTTCGCATTTCTAAAGTAATCGAATGAAATTGCCCAAAATTTTTGCGAAAAAAGTAGTTTTGTGAAACCGCCCCATGCTACGTGTCCTCCTTTCATTTGATCGCATTCCAAAAGGGAAAAACCAGTTACCACTCAAAAGCGATGTGAAAACCATTTATGGTATCTCCTTTAAACACACAAACCGCTCCCACCCCAACTGCAATAAATGACATTAAAAGGTGATATAACTTAAGGTTTTATGACCTAGTTTTTCATTTTTTCCTTTTTATTTTGCCCAGTTTCCATATTAAACACTATAATCCCTTTGCGAAGCCTCCCGACACCCTTTTTGAGCCGTCTGCAGATCAATTGACATATAAATAGCCTTTCCCTCTGAAATTCACTCCGAGAGAAGTTCCACGACCTCTGCCCATCAAATTCAACCAAATTGAAGATTGTTGCAAGTTCAGAAACTTCATCGACTGCAATTATACTGTTTACAGGTATTTTCCGTCAAAATCAGTCCATAAAATCTTCAATTTCAAAGAAAATTAAGCTAATTAGACTATCATTTCCTAAAATGAGTTGAAGTAGTCATCTGGGAAGTTTTATAAACCTTGAAAATATAGGGGAAACCCTATCAAAATTTCTCTAGAATCCACATTTTCCATTTTAGCAGGTTTTTATCCATTCTAAGAGCATTTTCACTGATGAATTTGATCTAGAAGACCTTTTACATACAGTAAAACTATTTGTCTTCTTAAAACCCTACCCAAAGTCCCAAATTTCCAGAAAAAATATTCAATTGACCCAAGTATCTAAAAAAAATAACGTAGCAAACTCTTTAATCTTGCTTTGTTCATTTAAAAAGACCAAAAAACAAGTAACTCCCAAAACTGGAGGTCCTAAATCCCAGAAGCCTACCTCCAACAAGCTTCAAATCCCAAACCTCCCAGAATTGATAAACCTACTCATGTTTTAACTACTGATTCTATTGAAATAGTTAGACCTTTGCAACCTCCTGTTACCACTAAATAAAGCAATCCTTTGATTGACTTAGATTACAGAATTGTAGATGCCATTCTTGAATTTGATCTTCTAGAAGTGCATAACTGGTGTCAAGAGAAATTTTAAAAGAAAGAAGCCAATGCTATACCTGTATGGGAGTCTAATTTTCCCAAGTATGTGGTTCCCATCACCCATCCTGCTCAGGATTTCATAAGGTTATGTCAAATGCATTATATTCCTGATCAAAGGCGCATGGCTAACAAAGATAGTGAAGTCTTATTTTTTATAACTGCTGAATCAATCAATGACATGCTCCAGTTAATCCATAATCCACAATCAGTGTCATTGTCAATTGAAGACTTAACCCAGATGTATTTAGACCTAGATTTCCCTAGAGAGTTCCAAATTCTCCGGAATTTCATGCCCAATCATGTCGATCTTCCTGAGGTGAACCCTCCTTATGATACCTTGGATTTTCCAAAAGGCTCCAGACAGGTCATTTCTATGTTGTCATTTATTTTGCGTTATGTTAATGATGAATTCATATATTTCTTTGTCTTAGGTTTCCTTTCCACTTTGTCTCCTGGACAACAACCATACTTGATTTTGACTTTGCCAAATTTATTGCTGACAATATTCATTATCTGAGAGTGCAAGCTTCTATGATCCATAACATATTAGATATAAATATTCCAGGAAAATCACATGATAATTTTAGGAACGACGTGTTTCGAACTACCAACTGTAGTTCATCATCATCATTATCCTGATGATGAACTACAGTTGGTAGTTCGAAACGCGTCGTTCCTAAAATTCTCATGTGATTTTCCCGGAAGAATTATATCTAAAATATTCATTATCAGCTGACAAAATTGCCTCATGAAGGAGTGTTCAGATATACTTCATATCTGTTACATATCTTCTTGTTCTTTCAAGTAGTTAAATTTCCCTTTGCAGTACAGAAAATGGATATGGAAGGAAAACCATTGTCAGTAATATTTTGGACCTCTCTTCTGAGAAAGAATAACAGTGAGTACAATTATAGTGATTTCAATGACCTATTTATCAGACCTGCTATCAGTTTTTTGGATAAAGAAGAACCACCAAGAATAAATGAAGATATCAAAAGGATTTTATAGTTGTCTGAAAACTGTAAATTGGGTGATTGGTATTTATACAAAAATCATACAGAGATCAGAATATATGGTGCACTCTTGGCTCCATATAAATTACCTAGATTTGTGACTACAAGGATTTTTTCTCTAGAGTATATAATGCAGATTTTGAATGTTGATGTAGTAAATTTCATAGCATCTAAAATGAAGGCACAATTTAAATTAAGAAGTCAAATTGGCTCTTTCATTGTAAACATCAGAGATGCCTTAAAGGAAGTATCAGACAAGCTATCAACATTCAAGTTTCAGGAAGGTTTTTTTTGGAACTATGACCCTCAGGGTATTATAAGCAGTCTCAGAATTAAAAGAAAATTGCCCGCATTTCTCCATGAATCTAAGCCACTTATTGAAAAATTTGCAAATCAATTGGAATGGGTGACCAATACCTTAATTGATGATGATCAGGATAAGAAGACAGATAATTTGAATAATGTATAGGTGGTTACAGTGAATCAACCAACAGAAGTATCAAACAAAAGACCAACGAAAGAAGAAGGATATTTGGATGAAACAATCATTGAAAACAAATTCAAAACAGTATACAACAAAAATGCCAAAATTACTACTTTAGAAACAGAAGAAATAATAGATGTGGATGACGCTAATCAGCAGCAGAAAAATGATGAAGCCACCATCATTGTGAATGAGACACTCAGAGAGATTCAAATTAAATAGGTATAAGCACAAGGTAAAGGCAAGGAGATGGTTGAAATGGAAATGGATACAGAAGCCCCCTCTTCTTCTTCTAAAAAAATTGAAGAAAATGATTCTGATATTCAAGAGAGGTTCAAGCTAATCAGAGAGAAAAATGAAGAAATCAAAGATGAAGTTTATTCTAAACGTCTTAAGGAAAAACCAAGAGATAGGGACACATTAGTAACTGCATTTTATTACTCAATCAACCAAATGGTCATGTATTTTCTCCAACTAGTGGTAGCACATCCAAAATCAGCTTCAGACTACAAAAATACAGAATTTGTAGTAAATGCTGATACTATCCATGAGCTAGATCAAATAGAATTTCACAGAAGTGCATCAGAAATGTTATATTCAAAAGTAGTAAGAAAAACAATGAGTGCCACTATGCTCCAAAAGACGGTATCCAACTTGAAAACTCAAATGAAGTTGGATAAAGCATCTTAACATGGGATTTGAGAATAAAATCCTTAGAAGATTTGGTCATTGAGTCTGGAACAGATCCTTCTAATACTGAAGATGCCAAGAAGTTAATAAGACAGAAAAATGATGATATTACAACCTTAAGAAAGCAACTCAAATTACCACAGAGTGAGCACCCTCAAACAAAAGAAATACTTCAGGAAAAGACAGAGAAAGTTGAAAGCATGCAACTTGTTTTGAAAATGACAGCCCAGATAAAAAATATGGAAACTCAGATAGAAGCTCTTATGCAAGAAATTGAAAATTTGAAGAAAACTCAGTAGGTTTCCGTTCCTAAAGTTATTCCAACTGTAAGCACAACAATCCCCTCAACATTGGCAGAAAATTTGGCACCGCAAGGAGTATTAGCAACTGCAGTTTCAATTACTTCTAAATATATTTCTGCCACTTCTTCATCACAGATAAACACAGTGCCCGGGGAAACAACTGCAATAATCAAAGCTATGGAAGACATGTCCATAAGAGATCAAGACATAATCAGTTTAAAAGGCACCATCAAAGATCTGGAAACATCCAAAAGAGATGCCTTAATCACTTCCAAAGGACATGAACATAGGGCTAACAGATTACAGGAACAAGTGAAAATTCTTCAACAGCAGGTAAATCTTATTGAACAGGTTGCCTACATAAAAAATCATTTGTGGTCAAAAATCACTGAATGAATTCACTTACAATGGCCTTCTATTCAAATAATATATGAACAAAAAGATCTGCTACAGGTTGCCTTAGCAGAAATTGATAAAACAAAGAAGGAACTTAGCAACAAAACCCCTACAAGAAATTCAACTCATATCATTCTTGAACAGTAAAAATACGAAAGAACCAGCAGAATTGAAAATTCCAGACAAGACAGAGGCTATCCTTGAAATCAAAAAGGTCCTAACAAAGAGAAACATCATGAATAATCTGGAAGAGAAGTGTGATAATATGAACATATCAATCAGTAAATTCAAGACCAAATATGACTTATTGCTAGAAGCAATACTACCAGATATACATGCACTGAATGAAAAATTAATGCCACAAAAGGACTATGACCAGAAGATTAGAGCTCATGCTAAGGAGTAGGCTAAAAAGCCTTTGCCACAAGGATCTCCAAGTGGCAAAGTACTACTGCAATATTTTGAGAATTTGTTATTTTTGGAGAATGAAATTAAGCACATGTTTATAGTAAAGAAAAAATTTTCTAAGTACATAGAAGTTGATGAAATCTATAGAAAATTAAAGAGTATAAAGATCCCCACAGCTCAACAATGGCAAGAATTCAAAAATCTGATGTGAATTTGACAGGTAAAAGAGCAGGAAAATCACATGAAGAAATCATATTTTTTTTAGTTATTTTATGGTGAAAAAATCAGTGTCAAAGTGTATCAGGGTCAAAGTGTATCAGTAAAATCAAATTGTTAATGTTGGTTATTTTTCAATTACAACAGTGAATCAGTGAAAAACAAAGATAAAGAGTATCAGGATTGAAAGTGAAAAGAAGAAATTTTCTACAAGTCATCTTCCACGAGGTGATGCATCCAATGCCAGCAATGCTACCATCACATCATGAAATCAGTTCGATTAAGATAATATTTCTATATTTCCTTGTAAAAGAGAGCAGCTTGCAAACTGTTTTGCTGTTGTCCCTCTTCTTATGTTATATTTCCTATTTTTCCTTGAAACGTTATCTCAAACTTTGAGATATTTTGTAAACAATTTATGTGTATAAATACTTCATCATTCGAAGTATTCAGTGTGGAATAAAATTTCTCAAGACTACTATAGTCATTTTGCTGGATATATTGAAGTTGGTGTGAGTCAATTAGCGAAGCAACAGACTGGAATTGAGATTAAAGACACCATAACTAAGGATTCTTGTGCTGACAAGATAAGTCTAGTCTTTTTCCTGTTTTCATTGTTTTTCTTTCAAAAAGTTTCCATACATTCATTTTAATGTGTTTCTATCTTTAATGATCAACTAGGAGAATTTAGACAGGATTAGTGATAAAAAGCTCCCTGTTTTTAATTAGTTGGCATTATTATGTTTTCTGCTTGATAACCGTACAATAGAATTCCTAATTTCTCTAGGTCCCAGTTTGATCCCCTCCTTCAATATTATTTTTCTGTAACTTAAGGATTCTTAAGTGCACTTTTGTTCAGATTTCACCCATTCCATCAACAAAGGCTATGCAAAGCCTTATAAGGTCATCTACCCTGCCCTTAGTACATTTTCATCTTTAAGTCTTATTTCCTAGCTCTGCTTGCCCAGAAAGTTGACTCGATAGCCCAATGTTCTGGTAGATCCATCTGGTTTACCTTGAAACACTTTTTATTCCCACCACTCTTTCAAAACAAGTCCCACTTTTTATTCCCACCACTCTTTCAAAACAGAGCATATCCTGCTACGCTCATGGAACATAATCGACTGTTTCACACAGGGTATATTCGTTCAAATTACACACCGAGGACGTGATTTCGCCCTCCCAACAGAGCCACTATTCCCTTCTGCAAACTTCCATACAGGGCAATCACATTCGATTCACTCGCAGAGAATATGAAATTCAAAGGCAGACAGAGAATAATACACAGAGTTTATTCTTCCTAATCATACACAGAGGTTTCCTAATTGAAGGAATGAGTGCTTCGGGAGATTTTCAATAACATACCTAGATATCAATAAGTCCACAGTTTTATTGAACACAGAGAGAAAAATCTCTTGACTTACTCTTCTACTGTCAAAATCCCAAAATTACAGAGTCTATTCACAAAAATTTCGGTCAATCAAAGCATACAAAATTTTGAATCCATTCTTATAATAAATTCAAATTACATAACCTTCCCTGGTCCTAGCCTGATCTTTAGGTTGAATTTCTAGAAGCTGCAGGTCAAGAACAAGGTAAAAGACTCATTGATAAGCTTCAAGAAGGATGAAGGAACTATAAGACAAAGCAAGGGAAAAGGATAGGGTTATAGTTTATCCACAATACCATGATTGATTTGGGGAGCTAGAGAAGATTTTCGAGATTCTGTGTTAGTTTTGTGCCAAATAAGGTTCCTTTATTGACCTTATTCTTAAGTCCTGGGATGAACATCTTTATGGTTGGTTTGCATATGAGAAGCTAAGGAACCTCTTGCTTCTTCCCTGCAGTTATATCCCTTCCTAGATGTCATTCTTACTTGTGTAAGTAATTCTAGCTAAGTAAGTAATTCTTACATGTGTAAGTAATTCTTAACGTATGAATGCTAGCTATTGTAACAAATAGACTTAAAGATCAAAATTTAAGGATTCAGAACTATACAAACAATACAATGAGGAAGGGTTATCAGTTTTTTATGTAGGGTTTATCAGTTTGACAGAAAGGGTTGATGAGTTCAGGATTCAGAAATGATAAAATAACCAAATGGGATGAAATGCATGCTTAATTTACAACAGAATAATGCAACAGAACTCTACCAGCAATCAACTTAGTTTCCAACAGAACATTGATAAATCATAAGACTGAAGTAATACATTGTACAACCTGAATGCTCCATTCCCCTCCAGATTTCTATATGTAGTACATAACATTCAATCTTGGTTAAAAATATTTTTTTAAGAAAATCTACCAAATGCGCTAGTTTTAAGTAAATAGGTGACTTAGCTAATTCGAAAGTTCTGTCCAAGCATCAGTAAATAGGAGATAATCTGAGATTTTAATAGATGTTCACCGCATAAAATATGTCAAAATCTTGTAGCTATATCCCTGGTCTAAGACTGCAATGAAGAGGTCCAAAGTATGGTGGCTTCAATAGAACCAAGCCTCAATATAGGGTTGCAGTAGGTCTGAGGGTTTAACTGATTAAAGTATTAATAAAAAGCTACAACACAGAACCTTCAGCCAATCATAGGAGAGGTATACCTTCAGCCTCTCAAATAGTAGGTTTCTTCCAACTATCTGAAAGGCTTAACATGCGTCCATGGATCAACAATATACTTACTTTTTCTTCCTCAATAGCATTTGGGAGTATTGAAAAATAGTCAAAAGTGCGGTGATTCCATTTTCAATGACTAAACCTTAAACCTGCAATTTCTTCCTCTCTGCCCGTATGGAGATGAATTTGTCTACTCTTCTAGAAAAGAGTTTGAACATGGTGTATCCCAACATGATAGTCTCGTAATTAATTGCAGGATGTATGTAGGAGGCGGAGGACTTGAGTGAACTACCATACTAAGGAGGAGAGCATGAGTATTGAAACTGGTTATTGCTTCTCCAGTGAACACTTGATTACTTACTGTAATGGGTTTTACATATTAAAATTGTATTCATACTAAGAGAAGCCAAAATAATAGAGATTAAATTTTCTAGATCCAAACACCCAATTTCCATAAAATCAAGAGAAAATTGGGTTAAAACAGTTTAGCAAATTGATATTTCAAAAACTAATGTCAGGAAAAATAACTGTAAGCTACTTAAACCCTAACAAGCACTTTTGAATTGGATGTTCATGGCATGTTGTCCACCCCATCTTAGTTAGATTGGAATTACACCTTGCAATTTGATAAGAGTTTGTATTTCCTGATGAACACAATGAAACTTTAATTACAACCAAAAAAAAGGAAATCCTCTTGTAGAGTCCATAAAGGTGGTAGTTCTATATGGCTAGGCTTCACTTGAATAAACATGTCTGCCATTACATTTTTAGTTTTCTCTTCCAGACAGAGTGATGCAGGGGCATTAGGCTCTAGAAATACTTTGTATTTTCTTAAGTCTAAAGGGATCTCATTCCTTTGAACACATATGCATGAAAGAAAATATGAAGTTGTGTTATATTGCATGAGTGAACGTCAAAGAGTTTGGAAGACTCAAATGGATGACCCTCGCATAAATCTACCACACCTCAGGACGAAGCCCTAGCATTCTCGCTGTAAGAGGAGGGTCCTGAAGCGAAATGTAGAGTCTTGAAGGGTACACTGTGGAACAAGCTACGTTGTAGAGGCCAGAGTGAAGTAATCATACCTACTCTAAACTCAAATACATGAGTCACCAAGAAGTGTAGCATGCCAATGGAGTTTTCCCTAAAGTAGAACTGAATGGTGGTCCTGCACAAGATGCTAGCAAGATCTAGAGGATCTAATTTTTAGCATTTTAGAACACGATCTGATTTTTAACGTTTTAGATAGTTGTATAATATAGTGTAGCTGAGACATTAAAAGTATCAAATTTCTATGTGATTATAGACTACATGATTAATTATATTATCTGGTTGCTCAAACTCAGTTACTATTGAAACTTTGGGACTAAAATGAATACAATGTTTCTAGGACCAGAAATTAGCCTTATAAATAATTTAGTTTCTGCCAGAGGCATATTTTTCCCAAGAACAAAAGAGATTGTAAATATGGTTGTAGAGGGATTGTTAGTTTATATGATCAATTTTACTATATGCATCAGTACCAAGGCCCAAGAGGCAGAGTAGGAGGCTGCTATAGCCCCAATGTCATTGAAATTTCAAGACTAGGCAAGGTCCTGAATTCTTGCGCAACAGAAAAGAATCTCTAACCATTCCATTCTACTCACCATGGACTATGATGGCTAGGAGGAGAAGTCAAAGTCTAAACCTTATTCCTTGGGGAAAATTAGGTCCATGTTATGTCTGCTCATTTTCATTTACAAATATAAATGCGCTACTGTCCTGTAGCAAGGCCATTAGAGGTAATTACAAGCCACAATAAGGCCACAACTGTCTCCAACAAGAACACATAAAGAAGAAGGCTTACAGGTGGGAGGAAGGGTGGATTTGAGCAGGGATAGGTGCCCTAATCAGGGTTGAGTTATTCAAAAAATACAAATCACATTTTAAGGAATTGGAAGAGAAGTTTGTGGAGAACAGATGTAAGATTGGGTTTGAGTCTTGTGATAGCATTATGTGCTTGATGGTGTTAGGTTCACCTTTGTATAAAATACCAAAAATGGAGGTTGATACAACAATAGTTAGAGGGATTGTTTGGAGGGTCGTTAGGCATAGTGTAGGAGTTTTCCTTAGCAAGCAGCTCCTGGAATTGAATGTGCAGTAGCATAGGGGGTGTCTCCATAAGTAAGGGAAACGTTCATATTGCTGGTTGGTCCATAAGTGCGGTAAGGATAGTTGAGGAGCAACCTCACCCTAGGGTAGTGTTTTCTTCCTTTAAGTGGACAAAAAATAGAAGCATCCTGTGGGAGAATTTGATACAATGATGAAGCAATGGAATAAGGGCTATAAGAGTGCCCTAACTGGTCTTCTAGAAGCGCATAATTCAAGGGCAAGAGGGCAGCAACAGAGAGTTGCAGATTGCCTCTTGGATGATGGCTTGAAGGGTGTCCTAGGAGATGACTCCAGGGAAATGGGAAAATCCCCATCTATTGCAAAAGGGACTTCCCGTCTTGAAGAAAAAAATTATAATAGAAAATTCATGAAAATAGAAGGCTCAAATTTCTCTTCCAGACTAGTGACATGGAACAAGGCCACATGGACCACTGTGATTGGTTGACATAACACATTAGAAGCATGATGCTAGCATCTAAAATATCTAGGAAATGTGGCACTCCATGATAAAGACACATGGTGTGTGGATTTGAGTTTTTCAGGTGATCAAGTGGGCTGAAAATAGCTGAAATGTGGCACCACTCAGAGATTGAAATGTGCCAATTGGTACAAGTGGTAGACAATTGGCATGCTCAAACAACGAGGTGATGTACGAATGACATGAGGGATAAAATATCAGAAAAGCCCCAAATTTGGAGAACTAAAGCTCATCACCAACCTGAGATTGACAACTTTACATGATGTCACCTATGAAATCGTAAATGGAGAAATCATAGTAACAATAAAGTAACCTATGTACCAATAAATTCAGATTCATACTGGGAGTGATAAATGGAGAAATCATAGTGAACAACAAGAAACATGCAGAGTTGCTTACAATCAAGTAGATGAAAAAACACATACAAAAACCCCAGATAATAATCATGAACAAGCTTAATATTGAATTATGAACTATAAAGGAACTTACAAAATGTGACATTATGAACCTGGTCAAGCGCACATGAAAAAATATCCTAGACATGACCCTGGTTGACAAGTTGTATTGCTCATGATGCAAGAGGATTTGTACCTGCACTGCCAAGTCAATCAAAATCCATCATTATCTATACAATAAATACAAGTAATTGATGTAGTATTTTTTACTCTAAGATGCATTCTTATGATATTGTTAGAACATATGTTGAAAATGTCAAAACATACCTGAATAAGCTCCTCTTCGTTTCAAGAACAATTTATTGGAGTCGCATGAACTTGGAACAAGCCTCCCACGATCTGAAAGAGTAGCAACTAAGTCAATAGTGACTTTTTTGTTGCTACGTTGGATTGAGGGAGGTTTGCTCCAAGATTAAATCGCTCCAATAAATTATTCTCTACTAAACAGGGCCAACCACGTGAAGGTGGAAGCTCTTATGGCCCCTCCCCCCCCCCCCTCACATCACTCTCAATTCCCCAATACCCAATCTATATTTCAATTTTTACTTTCATGAGCATAAAAAAAAATATTCAATAACTAATAAAAAAACAATTCAACAAAAAGTACGCAAGGAAACATTGCAATTAATGCTTGACATAAAAATTGTATGATAAATGAGTTTTTTATGGCAAAAGCGTTTACGTGTAATCGCGTTTGGCTTATAATACAATATTTTTACATTATCAAATTTTCTTTTTCTTCTTCTATTTCTAAAGCTCTAATTACATTATCAATATCATCATACTCTGCTCTGTTTGTGCTTTCATGCTAACGACCTAGTGCGTAGTCGTGATGTCTGGTCTCATCATTGATAGACATCATACTACAAAAGGATAATAATATAAATTTTAATTGTCAATTTTTAAATATCATTGCACTAGTTTGGTGGTAATAAAAAAAAATTGCGTAGGATTATTCTGGTGCAGGTTGTAAATGGGTAAATTTTGTTGCCTGTCTTCCTCTCACGGTGGTAATCCATGCAAGGAAACATTCTCTGTCATTTAAACAAAAAACGTTATAAGGACAACCATCAAGGTATAATTAGAAAAAATTATAAGTGGAAATTAATTACCGTCACGGCCCTCACTGATAGTAGCATTGTCGGCCTGGTCCCCACTACAATGATCAAGTTTCACATGAGGAACATCTACATCTGGCTCTACAACTGGGTTATTTGCCTCATTGGCAGTGCTGCTCCCCTGATTTAAACAAAGTTGTTAGACATTAAATTTATGGACGAAAACAAACATATTGAAAGGTTAACATTTTACCTTATCAGGCATTCTGGATCTTGGGACCTGCCCCAAGCTTCTGCGACGTTCAACTACGGCTTGATAGCCAAAATGGAAAGCCATATTTTTATCTTCCTCTGTAGTTTCTGTTTCGAAGTAATCACCCTACATTACATATGATTGTGTATTTTTAATGTTATTTGATAGGATTACAAAAACGTTGGAAGGGGATACAATTAATTATAAGATGTTTAGCTACTGACAATTCTTGAAACTTATTTCAAGTAGCCACCCTGGCCTAGCTTGTGATGGCCCTATTTGCCAATCCTAGCTTTGGTTGCCTTCGAGGTTTAAGGCAACCTATCATAAAAATATTGAAGTCAGATATGACGTAGCACACTTTTATTTTAGACATAGAGAAACTTAAAGCTATTGAATTAAAGTTGTAATTTACCTTGCGGGTCCAATTGGCATTTTTCCTTCTTTCTTTGCCCTTTTCTCTTTTCCGTCATGGATGAGTTCTCTCCAATCACTATCTAGAATTGTGAGAGGATGCTCGTATCTAGGGTTAAATTTCAATTGCGTCCTATAGGTATCCCTGGTATATTTCAAATATTTGGCAGCTACCCAAGCCACCGTTTTTCTGTCATATGTGCCCACCCCAAAAAGGGCTTCTAGATAATCTAGAAGTTCTTTTTTCAGGTTGGAATTCTGGGCATTCCACCTTGTGCGTATGGTTGGGCCAAAAATTACCAACGCATGGCTCTCCAAAAACCTGTAGAACTCATTGTTTCCTATACAGAAAAAAAAGATATTATCATTAATTAAAAATTAAAAATCATGATAAAATATGTTTTAGATAGAGTACATGAAATAGTTAAAATACTAAAACTTACCTAGGAGTTGTACGTGCTTTATAGGGACACCTTCATCATTCACCAACAACGTGCCATTAATGGTCCCCGTGGAGCTGACACGTGTAGCTCCAGGAAACGCGATAATGTAGTTGGCCATATCAGCCTCATCATTGCCAACATGTTAAGCGATTGGCTGGGTGTCTGCTTGGGCAGGGTGTGTTTCTTGGCTGGAACCTAAAGGAGTAGAAGGTGTACGAGAGGGTTGATGGTGTTGGGGTTCCCATGTTTTGGCCAGATTGGCAAGACCAAAAGATGAGACAACATCAGAACCACTTTGGGGCCCTAGGATCTAGCCCTCCTGGACCCGGAGAGGGATCTCTCCAAATAGAGCAAAGAATGATGTATCCTTGAAGCTCAGAATAAGATGTTAGGCTAGTTATGAAGCACAAAGAAGGGTTTTAAATGATTTGGTTGAAGGGTTGCTGGGCTGGTTAGGAGATCATAGACCGGGAAAGTGATGAGAGGAAAGAAACAAAACAGCAGGAGGGTTCAGCAAGGAGGATGGGCCAAGACCGTGCCATCCATCGGGCTATGGAGTCATGATAGGAGAATTACTTGCATCCACTAGCCAATGCTTCCAAAGGGCAAGTCATCTACACTAAAGGATATTTTTAGATAGATGATGGGGTGGAACATTAAGGAGGAAAGTGAAAGAAGGAAAGCGACCAATTTCTGTCTATAGATCAGGTCAGAGGTCCTTTAACTCCAGACCTGCTTGGACATACTCTAAGGCAGCCCTCAAAGGTGAACAAAGGGGCAGCTTATAGATCGGACCAGAGGTCATTTAACTCCTTGAATCACCTTTACTTAACTCAAAGAAAAAGCAAAGGGAATAAGATCCTGAAAGAAGCATAAATGCTCCCCAAGTTCATACATCGACGTGACGATAACATCATGCCCAGATTCGGCAAATTCTGTGGGTACATAAAGCGAGAAAACATACTTAGTGGGAAGCAGAACTGACATAAGGCACCTAACAAGGGTGAATCCTATGCTATACTTATTTTGCCTACCAAAAGAACATGAAACAACATGAAAATGTAATGAGCAGTGAAAACATGCAACGCATTAGACAGGATCTGAAATATGCAGTTAACAGTAAAACCAGTCTTGTACAATAAGCTCATGGGCTGTTACAGTCCAGACTTCTCCTCCCAGCCTATTACATACAAACGACTCTGCAACTTCCCCCCACGACTGTTCTAACAGTCAAGAATGAATCCCTCTAACAGAAAACTACCAGCGACTGAACAACAACCTCTACGACACGTTCTCGGGGATCTTTTATAGGAGAAGAGGAAGAAGCAGTGGTAGGATATACAATAAATGAATCTCATTAAGACAGAATCGGCGGAGTGTTCACGCCCATACCGCTTAATGGCAAAATGCAGCGCTGTATGTACTCTGTAGACTGTTTGGAGGCTCTGTCAGGCTGGAAATTGACCTCTGATGTTTATTTGGAGTCATAGACTTAGAACTGTGCTTTCTACTCACAAAATAAACAGGCTGGTGGAGAGAGAATCACGCACGGTTTCTCCATCCACTCATCATGTGCTCAGACATTCTTTAATGAAACTTTGTCTGTGTATTTAAGTAACATGGGCTCGAGGAGGTATGGGTTATCTTCGCAGAAAGATATACGCTGGAGAAAGAGAGTACTCTCTTGAGTACTTGTGCAGGTAATCAGAACTTTGATCATCTTAGTCTTGATGAGCTTCAATCCTTTCGAGCAGCAGAGGATAACGTTTGAATATATATTAACGGTGTTAACCCCTTGAAACCTTCAGCTGATCTGTTGGCAATGCTGAGAAAACCTCTATGTGACCTCTGCATAATGAAATAAAATTATCACAGAGCCCGGGCAGTGGTGGCGGAGGAAATGCAGGGAAGGCGGAGGACCGGTGGAATAGTGATGGAAGATCGATAGGTAATGGAAGGAAAGTGGAAAATGAGAGCGCACGAGTGAAAAAACCAAAGTTTGCATTAGAGCGAATTACACAGGAAAACACCAAAAAACAACGAACAGATGAATGGAGTGGGACCCAGGGGAGGCGGAGGGCGAACGAACTCAAACCGTCAGATCTGGGAGGGACGGACGGCTAGGATGCAATCGGAGGATGGAAAGAGGGACTTGCGATTGCGATCGGAGGAAACGATGTGTGACATCGATCTGAAGGAGATGGTGGCCATGATGTAATCGAATGAAGATCATCAATCGAAGTCTTGTGAAGTCATTGAATTGCGATCGGAGAAGCGGAGTGCGATTAGTGTGGGTACACCATTGAGAGATCATGATGAGGAACCCAGTAAGGAGAGGACGATCATGAAGTGATGGGATCTTTAATGACGATCCAACGGTCACGAATGAATCGGAGGATCGCAATCGGAGCACGGGTGAAAACACTTGCGATTGATCGAAGGCTGTTGCAATTAAACGATAGCCATTGGATCGCGGAACAAACGAACGGCCAGGATTGAATCGGGGCGTCGGGAGAAGGACTTGCGGTGGATGCTTCGATGAGCGATAAGCCCGGATTGGATCATGTACACGCAGACGATTGACGGAGTTTAATCGGGGAGGCGGAGGGAGAACCTGCGATCGGCGATCGGGAGGAAGGTGCGATTAAACGATAACCGTCGATCAGGAAGAATGGACGGTCAGGATGAGATCGGAGGGTCAGTGCGATCGGGGGATCGGGAGTTGCGATGACCGTCGGATCAGAAGGGAGATGGACGGCTGCGATGTAATCGGAGGATCTCAATCGGGAGGTGCGCGATGAGTGTTACGATTGCGATCGGGGAAGCAATGCGATTGAGCGATAGCCATAGGATCGGCGGGGAGACGAACGACTGTGATTTAATCGGAGCGTCGGGAGAAGGACTTGCGATCAGCGATCGGGCAGGAGTGCGATTGAGCGATAGCCATAGGATCGGCGGGGAGACGAACGGCTGTGATTTAATCGGAGGGTTTCAATCGGGGCGAGCCTTACATGTTAGATTACGTGGAGCCGACACGATTAAGCTGTGCGATGGTACGCCGGATCAACGGTGCGGAACGCACCACAGGTCTTAATGTTATAATCAATCGCATCAGGGATTTCTTGCGTTACAAAGGGTTTTGCCTCCCGCCGATGGTTCCGATTGCGATAAGCGCCGGGACTTAAGCACTTGGTCCTGGCGCAGGGTCATATGTGGGGAAGTGGTTAAGGGGTTTGCGGTAAGGGGCTAAGCCCTATAACATGGTCGGAAAGTGGGTTTTGGGCAGTTTTGATGGGTTTTGAGGGGTTAAAGGAAACGTCAGAGAAAATGGAAGAAAGGCTAAGCAAAGGCTAGGGGGGACTTTAAAGGGGATTTTGGGGAAATTTGAGGGAGTAAATGGGGAAATAGAAGGGGAGGAAAAGGGGGATAAAAAAAAAGGTTAAATGAGGGGGAAAAGTAAAGGGGGAAGGAGGTCTTTGGGCATTTCTTAGCATGAAATCATGACTTGAAGACAGCAAAGGGGTTAATATGAGATAAAGACACAGAGAGGCTTCAAGGAGACTGTATTTTCGGAGGAAATGCATTCCTTGAAGGCTAAAAAACAATTTAGCCCCCTAGTTGCTCGTCAAAAATTTATAGGGGGGCTAACAGTGGCTCCACATGGGGATGGCTTCTTCTTGAAGGAGCCAAGAAACTAGAAAACGATCTCTTGGTGTAGGCCAGATGCCTGCTGCTTGAAACCATCCTTTTCTTTTCTTGATCAGCTGCCACAAACTATGAAGACAACATATCAGCAGTACAATTCTTCCAAACAACTACCTACCCACACTACAGTCCTATAATTTTCTTCTTGGGTGCATTTGGACTTGCAGACCCTTTACATCATTAAGTTTTACAAACAGGAAAAATAAACCTATTCTACTTCTACCCTTATTACTCCATGAGACCAGATTAGACTGTTGGTCTCACATGTTTCTCTACCTATACTACTACCTGTTAGGATTAGACTGTCTAGTAGGTTTCTTCTCTACATTCTAGGACAGAAAATGAAACAACTAATCTACTTGCTCATGTACTGAGCTTTATTGAGCTTTTCCTACCTACCCTACTCTACTGACATATTTACAGGTCTAACTTACAAACATTGTCTTCCAATGTAACCAGTCCACCAAGTGATCCCATGGCTGGTCCTTCTTGATCAACTCCTTGAGCATGCTGGATAGGCAGGGCAGCTCCCACTCCTTTTGTTCAAAAACAGCAGCTTTGAAAAAATTTCTTTGTGTCTGTAACATGCTGCTGAGCAAGACCTTTGATCCTTCTCCCAACGTATGCAGGAAATGTGCATAAGGATCATGAAAAGGTACTTGGCTATGAATGTCTGGCAGGCTGGCTTCGACTAGGATCTCTTCTCCTTCCACTGGATCCGGAAGAAGACTCTCTTGAGAGGGAGAATCTCCCTCATCTCCTGAACTGGAGGACTCATCGTATATTGGGGTTGAGTCCTCTCGGAGCTCCGATATGTTGTGCTCTGAGGTGCAGTGCTCCGTGAAAAGGTCCATGTGTTCTTGAGCAGGGGCGTATTCCTTTGCTTCCTCTTCTTCAAGAGTAAGCTCCTTGCTTTCATCATGCTCAAGAACCTCTTCTTCGCTTTCCTCCTCTTCTTTTGAAAGGAAAAGCTGCTGGCGTCCATTCTCACCAATAATCTGTGGTAGGGCAGAATGAAGATTCAAAGGATCTTCATCTGCTATTATTCTGTCATAGCTCTCGCCATCAGTGTCATAAATAGGCGGACCTGACCAAGTCAACCATTCTGGGCGCACAACAAGTCTTTCTTCGTTCTGATCCACAGAGGAGTCTTCTGAAACTGAATCATCAAACTCATAAAATGGCTGAGCAGGAGCTTGTGTTCTGTAGAAGGTTTCTGGGGCAGACCGCTGGTTTAATATCCGATCAATCTCTTCTTCTGTCAAAAGAGGGATTTCTCTTTCATTATGGACAGAAGCACAGCAATCCTCTCTCTCTTGCATTAGCTGACTGGGAGGTGGGACGTCTTTTTGAACCTCTTCTTCCATATTAGATTCTGCCTCTTCCATGTAGTCGTCTGCTTCCTCAAGGCAACTTTCCCTATCAGCCTTTGCTAATAGGTCCTGATATTCTTTGGTCAGCGTAACACAAGGCATATGTAAGCAATCAGGAAATTCATGATCACTTTCCTCTTCATCTTCTACAGATTCTTGAGCATCATACAGGTCCTGCTCATTTTCTAAATCTTGAGTTTGTTCTTGCTCTGAAGGAGACATGGGCTGCTCTAAATAGTCATCATTTGCATTCATATTGGCCATCTGCGTCTCCAGCATTTTGGTAAGCACTTCTGTTATTCTGCATGCTTTATTATACAAAGCATTGTACTTTGCATCCCTGTCCATGCTTGGATTCGTGCTTATGCGAAGAAGGCTACTAACTCTTCTCAGCCAGTTCAGTGTTCTTCTCCAGTGGAGTCATTTGGTCTTTGGATCATAGGGAGTGTGGAGTCGCCAGGTAGATGATTATGACTGTTTGGAGCTAGATGCTGTCCACCATCAGCAATGAAAAGCCAATCTAGAGATAATGCAGTTCGAGTTCCCCAGTGGAGTCGCCATTATGTTGGTGACGACAATGGGAAATAGACCAACTATTAGCAGTTCTTGACTCTCAGATTCTTCCCCAGTGGAGTCGCCATTATGTTGGGGTTCCCATGTTTTGGCCAGATTGGCAAGACCAAAAGATGAGACAACATCAGAACCACTTTGGGGCCCTAGGATCTAGCCCTCCTGGACCCGGAGAGGGATCTCTCCAAATAGAGCAAAGAATGATGTATCCTTGAAGCTCAGAATAAGATGTTAGGCTAGTTATGAAGCACAAAGAAGGGTTTTAAATGATTTGGTTGAAGGGCTGCTGGGCTGGTTAGGAGATCATAGACCGGGAAAGTGATGAGAGGAAAGAAACAAAACAGCAGGAGGGTTCAGCAAGGAGGATGGGCCAAGACCGTGCCATCCATCGGGCTATGGAGTCATGATAGGAGAATTACTTGCATCCACTAGCCAATGCTTCCAAAGGGCAAGTCATCTACACTAAAGGATATTTTTAGATAGATGATGGGGTGGAACATTAAGGAGGAAAGTGAAAGAAGGAAAGCGACCAATTTCTGTCTATAGATCAGGTCAGAGGTCCTTTAACTCCAGACCTGCTTGGACATACTCTAAGGCAGCCCTCAAAGGTGAACAAAGGGGCAGCTTATAGATCGGACCAGAGGTCATTTAACTCCAGGTCTGCTTTAGCAACTCCAAGGAAAAACAGAGATAAGATCACAAAGAAGCATCTAAGAGGCAACCCCCAAGTTCATACATCAGCCAGCAGGAAATAACATCCGCTGCACTGGTTAAACCCCACAAATTCACTCTTAGATACACATAAAGCAGAAAACATAACGGTAACGAGAGCAGACAGCATAGGGCACCTAACAAGGGTGAATCCTATACCATTATTCTGATGCCTACCAGCAGAACATGAAACAGTATGAAAATGTAATGAACAGAGTAAAGAAACACATCACCAATAGTAATAGACCAGGATCCTGTGAAATGTGCTCTGATTAACAAATGCAAAACCAGTCATGTACAATAAGCTCAATGGCTGTTACAGTCCAGACTTCTCCTCCCAGCCTATTACATACAAACGACTCTGCAACTTCCCCCCACGACTGTTCTAACAGTCAAGAATGAATCCCTCTAACAGCAAACTACCAGCGACTGAACAACAACCTCTACAACACGTTCTCGGGGATCTTTTATAGGAGAAGAGGAAGAAGCAGTGGTAGGATATACAATAAATGAATCTCATTAAGACAGAATCAGCGGAGTGTTCACGCCCATACCGCTTAATGGAAAAATGCAGCGCTGTATGTACTCTGTAGACTGTTTGGAGGCTCTGTCAGGCTGGAAATTGACCTCTGATGTTTTTTTGGAGTCCTTTCTGGAGCTTGGAACTCTGTGCTGCCACTCTGAAATAAACGAACTGGTGGAAGATCTGCACGGTTTCTCCATCCCTCCATCACTGCGGCTCAGACAGTATTTAATGAAGCACCTGTCTGTGTATTTAATTACTTATGGGCTCGAGGAGGTATGGAGACCTCTGTAGGAAAGGTGTACGCCTGGAGAAAGAGTACTCTGCTGTTAAGCAGCGCAGTAATTACTTGCTGGTGCGCTCTTAGTCTTCGAACTGAGCTTCAATCCTTTGAACGCGGGGTTAACGTTTGATTATGTCAACAACAGGTGTTAACCCCTTGAAACCTTCAGCTGATCTGTTGGCAATGCTGAGAAAACCTCTATGTGACCTCTGCATAATGAAATAAAATTATCACAGAGCCCGGGCAGTGGTGGCGGAGGAAATGCAGGGAAGGCGGAGGAAAGGTGGCAGAATAGTGGAGAATCAATGGAGACAGCAGAGAGGAGCGGAGAAATGAACGCACAGAGTGAAAAAACCAAAGTTTAGCGTTCGGGCGAATTACACAGGAAAACACCAAAAAACAATGAACATATGAATGGAGTGGGACCCAGCGGAGGCGGAGGGCGAATGAACTCAAACTGTCAGATCTGGGAGGAACGGATGGCTAGGATGCAATCGGAGGATGGAAAGAGGGACTTGCGATTGCGATCGGGGAGGAAGCGGTGGCGGCGGCGGGTCGATACGGGGAAAAGGGAGATGGACGGGCGCGATGTAATCGGAGGATCTCAATCGGGGGTGCGCGAGGAGTGTTGCGATTGCGATCGGAGCGAGTCGTGGCGTGGCCAGATCGGATCGCGGGGAGATCAATGGTGGAGGGCAATCGGAGGAAGGAAGCGGAGGCGCAGTAAATCGGATGCTGTGTGGATCCGCGGTCACGAATGAATCGGAGGATCGCAATCGGAGCACGGGTGAAAGCACTTGCGATTGAGCGGAGGCTGTTGCGATTAAGCGATAGCCGCTGGATCGCGGAACAAACGAACGGCCAGGATTGAATCGGGGCGTCAGGAGAAGGGCTTGCGATCGGAGGAAATAAGCGATTGAGCGATAGCCGTTGGATCATGTAACAGACGGACGGCCAGGATTTAATCGGGGAGGCAGAGGGAAGGCCTGCGATCAGCGATCGGGAGGAAGGTGCGATTAAACGTGAACCGTTGATCTGCGGGAAGAATGGACGGTCAGGATGAGATCGGAGGGTCAGTGCGATCGGGGGATCGGGAGTTGCGATGACCGTCGGATCAGAAGGGAGATGGACGGCTGCGATGTAATCGGAGGATCTCAATCGGGAGGTGCGTGATGAGTGTTACGATTGCGATCGGGGGAGCAATGCGATTGAGCGATAGCCATAGGATCGGCGGGGAGACGAACGGCTGTGATTTAATCGGAGCGTCGGGAGAAGGACTTGTGATCAGCGATCGGGCAGGAGTGCGATTGAGCGATAGCCATAGGATCGGCGGGGAGACGAACGGCTGTGATTTAATCGGAGGGTTTCAATCGGGGGGCAGGCCTTACATGTTCCGATTGCGATGGGCCGGGGGCCTGCGATTAGCGCTCAGCCGTTCGATCGAAGCAGATCAACGGTGCGGAACGGATCGCGGGACTTAACGTTATAATCAATCGCATCGGGGATTGCATTGAGTTACAAAGGGTTTTGCCTCCCGCCGATGGTTCCGATTGCGATAAGCGCCGGGACTTAAGCACTTGGTCCTGGCGTGGGGTCACATGTGGGGAAGTGGTTAAGGGGTTTGCAGTAAGGGGCTAAGCCCTATAATATGATTGGAAAGTGGGTTTTGGGCCCGTTTTGATGGGTTTTGAGGGGTTAAAAGGGAAACGATAGAAGGGGAAAGTGGAAGAAAGGCTAAGCAAAGGCTAGGGGGGGACTTTAAAGGGGATTTTGGGGGAATTTGAGGAGTAAATGGGGAAATAGAAGGGGAGGAAAAGGGGGGATAAAAAAAAGAGGTTAAATGAGGGAAAAGTAACGGGGGCAGGAGGTCTTTGGGCATTTCTTAGTCAACAGAGAGGCTTGAAAAGGGGAACCAGCAGAGGGGATTTAATCAAAGGATAAAAGACACAGAGAGGCTTCAAGGAGACTGTATTTTCGGAGGAAATGCATTCCTTGAAGGCTCAAAAACAATTTAGCCCCCTAGTTGCTCGTCAAAGAGATTTAGGGGCTAACGGATGGGAAATATCTTGCCCTTGTGTCCCACTACCACCAACACCGGGTTCAACAAGTGCCAAAAATGGCTACATACAAAAGAAGTTTTTGTTAGTTTAGTCAATGTAAAAATTAAAAATCAAACTATCACAATTCATCTTATGCAGAACAAAAAAATATCCTTTTGATTTTTTATTATTACCTGATATGTTTCTAGCTGGGTCATAAGTTGTTTTATCCTCTCTTCTGTTTCAGGTGTTTGAGGCACGTCTATCAAAGTATCAAATTCTAACCTTGCTTTTCGTGCCTTTTTTCGCAGCAAGAGCAATGGAGATAGGGATGAAGAAAGCTCTTCCTCATAGAGGGAATCATCAGACGTACCATGGCCAGGTGTCTGCATATTTGAACAAAATTAATATTATTTCAATTATGTAAATAACTAAAATACCTGAAGATAGAGCAATGCTGGCACTTTACATGTTCTTCCGCTGGCCTCTTTCCGCGATCATCCCGTCTCGGGGTTGTTCCTACACTGCTCTGATCAGTCTACCACATTGCAATAAAATTATAAATGTAAAAACTTGAAAACAATATCTAACTTGAAAACACAAAATGAAAACTGAAATAATTTCTAATAAGACACCGGAAGACAGAGTTAGAGTTTCAAATATGCCTTGCATTGAATTCAGTCCTGGAAACATGTCATTGCACATTAAGGCACCCAAACAAGAGACGAGTTGACAATGAGACTAAACTGGGTTATTTTTAGTGAAATTTTAAAATCTCAAAAGGTATATTAATTATCGAAACAAATTAGCTTCATAATTTCAGTATTATTGAGTCTGTTGTGTATAAATCACAAAAAAATTGAAACAAAACACTAGAAAAGCAACAACATAATCACATTCTGCTATAGCAGTGATCTGACCTCTAAAGTAGACTTTCTACTAGTTTCATCAGTACCATACAAACAGTGGAAATGAACACAAGATACAACCACAGATGTGTAGTTATCCGCAAAACCATCCACCCGCCAACCTCCTCTAGTAACCTACACTAGAAACAGACGTATGGGGTATTTTTAAACGGGGTTCCTAAAAAACATCCGCTAGAGGTTCTTTTCCTTGTAGTGATTCTATCCTATCACATCCAACCAATTTAAATTAATTGAAACTTTGAAATTCATAAAATGTACTCTCCATTTTCACAACACAAGCATTTTGACAAAATCCTTTTCAAATTTGACATGTTGACCATGTCATGGAGAGAATTTCCATTTTTTTCATCTCAATAGGATGTGTCAGACCTTAAAGGTCATGGTCTAGGTGTTTGCTCTTGCACGATTTCACGAAGTAGCTATTTTCATGAATGTAATGTGTTATGCATGAAACAGAGGTTCTCACATACTTGTCTACATTCAATGATAGTTGTAGCCAGATTTTGATCTAATCCTAGTTTTAAGCATGATGGAGATTGAGGTTTAGCATTAGCTATAATTATATCCACATGGCTAACTTATCTAGCCCTTATGTTGTATGTATAACTCATGTTAAGAGAGATGTATCATCCATGCCACATGGAAATTGTGCCAATGTTTGGGGTGGTGATTGTGCTGATAAATTATCACAAATTAGATTTCTTGATACTTTCCAATTACAAGCACCTGATTATTACAATAGTATGTTCATGTGTGACTATAATATGAACAGATGTGGGTTTAATTTTCACCCTGCACTAGTACAGAGCTTTTCAGAGACTTTTCTTGGCAATGGCAAGGCAAAGAAAGAGACCAACCCTGAAAACATGGCCATGGAGAAAAACACAATTTCTGAAGTACTGGTTGTAGGAACATTAGGCCTCTAGGATGTTAATTTTCCATGGTACAAGGAAACTATTCCCTCATCTTTTAAAACTATGCCAAATATAGGATTGAGTCAATTGCGCATGATAGCCCTAGACAGCTATGGGGGTGAGTTTATTGATTGTCCTGTGGTTGAAAATGAAGATGCAACTCATGTGAGCTGTGATGTATTAAGCAAAGGAAACTCTGGAGATGATGGAAATTGTGATGATGGAAATCAACTGCCAAATTTTACGGAAATCATGCTAGAGAATAAGGTTTGGGGAATTCGTTATGTCTTACATTGAATTTTATTAAAAACAAAACTAAATCTATAGGCATGCCCTATTTGAGGAAAATGAGAAGCCTAATTTATTGCTCTGTTTCAAATCTTGGGCATTCTAAATGGTAAAATCACTTTTCAAAATCTGGCAAAATTCTGTTTGGCCATACCATTTTTCCTGCTGATGGAGGAAGGGCCTACTTTCTGGAGTTTCTTGCGCGACGGGCGGTTCTTTGCAGCAAGGGCCTGCTTTCTGGAGTTTCTTGCATGACAGGCAGTTCTTTGTAGTAGGAGGCATATATCCAATAGGGTTTGAGTCAATTAACAAAGGCAAGGAGTTGTAGTACTGATCTACAAAGGCATATATCCAGTAGGGTTTGAGTCGATTAGAAAAGGAGAGTTGTAGCACTGATTACATGTAGGGTAGCTATAGTGATTAATGTAAAATTTTGAAAATCCCACCATGATTAATCCGAAACCTTTGTAATTCATTTTAAATTCCTATTAAAACCATAGTTTATGGCGGTAATGCTCCACCATATAAATAGGTATTAAAACCTTTCAAATGCCAACTTAGGTTTGATTTAAAAATGGCATATAATTTTAGTTTAGCTTGTACAATAGTAAGGCCATTATTTAATGGTTTGACATAATAAAAAACATGCAACAAACCCACATAATTAGTAAATTATTTAAAGACAATAATTCCTACATATGAAAATATAAATTTATAACATACCAGCTCATACTCGAACATAACATCTGTATCAATATTCTTCTTCTATATCTTCTTGATCTTCATCCAATTGATCGACATCTATACCAAAATCTGATTCAGAAACGGTGTTGACATGATCGACCATGTCATCATCATCATCAATTATGTCATTTTCAATAATATCCTCATCGACATCATCATCAATAATTGTTGCCTCATCTCCTATGCTTGGTTCATCTTCTAATATATCTTCTTCATTTGTCAATGCATCTTCCTGCTCATCTGCCACTGCATCATCTTCTTCTTGACCAATATCATCTTCTTCCTCTACAGTATACTCTACTGGCCTTCCTCTTGGATCATATCTAATAGAAAATGACCATTCGTTCTCACCTGGACCTTTGAGTAAAAGACTTGTTCACATTGGCTTGGAAAAACATAGCGATCTTTTCCTGCTTCAAACTGCGATGTTTTAACCATTGGAAATCAATTTTCATGTTGAATAAGTGTTCTATCATCATCACGTACATTCATTCGTATCCTATACCATTTGATGTCGAACAAAACTATTTTTACGGAATTAAAGTCACACTCAACTATATCATTATAAATCAAAACTACTAACCTCATGTATTTACTAATACCATATATAACTTGTTTGACATTGTTGTCAAAGTCGTTTGGGAGAGATACAGGTAGAACATACTATAACAATAAAAAATGAATCGTTATTGGTTTCCAAATTAAACAGAAAAAAGGAAAATTTAAAATATGTATTCAAGCAATAACATACAAAAACATATACCAAAAAAATTACCTTAACAAAGGTATGCCAATCATGTGTTTTCACCCCACTGAAGTCACCTTTCTTTGTTAAGATATTATTTATGTTTGAAGCAAAACCTGTTGGAAATTTAATTCTTCTAACGACCTCTTTTACATCATTGCTTTATTGTTCTGTTAATAAACATGGAATATTATTATAATTTCGACCTCCATTGTTATTTGATCTGTCGATCACACTTTTCATTGCATGATTCGATTTCTCAATGTCAGCACAAATTTTGTCAATTTTATCTCTATCATGTGCACCATCTATGGTTCTCCATAAGGTTTCTGTCACATTCTTCCCGACTTGCATTGTATCAAACAAATGAGCTACTTTTAGGTCCTCATAGTCGGGCAACCTCACGAATTGAGAAGGATAACATTTCATTCCAGGTGGAAGTACAATATTAGTACCTTCACCGCGACGATGACCTTGATATCAAAGAATAAAATAAATCAGAACAATAATTATAAAATACAATAAAATAAATTCATTAGTTAAAACAAAAATTCCAAACATTACATAAACAATTTATATATATATATACACACACACAAATTACGTACCAACTGCTTGACGATTATTAATTTTGTTATATTCCAACTTCCACAACTGAGGTGTCATTCTTCGTGGTTTTAATCCAGTTTCTTCTTTATCATTGAAAATATGTTTTTTAGTAGTACGATACTTATGGTTCCTAGAGAGGAAGTGCCTAAACTCATCAAACACCATCTTTCTTAAGTCTGGAAAATGACGATACTTCATCTTAGGGCCACAAACTGGACATGCAAATCTACCCTTTGTTTGAAGACCTGCAATAAATGAATCAATAACAATTATACTATGAGATCATTTTTAAAACATGCAATATGGTATAGCTAATTTAGATAATCATGTATTATATTAAAGTGCAACGAAATATTACATACCACAAACATGTGTTAGTCCTGGGGCATCATGAATTGTCCATACAAGCATTCCACGACATTGAAATCTCTTCTGCTTGATTGGTTTAGTGATGTCATACATAGTGATGCCATGCCATAACTGTATTAGCTCATTGATAAGAGGCTCAATATATACATTCATATCTTTGACCTGGTACTTACCTAATTGTTCAAAATTATGGTACATAATAATTACTACCATGATATATGTATATATAAGTAATTAAATAAATAAAATATATATTTATGCAAACAACGAGAGAAATGAAAATGTTACATTCAAAAAAATAATGTATCAAATACCTGGAATAATCATAGTCAACATTATGTTCTCCCTCTTTATTGACATCCAAGGAGGAATGTTATTGTTGATAACGAAAATAGGCCACACTGAGTAAGTAGATCTAAGCTCTCTGAATGGATTAACACCATCAGCTGCCAATGAAAGCATGACATTACGAGGTTCATTTTTAAAATCTACATATTTTTCCTCGATTTCTCTAAATGCAGAACCATCTGCAGGAATTCGAAGAACACCATCTCCACTTCTATTCTTTGAATGGTAATCCATAAACTGTGCTATGCTGTTACACCTGAACATTCGTTGCAAACGTGGAATTATGGGAATATGACGAAGAACCTTTTGAGGCACCTTTTTGGTTAGTTGATCTGTTCAATATCTACTGGTACCACATTTCGGACATTTTGTTTTCAACGCATGTTCTCCATAATATATAATATGATCTTTAGGACATGCATCTATAGTGTTATATTCCATTCCAAAGTGTTTCATAATAGCACGTAGATCTTGATATGTTCGAGGTAAAGTATTTGGCGATGGTAAAAAATATTCACCCAACAATCTATAGCATAAACAAAAACTAGTTAATGTAAAGATTATTAATCATATATATATATATATATATATATATATATATATAAGTATTGAATTATTATTTTACACATTTATTACAACTAAAAAAAGGGAAAATAATCAACATTTACATATATGTGATCATATATACATATTGCATACCTTAGGAGTTGTGTCACACATCTGTTCAACAAATTATTCATAACCTTTAAGTTCTCCAGCAACAATGTAGCAGAGAGAAGAGTTGCATTTGAGTGTTCAAAATTTCGTTCACTTGACCTTTTAATCAGAGGTACATCATAAATACCATCACTATCTCCACCATCATCATCTGACTCACCATACAAGTCTTGGAGCATTTGATTTGTCCCATCATTAATGTGAATTGTCTCATTATTTTCATCATGATCTACCTCCATGGGATCATTAAAATTACCTTCATCATTCGCTTCATGTTCTTCACCTTGTACAACATCATTTCCAATACTAGTATTTGCTGCAATATTCTCTTGTACTGGTGCAACATCATCTAATCTACTACTATTTAGCTGTGGAAGCTGGTTGATCATCTGAAAAAAGTTGGGGGGCAACTGTGCCTTCATGAAAATTACAAACATGAATCATTAAACATTACTGCACATATAAAAAATATTAAAATAATATAAAATTTTACGATATAATCAAAATGAAGATAGATAATTAATTAGCATGGGACGATAGTCATTCAATCCACCATCAATGTGTCCATATTTCCTACAATGCATTGTTGCTGTTGCTATTAAGACTCTAACATTATTTCTCATACAACATTTTTTGCAAGGGAAATAAACTCTACCATCACCCCTTTCACCCTTTTGTATGTTTTTTCCACCTCTAATGTTTTCTTCCATTGAAGCAAATTATCCTATAAAGTAAATAATAATTATATTCAGCAATTATCTCTCTCAATGGTGTAGAAAACCCAAAACATGTTGAACTCAATGGGAGCTCAATAAGCAAAAAGAAAATAAAAGTGGACTTTTTACAAATTGTGGGCTTTTTACAAATTGTGGGTTTTTTACAAAATTGTGGGCTTTTTACAAATTGTGGGCTTTTTACAAAATTGTGGGCTTTTTACAAATTGTGGGCTTTTTACAAAATTGTGGGCTTTTTACAAATTGTTTATATTTTTAATAAAATTGTGAGCTTTTTACTCCGTCGAGCGCCTGGCTCAACACCTACACTAATCACCACAGGACTGAGGCGAAGAACCACAAGCTAAACCACAACCAAATACAAGTCATGAGGGGAGGGGTTGAGCGCATGCGCTGAGTCCCAATTGATTGAGTGTGCATAGCCTTGGTCTCGTAATCGAAACATGTAAAACCTCAACTCGTATATAAACACCAATATCTCTTATACGCCCGGTGAATGTGGGATTATCCCACCAGACACCAGCACTATACCGGCATTCACTAGCGTTAACAACATAACCAGCATTGTAATAATCATTATTGCCATCACCACCAAAACCACCAGAGATAGGGGCACCACCACCGACTGGAATAGCATCGATGTAATTCTCAGCAGCATTAACAACTGGAGAAGTTGGAGATGATGCTATGGCTCGCTCGGCTAAGACAGATTCATCAGACGTAGGTGACTCGAATGTCATAGATTCAAATGTTGCAGGTACCATATCTATATTAGAACTTGATTTTGGTGGCTCAAAGTCGATTCAGATGCCAGTGATTTATTTGGAGACCAATGATTTAGACTTCAAGCACGTGTGACATGCACAAGGCACTTGGGCAGTCACAACTTTGAAAAACTGATATAGGCGCCCTCGAACAAAACGACCCGACCCGAACGCGCCTGGTCGAGTGACCTCGCATGGCACGACACGACGCACTCGACCGAATGATGCCACAAGGGAGAAAATGGAAAGTGGGCTGCCCATAGGTGCACAAGGCACCCGGGCGGTCACAAATTAGCATGAAAACTAATACGGGCACCCTCGAATGAAATGACTCGACCCGAACGTGCCCGGTCAGGCGACCTCGCACAGCGCGACACGGCGCGCCCAACCGAATGATGCCACAAGGAAGAAAATAGAAAATGGGCCACCTGAAGGTGCACAAGGCATCCGGGTGGTCACAACATAGCATGAAAAATGATACGGGTGCCCTCGAACGAAACGACCCATCCTAAACGTGCCCGGTCAGGTGACCTCGCACGACGCGACATGGCCCGCCCCACCGAACGATGCCACAAGGGAGAAAACAGCAAACGGGCTGCCCAAACGTGCAAAATCCACCCAGGTAGTCACAACTTAGCAAAACTGATACGAGCACCCTCGAACGAAATGGCCCAACCTGAATGCGCCCAGTTGGGCGACCTCACACGACGCGACATGACACACCTGACCGAACAAATATCCCACAAGGGAGCAAACAGAAAATGGGTCACCCAAATGTGCACAAGGCACCCGGGCTATCACAAATTGGAAAAATTGATACGGGCGCCCTCGACCAAAATGGCCTGAACCGAACGTGCACAAGGGAGAAAATAGCAAACGGGCCGCCCGAACGTTCACAAGGCACCCGGGCGGTCACAACTTAGCAAACCTGATATGGGCGCCCTCGAACGAAATAGCCCGACCAGAACACGCCTGATCGGGCAACCTCACACGGCGCGACATGATGCGCCCGAACGAACGTCGATGCCACAAGGGAGAAAATGTCAAATGGGCCACCCGAACATGCACAAGGCATCCGGGTGGTCACAACTTAGAAAAACTGATACAGGCGCCCTCGAACAAAATGACCTGACCAAAACGCGCCCAGTCAGGCGACCTCACACAACACGAAACGATGCGCCCAACCAAATGATGCCACAAGGAAGAAAACAACAAACGGGCCGCCCAAACGTGCACAAGGCACCCGGGCGGTCACAACTTAGCAAATGTGACATGGGCGTCCTCGCACGAAACGGCCCGACCCAGGAACCCTTGGTCGTGCGGGGTCACATGATGCGACACGGCGCGCCCGACCACATGGAGGCATAAGGTAGCAAACAGAAAACGGGCCACCTGAACGTGCACAATCTGGCACCCGGGCGGTCACAAGTTATAAAATCTAACACGGGTGCCCTCGCACGTAATGGCCCGACCCGGGCGGCCTTGGTCGTGCGGCGTCACAAGGCGCAACACGGCGCGCCGGCCACCCGGAGGAAAAATGATAACGGGGTAAAACCCACAGTACCTGTTTACTCAAAATTTCAATCTCAATCTGTGTGTAAAGTGCCTTCAATTTTTTCATGCCCAAGTAATTCACAATTTGGTGAAACTCACAGTGTTCTGATTACTTGAACTGGCAAATTAAATAAACTCTGTCTGAATGTTTTAATATCTCAAATTGGAGATTTGAGATATTAAAGTAATACTCTCCCTCTACCTATGTGCATATAGCAATGCATCTTCTCTTTACCATTCAAATGAACGCCCACATTTACACTTTCAACCATTAGCTTGCAGACACTTCTTTCAAATTCACTAACCATAAGTTATAAGGCCATACACCTAAATATACAAATGGAGCTTTTCTTTTTTCACCAATGGTCAAATTCCAACTCTCTCTTACCTTTTCTTAAAAGGTTATAAAACCCCTTCATGTATATAATATGCTCCTTTATTGAAACCATACAATCCACCCTCGGCTTATTACATTAAACTCAACTCATCCTTAGGCAAGAGTTCTTTATCAAAGGTTTCGTTCTTTACCTTGATTCTCCACCCAAAACTTGTTATTCGCATCAAATACCATATATGTACCCTTAGTCCTTTTAATAAAGTGCTTCCATCATATCTCACTTCGAAAGCTCTTATATTCAGAGCCTCTTTTAATTTTGGTCATTAATTCTTTTAAATAACACACCCAACTATGGTGTCTTCACCTTAACCACTTTGACTATGGTTTAGCCCCTTTTTATAAATGCTAAACTTCAACTCATAACATTAAACCGGCACGATATTTTAATACACATTGCACTCACAACCCCACACATCAAACTTATCAAATAAACGTTTAAATGGCGAAAACTGTTGGGCCATACCTTAACCGTCGAATGGATCCAATGATCCATGTTATGTTGCGCCCCAAACCTCTATCCGATGGCGATAACGAAGTTTCGAAAAATCTTTGGTGCGGAGCGTTAACGCTCAAAACAAATGCGAAACTTGCGGTTTTACAAATCCGCTCAGGGACACGTGTTGTTCTCAAGAGCATATCACATTTTTATTTTGAAAACAACTAACTGCCTTTCAACAATGTGAATACCATGGTTTTGTTCCTCAAAACCACCTTTGCTAATGGTGCTCACGATTCCACCTCCTTCTTCATCATGGTTCTACCTATTCCATTCAACACCTTATTATGTTCTGTCTTCAACATTCTGTATTGGTTTTATCAACCCTTCACATAGAATCATATTCTCCACTAATTACTGCATTGTGGCTTCGAAGCCTTTATGTCGATTTTGTGAATCGGGTATACCAATCCCAACACATATGTTGATCTGTGTGCATCGCGCATTCAAATTAACAGAGGATCTATATAATCTAGGGGAATTCGAAAGGAACCAAGTCCTTATTCAGGAACGAACCCCTAAGTTGAATTCACCGTCATCGCCTTACACATAGGCCTCAATTTCAATGAGACTCACCTCAATTATTCAATTCCTACACATACACTTGGAACATATGGTTTACTCGCAATAGCGATGTTTCTGCCGATACTGTCGCAATAATGACACCTTTTCCTGAGCTATCACAATAGCAGCGATATCCTCAAACCGTCGCAAGAGCGACACTTAGCCCAAACCGTCGCAATAGCAACGTTTCTGCCGAAACTGTCGCAATAGCGACACCTTTGCCTGAACTGTAGTAATAGCGACGATTTCCTCAAACGTCACAATAGCGACACTTTCCTCTATGTCATCGCTATTCTGACGCTATTGCCAAAACTATCGCAATTCTGAAGGATTCCTCCAAACGTCGCAATTGCGACACTTTGTTTAAGTGTCGGTATTATGACACTTGTCTCTAAACGTCGGTATAGCGACAGTTTCGGGTGGGATTTGAAAAAGTTGAAAGTTTTTTGCGAAATTTCCGACATTTGGTCAAAAGTGTCAGAACCAAGTGTCATAATTTCCGCCAAATGTACTAGTGATATTTATAAATACATTTTTCATTTAATAATTTTTTTTATGTTTTATGTATGAGATTGATTTAATTTATATGTAAATCATGTAGCATAGATGTCAAGAGAGGGAGAAACAACAGGAGCATGAGAAAATTGCGGACTAATACACTGTGGTACAAGCATGGGAAGCATGAGAGAGGGAGAGGGATTTATGCCTTCACCCTATTAGTGTAACGGACGAAGCGCTCTTGAGGAATGTAGGCCTTCTTAAGTAATATGAAGAGGATATATCCCTAAAGGCGCACTATGGCTTGTTGGCACAACCGATCGATCGATGGAATGTCCACCAACAATATTTTCGTGTTGGTCCTGACACGTGGTATAAGCCCTCTGAGGAGGAAATTGTGAAACTTTCAAATCTGAAATTCTACTGCAATTATTGATTTATTTCTCCTATGTATTTTGACAATAAGTTATTTACAAAACCCTTCTAGTAAATTTCGAAATAAACATTACTGCAGTTATCACTCAAGTACATATACAGAAATTACAGTGAAAATGAAAGCATAAGAATCAATCACAATGACATAGTTATTTTGGACAATCATCCCCGAAAGAAACCCAATGTGGGAAAACCGGTGCAACAGGTGAGGGTTTATATATTAATCTTCAGCAACAAATTATTTACGAGGAAAGACTAGTAGAATAACTAAGAATATTCTTAAGAAAAACCCTGGGGTAAATTCTCTCCAAGCCTTAGGAGAATTTCTGATACCTGAGGGATCCACTAACCCTCTCTGTGTCACCGTTGTGTAATTCCCTATGCAGAGCCTGCGTGAGACTGTGTCACAACTATGTGAGCCCTCTGTGATGCTCCTCTTTGCTACTCCTTTGCCCTTATGCTTCCTCCTCTCGATCCCTGAAATTGTTGATGCCCTTTGCTTCCTCTACCCTGAAAATCTCCCTCTGAAATCGAATTCTATTTCCTGCAGAATTGACTTGCTTTGGGTTATTGAGTGTGTTCTTGGATTTCTTTCCAAATGACCCTCAAGTCTTCTTTTATAATATTTTTATTGAAAAATAAATGGCCCCGATTAGAAGTCTATTCAATTGCTAAGCTTAAATCTTGACTTGATCTTCATCCTCTAGAAGATTCACACTCTATTTTATTAATACCCATTAATTATTTAATCCCCTAAGTTTAGACTTAGGGCCTCCATTAGAATAATTAATTATTTTAATAAAACATAAACTGAGTGGAATTTCCAAAAACGATTTCTGGGATATTTGGAAAACTAGTGTCTAAGCCTCCTCACAAATGTTGAGACTTAGATCACTTTCGGGTGCTACAGGAATCAACACTCCCTCTTGGCAAGGAAAGTGTTCTAGCCATTTGCCTACTTCATATTGCTCTGACTTTGAAGCACCCTCTGCACTGCTGATGCCCAACTGTTGGCCCTCATCTTCTGCACTGTTGCCTTCTATATTGCTTCCCATGACATTGGCACTATAAATGCCTCATATGTACTAAAAATCCCTCTTCATTTGTCCACTTCTTCTATTGAAATGGATATTTTATCATCCCCACCTTCTCTCTAATGTAAACAAACTTTGAATTTCCCAGAGCATTAGTGAGGATGGCAGCCACTTGTTCTCTTATCAGAGTGTACTGTATCTGTACAGCTCCTCGCTGGATACAGTCTCTGATAAAATGACACTTGACGTCATTGTTCTTTGACCGATCATGAAACACACAATTCTCAGAGAGCTTGATGCAACTTTGATTATCACATGGAATGTTGGTTGCTTCCATATTTTCCTTGAGTGGATTCGCAAGCAACTTCCTAAGCCATATATCTTTACACGAAGTAGTGCTTGCTACCATATATTCCACCTCAACTGAGCTCAAAGATACAGACTTTTGTTTCCTGCTGCACAAGGAAGTGATTCCTGATCCAACATTGAAACAATACCCACTGGTACTTTTCCGATCTACTGAACTTCCAACCCAATCTGCGTCAATGAACCCACTCAGTCTGATGTGATTGCCTTAGGTGTATTAAAATCCATGCTCGAATTTTTCTCGTAGGTATCTAAGAACATGCTTTGCTGCTGCCCAATGTTCCCTCCTTATTTCTACCATGAAATAATAGAGCGTGTTGATAGCATAACAAACATCTGGCCTAGTGTTTACTAGATACATCAGGGACCCGATAAGTTGTCTATACATGGTAGGATCAGCCTCATCATCTTTGGATCTATCAATCTTCTTCTAATTGGTGATGATTGGAGTAGCCATGGGTATACATTCCTGCATCTTGAATCTTTTCAAGTTTCTATAGCATATCTCCCTTGACCAAGGAAGATTCACCCTTCTGCTTCCAAATTTCCAACCTAAAAAATAATGCATCAACCCCACATCCTTCATGTTGAATTCAGTAGCGAGGTTATCCTTGAAATCCTTAATGAGCCTAGATGAACCTGTCAGGAATAGGTCATCTACATACAACACCAGTATCAGAGGCTCATTCCCTAATTTCATAGAGTAGAGATTGGGATTTGCATCGCTCTTAACGAATCCCATCTTTTTCAAGTAACCATCAATTCGACCATACCAATCTCTAGAGGCTTGCTTGAGTCCATGCAGTTATTTATTAAGCCTAAAAACATGATTCTTTGACTCATGCATCTCAAATTCCTCTGGTTTTTCAATATATACTTCTTCTTCTATCACCCCCATTCAAGAATGCAGTCTTGACATCCATCTGGTAAATCTCCCACCCCGTTTGTGCAACAAAGGATATCACTGATCTAATAGAAGTATATATAGCTATTGGGGAGAAGGTTTCTTCATAGTCTATCCCCTCCTTCTGAGAATACCCCTTAGCCACAAACCTGGCTTTATTATTTTCCACACTACCATCTGCAACATATTTGATCTTGTAGATCCATCTAGAACCCACAATTGATCAGTCTTGAGGCCTAGGAACCACTTCCCAGACATTATTTTTCAAGATGGAGTTGTACTCCTACACCACTACATCTAACCATACCTGATGCTGAGTTTCCTCCTCAAAACTAGAGGGTTCCCCCACTTGAGCTACCAAGGCTTGGTATCTGTCTGGTTGCATGCGCTGCCTCTTCTTATTTCTAGGAGCTTCGAAAAAATACTTTGTGTCCCTTAGAATCTATCGTAATTCCCTGATCGTCCTACTACTGGTAGTGGGTGGATATTCTTTCTCCTCCTCATGTGAATCCTATTGAGATGAAACTCCTGGATGCTTGTGCCCTATAGAAGCACTCGTGCTAGTTTCTGCTAGTGGTAGTGGCTGGAATAGTGGATCATCTTCAAACTATGTTTTGTAAGGCATCTCCTGGGATTTTTTGAAAGCTCTTTCCTCCATCAACTTTACATTTTGTCGCACTATAATATTCATACTATCAAGAATGTAGATTTTTCAACCCTTAGAATTCTCTCTATATCCCACCAGATATCCCTTTTTCGCAGTCCAGTCCAATTTTTTCCTCTTTTCTTCGAGTACATGGTAGTACGCCACACTACCAAATATCTTGAAGTGGCTTAATTTTTGCTTCCTGCCAGTGAAGACACTTTCTCGAGTGATCTTACCTAATGCACTATGAGAAATCATGTTTTGAATATACGGAACTGTATTACAAGCTTCTGTCCACATAAATTTGGACATGTATTGATCATACAACATTTCCCTTGTAGTCACTACAATATTTCTATTCTTCCTTTCCGCAATTCCATTCTGATCCAGATTATATGGAGGGGTCCACTCTCTTCTGATGCCTTCCCTTGCACTTAATTCTGTGAAGTTTTTATCAATATATTCTCCACCATTATGTAATCACAGTATCTTTATCCACTTTCCTGTCAGATTCTCAATCATATATTTAAACTCCTTGAATCGATCAAAGACTTCATCCTTGTTTTCTAAGAAGTAGATCTAAGTTTTCCTGGAATGGTCATCAATGAAGGTAACGAAATATTTGACACCACTAAGATCTCTAGTGGACATTGGTCCACAAATGTCTGAGTGTATTAATCCCAACACATTCTTAGCCCTATTGTTGCTCCTGGGCTAAGCTGCCTTGGCGTATTCTTCTAATGTGCATCCTCTGTAAATGCCATCTCGCTTAGTGCTCAAATCTGGAAATCCTGTAACAGTCTTCTTGAGAATTCTCAAATCCCCGTGGTGTAACTTCCCCATTATCCTGTGCCATATTTCATTCAAATCCTTCTCACCATTGCTTCCTATCAATGCCATTGGAGGTTCGAGCTTCAACTTATACATTTTTTTTCTCTTGACTCCAATTTGTGCCTTCTTCTTCCAAATCAAGTGTTTGACATATACTATTTTTCCAATGAAGTAAACATCATAGCCCTTGTTTTGTAGTTATGTGCTACATTGGTGGCTTGAATATTATTACGAGATTAAGTTTGAAACACTATGGTACCACTCCCAACGGGGGTACACTTTTCCTTATTTCCCATGGTGATCTGGAAGTCCATCTGCTCTTCTCGATAGCTTTATAAACATTTTAGTACTCCCGTCATATGTAAAAAATATCCACTATCAATATACCAAACCTCTATAGAAGCAGGGCTTGATACGCAAGCGAACTATTATTCCAATGTGGAAGCCAATATAGAAATGTCGTGATCCATCTTTCCTTCCATGCTTTCCCTTTTCTCCAGAGAGTTGCATGAACCCTTACGAGTTGCTGCTGCAACAACGCCTAGACTTCATTCCATCGTAGAGTCTCCAATATATTTACTCAACCTCAACTCTGATACCATGTGAAAATTCAAATCTTAAATTATACTGTAGTTATTGATTTATTTCTCCTACTTATTTTCACAATAATTTATTTACAGAACCATTACACTAAATTTCAAAATAAACACTACTGCAGTTATTACTCAAGTATATATAGAGAAAGTAAAGTAAAAATGCAAGTATAAGAATAAATAACAATGACACAGTTATTTTGGACAATCATCCCCGAAAAAACCCAATGTGGAAAAATTGGTCCAGCAGATGAGGGTTTATATTTTAATATTCAACAACAAATTCTTTACAAGGAAATACTGGCAGAATAACTGAGAAAATTATTAAGAAAACACATGGGATAGATTCTCTCGAAGCCTCAGGAGAATTTCCAACACTTGAGGGACCCACTAACCCTCTTTGCATCACCCCAATGTGATTCATTGCATAGAGCCTATGTGAAACTGCGTCACAACTACGTGAGCCCTATGTGTTTCTCCTCTGTGCTAGTCCTTTGCCCTTTTGCTTCCTTCTTCCCTTGAGACCTCATAATGTTGATGCCCTCTGCTTCCTCCCCCCTACAACTCTCCCTATGAAATTGAATTCTATTTCCTACAGAATCGACTTCCCTCGGGTTACTAAGTGTGTGACGGGCTTGCTTTCCAAATGGGCTTCAATTATCCTTTTATAATATTTTCATTGAAAAATAAATGGTCTAGATTACAAGTTTGATTGATGGATAAGATTAAATCTTGACTTGATCTTCATTCTCTAGAATATTCTCACTCTATTTTATTAATACCCATTAATTATTTAATTTCCCCAAGTTTAGAGTTAGGATCTCCATTAAAATAATTAATTATTTAAATAAAACATAAATTGAGTGGAATTTCTACAAACGATTTCTGGGTTCTTTAGAATACTAGAGTCCAAGCCTCCTAAAAAATTTTGAGACTTAGTTCACTTTCTGATGCTACAGAAATCAACAGACATATATTTTATCACTGACCTATCTAGGAGAGGGGATGATTTTCCTGAGTTCCCTAATGTCACCCATGGGGTTGCAGCAAAGAATCATCTTGTATACTCATAGATATGTTGGGGGTCATGTGGTTTTTCCAGCATATTTTTAGGTGTGTGGTAGATAGCTACAAATTGATTCTTTTGTTACATAGGAGGTTAGGTGCCTCTCATTATTAGTGACCACCATTGCACACTATAATAATTATGGGTAGCGCATTATTTGGACTGTTTTTCTTATGTTGATTCTTTGATGTAAGTGCCATGATGTATGAGATGGTATGCCATTTTTTTTAGGCGGTTTTTTGGGGCATTAAATAGGCGTCGTGCAATGATACAGAGAGGATGAAGTTTCCTTTTGCTTCAGAGATTTATTTTTTATTTTTTGAGAGGTTTCCAGATACCAGACCTACATTTGAATGCCACCCTCCTAGGCTAGTGACTGAGGTCAAATGCACATGCTAGGCTAGATGATTCCCAAGAGGAGCCTGCCGGAGTATCTAGCTAGGATTTATGCCCAGACACCGGCCTTACTGGCTAGTTAGGACAACCACATGTTTATCTTGGTGTCATGTCTGTATGTGGGGATGGATTGGATACAATGGCCCAACATCCTATTCAAACTGGATAAGCCTATAGATGATAGAGGTAATATTAGTGTTTTTCGTTACAATAATTTAGTTTCATTTTATTTTCTTAATTAATTAGAATAAAATTTATTCTAGCACGTTCTTTAACATGTTTTATTAAATTGTTTAATGAAATTGCGTAATTATTGTTGTGTACTATATATTTTGTAGACATCAGCACATTCCTTGGGGACATGCCTCCTACCCCACTGGAGGGATCAATTGCAGAGATGGGAAAGGCCTAAGAGGGTGAGGTACATCCTCAAATGTCGAGGGGCGAGGCCATCGGGGCCTATAGGGATGGTCTCAAATTTAGGATGGACTACTGCGACTAACTTTCTAGACTTTTGGTTTAGGAGGGAGTCTACCTTGTGAGGGCTCAACACATCAGCATAGATCCTAGGCACTTGGAACTCTTGAGGGTTTTTCCACACAATATTATGACTCTTATGTGTTATATCATCACAATTAATATTTTGTTGGTGGAGAGGAGGGATGTAGGGCATGCAACAAATACATGACATGAGTCTTCATGTAGTGATATCCTATCAGATCATGATGATGAGGGTGGTGATCATAATTTTGGTAGTACTACCCCATTGGATCATGGTTAGGGTGTCGATGATCCTTCTAGTAGTACACTTGATCATCGTTCACCAAATGATCACATCCCAGTAGAGGCAAAGGCACCTCATGTTTCTCTTGATAGAGAAGACCAGCCACCTTCTCCTCCACCTAATAGTTCAACTGTTGAGGTAGTACTTGACCATTCATCATCTTTTTCTACAGACTAGGCTGCCACTACTATGTTTGTTGTATCAGAAATTCGATATTAGTTATTTCACTTGTTTTTACACTCACACACACACACACACAGATATATATATATATATATATATGGTGCATTTTTTTGTTCATGTTTATGTGTTTAATTTATATGTTGGTGTTGATGTGTATATTGTTAGGTCATGTTATATATGTTCATTTAATGTTCTTGCAGATATATGTGTATGTGATAGCAGTTATTTGAAATGAAATGTATATTAATTTGATGATATGTGCAGTAATGATGTTAGATTGCAATGCTTTTGTTTTGTTAAATATGATCAGGTTGATGATGCCCTATTATGTTATTAGATTTTTGTGCTAGCTAATGATGTTTATATGTGCTAGAGGTGTATATAATTAGATGATGGCAGTGAATTTGAATGTGGATCATCGATGATGTTTAAGTTTGTTAGATGGTTATCATCATGATGTTTATTTTTATGAAATAATATATATTATAGATTATTTATTGGTGAACTTGTATCAAAATTTTATATATGAAATTACATCCAAAATTACTTACTTTAAAAGAAAATGCAAAGATTTTTTTATAAATTACAAAGTTTAGTATGGTTGAAACTATAATTGTAAAATTAACATAAATAGTTATCTATTGCTTAAATAGTTCATTCATATTCACTCCAACCTAATTATTAAAATAATTCAATACTCACAAGGAAACATAATTAAAGGTAAAATATTTTAGTTATTTCTTAATAAAACGAAAGTGTGTAACTCATTCAGTTTTTAATATAAAATATTAACAATAATAAATTATTCAAAAATAAAATTTAAACAATGAAAAATTACATTATGGTCAAATATATATATAGAGATAGAAAACCACTATAGATCCATCTTAATCACATATTTATCAATCGCTAAAAGAAATTAAATATTTTGACATGTACAACATTTTGGTGTTGTTTTGGTTTTGTATTTGATGTTTTGCTTTAAATTTATCTTCTTCTTTTTTATGTAATAAATATGAGCTAAATAATACAAAAATCATACTATATTAGATTTAATTTTTTTACAAATAATATATTTGATTATTTCTTAATGAACAACTCAAGAAATATTAATTTTTCCACATACTTATCAGGAGATAGTCAGTAAAATTCATGTTTTCACATTTCTCCTAGCTAATATTACGTCATGTTCACAATGATAACGACATGTCTACTTTAAATAATTTACTTATAAATACATAAAAATATATATATATTTTTTACATAATCTAAATTGGAAAGAAAAATGCATCACCAAGTCTATTACAAGATCAAATAAATTCCTCTTAATCTCCATCACATTATTTATCATTCAATTCTTAGGCATTAAATATTTATTAATTCAACTTTTATTTGTAATTACAATTGGAAATAAAAGTCAAAACTCTTCCATTATCCATGAAGACAAAATTAAAACCTCTCATGCATCCATAAAAGCCCAGTTGTTTCTCTTATGGTCCATAAAATGATGTAATCAACATTTTATACATGCATAAGACCTCCTTTTAGTTTACATAATGTTGCAAGAACTTAAATTTAAATATAGTAAACATGAATTTACATCTCATGTCAAGAATTTAATCTTACATATTAATACACAAATTTTTTATTCTTAAAGTCGTCATATATTTATCACTACATGATTTATATAGATTTCGAAATAAATAAGAAGAAAAAACATGTGACGTAATTAATAAACCAATAAGTATCTAAAACTAGAATAAATCTTCAATGTTTTTTCTTAATTCATTATTTTCTCATTTTGGTTATATTCTTCTCATTTTCCTATTTGAGAAGGATTGTGACCTTGAATCCTTATTATCATAGATATTGTACACCATGTTTTAACGCATTTATATTTATGGATATATGTTGCATAGTGATAATAAGGGAGGTTATTTTACTATATTGAAGAACTTTGATTATGGTTGTAGTAGGCTTTTTAGTACACATATATAACACATATATGGTTTTCCTTCTCCATTTTCTATCACTTTGTGAGTTATTTTAGATTGATACTCACATATTCATTTGAGGAAGAAGAAAATATGAGTATATTTTGATTGATACCTTAATAAGATATATTTATAAATTGATAACTAATTCTTATAATTACAATCTTTTGATCCATCTTGATGTCTATCCAAAGCCTATAGAATAATTCTACTGCAAATTACATTTAAACACATTAAAAAAATATTTTAACATTTTACTTTTTAACATAAATAAAGTGCATTACGAAGTTTAAAATATACATAAAGAGATTATTACCAAGTTTTTGCACCTAATCCCTATGTTTAGCACATCCTCTTCAACACATGGATAATAACTAGATGCATTGTATATCTCTCTGACTTGATACAAATGCAGATAATTTAGATATGGTGCGTCATAGGTCTTGGAGGAATTCATGGTTAACACACCCATGCATAAGCAGAGGATAATGACACTACATAATAAATAGTAAATTATAAGAAAATTAATTATAAAATATCTCATTGCATAAAAATATAACAAATAATAAAATCATGTTTTTTACATATATACTCATAGAAGGTTCAAATGGTCATGCAATTTCAACCTCAACAAATAGTATTCCATAGTGACGCATCATTGCAGTGAATACCTAGATTAATAAGGCACCCTCCCACTCATTATAACTTCATTTTCCAAATAAATATCATCTTTCTTTAACATCCATGGGACATCACCTTCTTGAAAGACCAAGAGGGATCAACCTTTCCTCTAGTTTCTTGTCATGGCCAGTGCTTCTTTTTAGTTTTTGAAGAAATGAGATATCTCCTAATATCCAATGTGTCATATTCTTTTTATGATATGTGCATCCATCAAGAAGATGATTTTTTTTTTAAATATATGCATTGGATATATTAAGTGGGAAATCTAAAGATGCTCCCAATATGGGAGCTCATAAAAGACAAATTTCATTTTCATCCCAATGGGAAATTTCTCAACATAGGTGTCAAAGAATTATGGATCATCGAACCTAGGATCCCCATTTTAATAAAACATTTCTACAAATTCCTTCTCCTTTTATCTGTCATATTCTCTAAGCCATTCAGTTCGTGTCATTGTTGCAGGGCTTTGGTTTCTCTTTGGTTTACCATTGAAATAAGATGTTGCTCTTCTGTAAGGGTGGTCTTATACGAGGAATACCTAGAGAGGTCATACAATATTTTTTATAGGTGGTCAGACCACTTAGCCTTCAGAGAAGGTCCACAACATTTACATCCATGATACCCTCTTCTTACAAGGCTTGCGAAATTATTGTATACAGGGCACGTTGGAAATCTTGAAGATCATAAAAATTGGAGTGAATTAAATAAATATGTGAAATAATATTGATACATATATTAAAAAAATACATAAAAAAATAATTTACTAGAGAAAACTCGTAAGCCTAGATAATCTTGTATAGTGTAAGAACATATTCCATACAACATAAAAATCCTCACTGTTGTGATGGGTCGTGATACATCGTACAGATGTATCCCCTCCCATAATTCCTTCACTTCATCTACCAATGGTTGTAAGTATACATCCATATTCTTCACTTGTCTTCTACCAAGGACTATGAGAGGCAACATAAGATGTTCCTTCTTCACAGCCAACCATGGGGGGATATTGTTATTGATCTCTACTACTAGTCAAATAGAATAGTTGGTGTTTTGGAGGGAATATGGATTGACGCAATTATGTCTATATTGAGTCATAGAATCCATACTTCATACTTGAATTTTTCAAGCAATGTATCCACTATATGCTTCATGTCTATTGAATCTGTTAGGATTCACATAACTCCCGACTCACTTTTTTGTGAGGCATGCCATCCCTGCAAGATATGTAATTCGTTGAAACTAAAGAGCCTTTGGATGCTTGGGATTATAGGCATGTGCATCAATTTTATGGGGAATACCATGTGATTTACATATTATTTTTAATTTATGGTTCTTGTCATGCCCACATTTTAGACATATCTCTTTTTCTGTATATTCTCCTTTTTATAGAATAAAATCATTCAAACATGCATTATATGATATGTACTCTACACCCAACATTTTCAACAACTTATTTGCCTCTTCTCGGATTCTCGGAAATACATTATCACTCAGAAGAACCTTATATTTGAATAATGTATTTTCAATGTCAATATTTAACGTTCATAAAATCGATCATTTTTAATGTTGATTGTGTGACAAGATTTCTCAAAATATAAGGGAATTGATAGATCATGCAGGTGAATTACCTCAATATTGGCGAAACATGGATTCGACGTGCCAAAATTTTCTTTCAAGTTGTCTAGTAAGATCGTTTCCCCAGCTCAGTAAACTTTGGCTTGCCACCAAGTTCAAGGGGAGGGTGGTGGAAGTAAATTTCAGAATTTCGAATAAGGTATCATAGGTATGAGAATCATCCCCTAGCTCATCATTATGGAATGAATCTAACAAAATTTCCTCCTTGGTAGTCATATACTGTAATTAATCCTCCATACCAACCTCTATTTGATTGCCTCTATTTCCAACTAGTGATGAGGAACTAATTTTTTTGTAGTCGTTCCTAATTGGTGAATCTGTACGTAGTGGGAATAGAATAGGTGGTTGATTCAACCATTCTTTGTATGCTTCCTCTCTGAGTATTTCTCTTAATGCAACTTTCTCTCAATTTGACGTTGTACTGGGTTGTACTGAAAGATCGTAGGTAGATCTCTCATCATCACTATAATCCTAATTTCAAAACATATTGAACATTAGTAAATCAATGATATTAGTAAGCACACCAATGCAATTGGTTTATTCAAAATTATATTGTACCAAATAATTATTACCATCATTGATCCAGGATTGTAACTGGAAGATGCCATGTTCTAATTGGAAAGATGAAGTGGCTTTCCATTTTCATCTACCAACTGCTTGCAATATGCCACTCCCAATAAGGGATTCCAATCTTTTTGAAATGGAGGAATATTTTATTAATTAGGATCCTGTAGATTTTGATACATTTTTATTCAAATTGAAATAGCATAAACAAACAATTCAATTAGATAACTGAAATATAAATAAAATATGAACAAATTGGAGATGGAAAGGGAGAACTCCGCGAAGGACTTTGATCATAAATATGGGACAAGTTTGAAGTTGAAGAATTAGCCATTTGATAATATGAAATTTTCTCCCTGCATTTGAGCAAAATTAGAAATAAAATTTTAAGTACATATTTAAAATCTATTTCGAGAACCATATAACCACAACCTCAATTTCAATATAGTTTTCAAACCATTTTTTAGGAATAGGGCAACTTTAAGTGGAAAATGTATACTATGAACTACTGTAACTCATGTGGAGGCATCTTAAAGGATAATTTGAGATGAATATGCCATTTTTTGTGAAAATAAAATTTCAAATAGCTTTTAAACCCTATTGGTGCTCTTATCAGGACTAACTGCACTAATGCGTTTAAATAATAACCACATCGGAGCCATAAAATAATAGCCGCACAGGTTTCCATAATTTCAAAAAAAAAAAAAAAATCTATTATATTGATGCTCTTGTTAAAAATTACACCAATGCGTTTAAATAAAAACAACATCAATCCACACCTATTTCCAAGATTTCAAAAATAAAAATGAATTCTACCATGTCGGTGCTCTTATAACAATTACAACACTCATGCATTTAAATAAAAACCACACTATTCTGTTAAAATATTAACCACACTATTTCATGATTTCGAAAAAAAAAGGAATACTAACATGTTAGTGCATATAAAAAAGTTGGTGCCACAAAAATTTCAATGTTCTTTACTTGTAAATTCACCAGTGTTGTTTACTATCGAATGCACTGATGTTCAAATGAAGTGAAAAAAACACAATTTTTTTTTTTTTAATTTAAAAAAGAGTGCAATTGATTTTTGGAAATATAATTTCATAAAGTATTTTAAATACTAAAAATCTATTCACCATTTCATTATTTTTCCCAAAATTTCAAGGCAGTTATTTGCATCAGAGACATACCGGGAGTAATGTGCGGTAGAAAATTACTTTGGAGCAGCAAAATTATTCATAAGGTCAAAAGATGGAAGGTATCGTAATTCACTCAAAACCATGCATGGTAAATTTTTTTAAATATAACTGTTGATTTTACTAATAAAAATATTTACAATTTCTGTTAGGGTTTAATTAAAAGAGAGATCATTTTCGACACATATCGGGAACACTGTGGAGCAGCATAATATTTTCTAACTGCAGAAAGATCATAATTTGAAAGGTATGGTGATGCACTCAAAACCCTACAGAGAATTTTTTTTTAAATTTTACTACTATTTTTACTGTTAAAAAAATTTACAATTTCTTTTAGATTTATTCAAAATTGAGAAAAAAAATAAAAAAACCTATGTAATAAAAAATTTACTATTTATTTTATTAGTAAAACTTTTTACTATCTCTGTTCCTCTTTAGATTTAATTAAAATTGAGAAAAAAAAACCAAAAAATTCAATACTTACCTTAAACCCTTGCTTCTTCTTGCTTATGTGACTACGAAATTTCACCTTAGTGTTTAACTCCCTTTACCACTTCACAATTATGGCTTTTCATTTTAGGCATCTTAGATTTAATGGGTTTGTGTGCTTGTTATATATAGAGAATCTGGCATGTAAAGCAAAGAGATTGAATTAGATCCAAGCCCTTTCATCCCTATCTGTTTTTTTTAAATGATGCCTATTTCGTGGTGCGCCTTGCGTAATAGAATGCACTGGTGTTGGTGATGCTTTTATAATTGCATATTGCACTTAATCCTGTCGCTCCTATCCATTTTGTTTTTTGAAATTTTGGTAGGACTACATCTTCATCATCATGTCCAAATACATCACCCTGATTCAGAAGGGGAATTGAACCTATGATGAGTGCCTTAAAAACCCACCTCATCACCGCTTAGCCAAGACCCTATGGTTGCCCCTGCCCAATTTTTTTATTAGTGCCTCTGGTGTAACATAATTCATCAATTCACCTCTTCCAAAAAACATAGTTAAGTAATGGTGGTGATTTTATCATTACAAATCACACTGTAATAATTTAGAATTATTTAAAAAAAAAATTGTTGATAGTGTTGAAAAATTAAACACCCAATGTGTTTAGTATATTAAATACACTAGCGTGTTTATTCAAATAACCGCATCGGTTACCAAAGCTCTTTTTGGCTAAAAATAATTTTGTTTATGTATAAAATATATTTGATGGATTATTTATTGATGGTACACGTTGTATATTGATAAAAAATGTCTGATAAGTTATCAAGTAACAAAAATATTGATTAGCATCCATGGGGTATTGGATAGAGAGTGGTCGGGTGCTTTGTTAATACAATCCTTGATGTGAAGTCACCGGTTCAATTCCCCCCCTGATCTGGTTGATATATTGGATATGTTGAAGATTTAGTCCTATCAATGTTACAAAAAAAAAAATATTGATCGACACAATTATAGCACATTGAAAAAAGTAGAAAAGACAAGTTCTTTGTAAATTCTTTACAAAATTAATATGTTTGAACTATATGTAAGTTTAACTAATATGTATTGATTAGTGTGTGTCATGGAGAGGCACAAAATGAAAAAAGGTCTCTAATATTATTTCTAATCTAAGTGGAGAAGAGCGTAAAATCCTGGCAGAAAAAGTGCAAATAGATGAATTAGGTGAATGAAAAAATATTATTCAATATGATTTGTTTTTTTCATTAATAATATACCGAAGAATATTAGATAACATGTTTCAAACAATTCATTGATTCACATATGTTTAATGTTCTATAGGGAGAAAAAATGAAAGAAAATATCAATGTCGTTCTAATAAAAGAAAAATTATAGAACATGTAAGTGATGTTGAATTGGTCCTTCACTCATCTGGAGTGGTGTTCAAAGTTAGTGAAAGGGGGACTTTTTTTACAAAACTATGAGCGATATAGTGCAACGAATTTTTAGATCTACTTTCCACTTATAATACAAAAATTAATCTAATGGTTCCAAGAAATAAATTATATCTAAACTATAGGAAGCATTTCTAGAGCAATTTTCAGTGCTACATGTCACACATGCAATAGAAAAAACATACAACTAGAAAAAATTATCATTTAAAAGGTAATATTCCTATTTAAAACAATTTTATAGAATTATATGTATATATTACTAAAAACCATTCATTTATTAATATCAATTTTGTTATATTTATCTTTCATATATCAATATAAGAATAGTTTATTATTTTTTTCATGAAGACTATGAAAATCCCAAAGAATCAACAAGCTAATATGTGAAACATGCTAGTAGAAATGTCGAAAAAGTGTACAAGGATATGGTCAAAGAAGTGGACATAATTGCATCACAGGAGGAGCCATCTCGACAACAACGTTCTTCAAATATATGTAATCATGATTTAATTTGTGCATATAAACAAATAATTTAGCATTAAATATTAAATTTCAAGTATTTTCTTGCAGAAAATAAAACAAAATGGAACTTATTCACCACATAAAATATGACCAAAAAGGAAGAAAAGGGTTGATATCAAAGTTTTTGAGTAATTGTTAATATCCTTATAATAACCCAATGTTTCATTTTTGTATATTTTAAGTTTTCTTATAGCAACGATCCTTGAATGCCTTCAAATAAGTGCTAACATACAAACAAGAACCATAGGAAGAATTGATTGACATTGGGTTAAATATGGGTTGTGAGTATGTGTCGGCACATCAAAAATTAATTCTGGAATTTGTAAGTAGCTATGTTGTTTTACTTCTCTGAATTTATAATTCATAGAACAAAAAAATCCTTTATATTAAATCTATGATTTATAATGGGGTATAAAACTTGCAAGAAATAAAGTATGGAACTACGTCAACAAAAGAGTTGTTACAACAAGGCATGAGACTTAGTTTTGAAACCATGTGTATAGTTCAAGAGTCACTTCTTGTTATGGTACATTACTACTCGATTTACATTGGTGTGTATTATTTATTTCAATTTTCACTATTCTCACCAATATAGATACACTCATTACACTTTAATTTTATGTTTGCATATGGAACAAGATCAATAAAATGAAAACAATTGATGCAATCAACAAATCACTCGTTCAAATAACCCAACGCATATAATTACCTTGAGCATTAACAACTACTACAGTGAAGAATGATTGTCTATTTGGATATCAATGCACATTTTTGTATTTTTTGAAATAATTGTTTGTGAAAATAGGAAATTTTGTTTAATGTAATGGAAATAGTGTTCCAATTGAAAGAAAAGGGGTTACCAATAACTATCCTAGTTTGTATGACAAAGAGCCTCTTATTGATATATAATAAAATATATTTTAATTTATTCTATTGCATTATCCAATGGCATTGTGAAATGTTACACCATTGATTAAATATATTGATGATAAAATATTATAATTAAGAGATGTGAAATTAGATAATATAACAAATAAATCCAAACATCATATACAAATGCACAAATAAAAAAATAATTTATATGAATATTTTCATAAGATATATGTTGATTTTTCGATGAATAATAGATTTAAAAAATCACAGTAACTGGATTGTCATAGGTCAATGTTTCTAAAAAAGAGAAAATATCATGCAAAAAATCGGTGTGTCTATAACATAAACATGAGTCAGTGAATTATTTTATCTAAAATCACTGATAAAAAAAATATTTTGCATGGTCGGTGCCTTTTCTAAAAATGACAACGTTTAGCCATTATATCGTTCAACCACTGGTATTTTTTCATTTAACACCCCAGTGCATTGTAATTCTTAAAGCACCTATGTTTTCATAGAATTAATGTCACGATGCTACAAAATATTATTTCATGCCTTGCTGCATTATTCAAATTATTAAAATTTGTTATTTTATATCAGCACTCGTGATTTTATACAAATCATATGCATGAGAGCTGCGAGTTTAAATAAAAACATTGGGTCTGCAATTTTTTTTTGCATGCCCCAATGTCATTCCTCAAAAGAATGCCTCGGGGTGTTTTTTTAATATATAGACATGGGGAGGTATATATTTCAAGCACTGGTGTTCTTTGCATTCATCGCCTTGGTGATTTCAGTTATATATATAACCTCGGTTCTTTTATATGTTTAGCACACTAGTTTTTTTTTTTCCATGAAGCGCACTACTCAGAAAACATCTACTAAAACCTCCAACCTGAAGATTTTTTTCAGTTGTGATGAAGTTCCATTATAATCTCTGCTAAAACATATGCTACCACAAACGAATGTTTTAGATGAGGTTTCTTTGACATTTTCTTCCAATTTTATAACACTAAAAACCTATGTTATAACTTACGCTCGAATGTATTTTTCTTGTAGTGTAGCCAGTCCCACTCAATAAACTAGTATTCCTTCAAGGATATATATAACCAATATATGTCAACTAGCTAGAGTGGATTGGTGATTACACTAATGAATAATCTTGCATTCATCCTTCTTAAATAACCATATCTAATATTTAAAAAACACTTGATTTAGAAAAAAATTATTAATAAATTATAATAAATAATTTTAAAAAATGATAATGATTAAAATTAAAAACATTTATTAAAAAAATTATTTTACATTTTTTATTATTTATTTTTATATTTGAAATAAATAAATAAACATTTTAAAATCACCATAACCTAATAAATTTATTATTACCCCCCCCCCCCCACCGCCCCCACCCAAAAAAATAAAAATAAAAAAATAGACCACATTATTATAGCCGTAAGCACATATATCAAAAATATAAACATTTCATTGAAGAAAACCTCTATCATGATAAGGAAAAACGATATAAAATGTTAGAATAAATTATTGCAAACAAAATAGATATCTGCTATAAATGTAAGATCATTTACAATTTTGAACTGTGTTAAGAGGCACTGTATAGTTTAGTATGGAAAAAATCTTGTAAAAAATTATGTAAGGTTTTATGGAATGTAACATTATGTTATGTTGACTCGGCTAATATTAAAATTAAAATTTTAAAAAGAATAATTATATATTGTTGGAATTAATGGAAGCAATTTCATGGTGCTACTTGTCAAGTGCATATGTGTTTGGCTTGGTTGTCCCATTGGTTGGCATTGTTGTCAATAGAATGATGTCACTTATGTTGGTATGTGCTGGAATTGATGTTGGTTCTATGATGATTGCACACTTGATGGCACACTCATGATGGTCAGCTGGTGGCATTCGTTGGATGATGGTGCTGCTACAAGTTGATGATGCAAATCTACATGTGATAGAAGTGTTTCAGGGACACTAGTTGAGTTGTCTGTAGGTTTTAACCCTAAGCAAAAATTATCTACACACGAATCTTATAACAAAAAATAAACAATAGTGAGAGAATAAAACATAAAACAGATAAACACAGAGATTTTACCCTGGATCCCAAACCAGGATGACCGGCTTGATTTTTCATTATATTCCTTTTAGTGTCACAACACATATATATACATGCCGAAGCATACATAAACCCAAATCCATTAACCCTGGATTAGAACATAGCTGTAGTTCCCTTGACCGGATCTACAAAATACCAAGGGCCGAAAACCATTGTACCCCAAAACCATGTGCAAAATCATGCACAAAACATGGGTGGGTCCGCCTATCAGTGGGTCCGCACACCAAACAAATTTTCGCCGAGGCGCTGCCCCAGACCCCAACAGTGGGGGCTACCTCCCCCCTTGTGACCCCCCTACCGCGCCTGACGCAACATACAACGCATGGGGCTAGTCGTGGAAAGAATATAACACATACCCAACATTCTCCCACTTTTTGTTTTCTTTCCACAGGAGGCCACAGGAGATCTTAGTCATTGGGAAAATTCTTCAACACCCATTGTTTCTCTACACCAAGAGAACTTCTGAGTGCTCACAGACTTCGTCAATGCATCTGCAACATTCTTTAAAGTGTCCACCTTTACCAGCAACACCCTTTTAACCTCAACCATATCTCTAACAAAGTGATATTGAACATCAATGTGCTTTGTCTTTGAATGGTAAGCAGGGTTTTTAGCCAAGAAAATTGCACTTTGGCTATCACAGTCTATCATTATAGCTTGCTGTACCAACCCCATACTTGAACACAATATTTGCAACCAAACTGCTTCCTTGCTTGCATGAGTGGTTGCTATGTATTCTGCCTCTGTAGTTGAAAGAGCCACTACAGACTGTCTTTTACTCATCCAACTGACTGCGCCTCCAAATAGGCTAAACACATACCCACTTGTAAATCTTCTTTGGTCCAGACCTCTAGCCCAGTCTGCATCAACAAAACCACGAATGTCCAACATTCTTTCCAATCCTGGTCTTCCCTGGTAGCACAAGCCATAATCACTAGTGCCACGTAAATATCTGAAAACCCGCTTCACTACTGTCCAATGCTCCTTCCCTGGGTTTGACATAAACCTGCTCAATACTCCCACTGCATGTGCAATGTCCGGTCTAGTACAGACCATTGCATACATCAGGCTACCCACTGCACTTGCATATGGAACACGGGACATATACTCCTCTTCTTCTTGTGTCTTGGGACACTGTTCAGCAGACAGCTTTACACCTACAAGAATAGGAACATTCACCGGTTTACTATCCTGCATATTGAACCTCTGCAATATAGTCTCGACATACTTCCTTTGGTTTAACCAAAGCTTCCTCTTTGCTCGATCTCTCTTAATTTCCATGCCCAAAATATAGTTTGCAGCACCAAGATCCTTCATGTCGAATTTTGAGAACAGTTGGGTCTTCAAATTTTGGATAATTTCTTTGTCATTTCCAATCAACAACATATCATCCACATACAAGACCAAATAAATAACACAATCACCAATTAATTTAAAATAAACACAGTGATCCTCCTTGCTTCTGGTGAAGCCAAGTCCCCGTATATAGGTATCAAATTTCTGATACCACATCCTTGGTGACTGTTTTTACCCATACAGAGACTTCTTCAACCTGCACACCAGTTATTTCTTACCCTTCACCATAATGCCTTCAGGTTGCTTCATGTAGATCTCCTCTTCTAGATCCATGTGACGAAATTTTGTCTTCACATCCATTTGTTCTATCTCAAAATCAAATGCAGCAGCAAAAGATAAAAGTAATCTAATAGAATTAACTTTGGCAACAGGAGAAAAAATATCACCAAAATCAATTCTCGGCACCTGGGAATAACCTTTTGCTACCAACCGAGCTTTGTATTTCTCCACCTTGCCTTTTACATTCATCTTCTTCTTAAACACCCATTTGCTCCCAATGGGCTTCCTTCCCGCTGGCAACTCTACCAGATCCCATTCATTTTTGTGCAAGGATGTCATCTCATCAACCATGGCCTCCTTCCAGAGTTTTCCATCCTCTCAATCTACTACCTCCCTGACAGTTCTGGGATCATCATCAGTTATAGTTAAGGCAAAACATGAACAAAAAGCAGATGGACTATACCTTTCTTGTTGCCTTCTTTCCCGAGTTGATCTTCTCACAGCTGGAGTTTGTGGCTCTTTCTCTTCTGAGTCTTCTTCTATTGTAGAGTCTGATTCATCCTCCTTTAGCTCAAACTCTATCTTCTCAGGTTCCTTTGGTAGGACTTCATGTGTAACAACATCTTTCACCTCTCTAAACACCACATCTCGATTGTACACAACCTTCCTTATTTATGGGTTCCAAAGCTTGTAACCCTTTAAACGATCCTTATACCCAATAAAGATGCACCTTTCATATTTATTATCCAACTTGGTCCTTTTCTCCTTTGGAACATGTACATATGCATCACATCCAAATACCCTTAGATGTGAAAGAGAGGGTTTCTTACTAGTCCATACCTCATGTGGAGTCTTATCCTCCAACGCTGATGAAGGTGATCTGTTAACTAAGTAACATGGAGTCTCCACTGCCTCTGCCCAGAATTCTTGTCCTAACCTGGTACCACTGAGCATGCTTCTTGCCTTTTCCATCAGCGTTCTATTCATTCTTTCTGCAGCTCCATTTTGCTGAGGTGTGTATGGAGTAGTCTTCTGCCGTGCTATACCACACTTCTTACAGAACTCTTCAAATTCCTTCTTGAAAAACTCCCCACCATTATCTGTCCTTAGCGCCTTTATCTTCTTCTCTGTCTGGATTTCCACCAAAGCCTTAAATTCTTTAAATCTATCAAATAATTCATATTTCTTCCTCAAGAAATATATCCATGTATTCCTTGAGAAGTCATCTATGAATGAAACATAGTACACAGACTTTCCCAGTGATGGAACTGACACAGGTCCAAACACATTACTGTGCACAAGTTCTAATATCTTGTTCACGCTCTTAGCACCAGAAGGAAAACTCACCCGATTTTGCTTCCCATATACACAATATTCACAGAAATCGAAATCCAGAGAGCAATTAGTCATACCTTCTACCATACCATTTCTATGTAGTATCCGAAGGCCCTTCTCTCCAATATGTCCAAGCCTTTGATGCCATAGCATGGTCTTTTCTCCAGATACAGATAGGCTTTCTGCTCCACTTTCAGGAACCACATAACTATTACACCCATCAATAACAGTGCTACCTTGTAGCTTGTACAGAGTTCCAGTCTGAACTCCCCGCATTAATACCAGTTCTCCCCGAACCATCTTACAAGCATCTTTCTCGAACATTGTTCTTACACCTGCATCATCCATCTTGCTTACAGAAATCAGATTTCTGGCCAATGAAGGAATATGCAGAACACCAAGAAGTGTTCTAATCCTTCCACCTTGTAGCTTCAGCTTGACCTTTCCACATCCGACGATTCTGGCCTTCCTATCATCCCCTAGGAAGACATCACCACCATCATATTTCTCATACTCACAGAACCACTCCCGATGGGGAGTGAAGTGAAAGAATGCACCTGAGTCAATCAACCATGACTCATGATCTACATGTGTATTTGAAGAAGAAGCCAAATAAACATCCCCACCTTCATCCGAGGTGGTTTTTGCCTCTGCAGAAGGAGCATCATCAGATCCCTTTCCTTTCTCAGGAGCTTTAGATCTACAGTCATTTTTGTAGTGCCCTTCCTTTCCATATTTCCAGAATACCTTTACAAACTTTCCAGGAGATTTAGATCTCCCTCTAGATTTGGATCTCCCACTCGAAACCTTATTCTTGTTTTTGTTTTGGGACCTTCCTCGTACAGATAAGGCATCTCCATTCTGGCCCTCCATATTTCTCCATCTCATTTCCTCCAACAGCAAGGCTGAGACAATGTCATCAAAATTCAAGGTAGTTGTATTGCTACCTATTGCAATAACCAAACTATCCCACAAGTCTGGTAGAGAGCACAACAAATTGATGCACTTATCTTCATCTGAGATTTTAATATCAACATATGACAACTGACTTACCACAGTATTGAAGGCATTCAGATGCTCTGTCACCGAGTCTCCATCCTTCATCCTCAGGTTATACAACTTTTTCCGTAGGAACAACTTATTCACCAGAGAATTAGATTGGTACAAAGTCCCAAGTTTTTCCCACAAATTCTTCGTCGTAGCTTCCCCAGATACGTTCAACAATACTGAATTTGAGACACACAACCGTATTATGCTCTTAGCCTTCCTATCCAGTTTCTTTCAGTCTTCATCTGACATTGTCGTTGGTTTAGTACCTGGATCTACCACGATCCACTGATCTTTATCCACCAGTAGATCCTCCATCTTGAGCTTCCATAACTCAAAACTCTGACCATTAAATTTCTCGATCTCTATCTTCCCACCGCTCGCCATCTTCTTTCACCACAAGAATCAATCCCGCAGATCTCCCACTGAACAGGGTCTACCTCAGGTCCGAGAAAAAAACCCTCAGCAGCAAAGGCGTCCCCTTGAATCCGAAACATCTCTGATACCAAATGTAGGTTTTAAACCTGAACAGAAATTATCTACACACGAATCTTCTAACAGAAAATAAACAATAGCGAGAGCATAAAACATAAAACAGATAAACACAGAGATTTTCCCCTGAATCCCAAATCGGGACGACCAGCTTGATTTTTCATTATATTCCTTTTAGTGTTAGAAAACATATATATACATGTCGAAGCATACATAAACCCCAATCCATTAACCCTGGATTAGAACATATCCGTAGTTCCCTTGACTGGATGTACAAAATACCAGGGGCCAAAAACCATCGTATCCCAAAACCATGTGCAAAATCATGCACAAAAAATGGGTGGGTTCGCCTATGAGTGGGTCCGCACACCAAACAAATTTTCGTCGAGGTGCTGCCCCGGACCCCAACAGTGGGGGCTGCCTCCCTCCTTGTGACCCCCCTGCTGCACCCGACACAACGTACAGCGCGTGGGGCTAGTCGTGGAAAGAATATAACACATACCCAACATTGTCAACTAGGTACACATTAGGTCTTCATGTCTATGTTTATGAGGATGACTTGTGGTAGTGTTGTGATGGCTTATTGATGGTGCTACATAGGTTTTTAGGTCTTTTCAGATGTGTTTCAGCTTATTCATAGATTTGATGGAGAGTGGAGGACTTTTTGGCACACTTTCCAACCTTGTTTGTTGGCCTTTCTATGTCAACTTGGAAATGACACTTTGGAGGCATGTTTGATTCACTTGCATATCTGTCAGAGACCATGTTAGAGGTCTGGAGGCATGCATAGGAAATGAAGAAGAGCATACAATAGGCGGAAGAGGTTATGAGCTGAGGGCATGTTGTTTTCCCTAAGTCTATGGGAGTATATATACTTTTCATGCAATCTTGTGGGAGCAACTATATCCTCAGTTGCATGGAGACTATGTTATGGGAGTTACTGGAGGATTTGATGAGATTTTCTTGGCATTCCTCACACTGATCGGAAGAAAATTGGCTTAGAAATTTCCAAATGATTCAAGAAAAAGTGAAAAAGGTCAAAATTGGTTTGAAAAGGTCCTCTCATGATGTGAATGCATTAAGTACAAAAGTTGAGGCATTAGTGAATCGATGTGGTCCAATTTTTGTACCTTTGATCCAAGCCCAAAGCTTAATTTCTCCCTACATGTTAAATATACATGATCTTGGAGCTATGTGATGGTGTTATAAGTTGATTGTACGCATGGAAGAGAAGATTGGATAGTGAGATTATGCTTCAGACCTTGAGTAGAGCCCATATGCTTCAATCTATGAGTGTTAATGACCAAATAGTGAGAAGATCTGAAGCATGATGTAAAATGGATCAGAATTGAAGTTGTTGGAGTAGATATTGTTTGGAAACTTTTGTATGTTGGTCAAGTATATGATTGGTGATCCTCTAACACATTTTTTTTTATGAATTGCTATTACTTTTGGCACATAGCCTTAGTATTGTATGTTGCTAATTGTATTATGCAGAAATTACATTATGATGTGAGGATTTGATATATGTTGATATCAGTTATATTGTGGCCACATTTTTCCTATTTTGAGATCATATGTTTTATGGAGTTTATTATATTGATTTGATGATGAGTTATTGATTCTGAGAGCATATATGAAGAAATGATTTATTATTTAGCATAGTGTTTTGGATCCAATATCAAAATACATGATAGGAGGTCCACATAGTCGTAGAGAAGTAGTGACTTCATGAGAGAGGATCAGGGATAGTGAAGCTTCAACGAAAGGAACAATTTCTCATCCAATGGTGGTTGCATAGTCCAATGGTAGTTGGGTGAGGATCATTGATCGTGGTGTCTTTTGGCAGATGGTAGTACATGGATCCATAAAGAACAGTCTTTTGACCTTATTAGTGGTATCGATTCTCCTAGTTTATGGGTGTTGGAATTATTTATATGAGGTCAAGTCTCCATGCTTATGGGAGTCAACAACACTTAAAATTCGAATTTCTTAACTAATAGAAATTTAGAGCTGAGTAATAGTAGCAAGGGCGGTTTTTCTCTCGAGAGGGTTTCCACCATAAATATTTTGTCTGATGTTTGATGATGTGAATGTGTGATTTTTTATTGTTTATGTTGCTCACATGGTTTATGATTTATCTTATTATATGTTTATATGCATAGATAATCTAATGAGTTGTCATTGAATTCATGTGTGATTTAGTAAAAAGGAAAATGTGGTAAAAAACATATATATATATCACACTACTAATTCACCCATCCCCCCTATCAGTAATGCTAAAATGTTTCCAACATTTTTTATTAGAGAAGGGCTCTTGGTTGCAGATTGGTCGTTGGAGAGTAGATCTAAGGTTTTTTGGTAGAAACTGATTTTTTTTTTTTTGGAATGGTTATCCTCATTGCTGAAAATTACAATGTATGGCACAAAAATGTAAAATATCAAATATTTTCATGTGGATCTAACATTTTGAGAGTATTATGTGAAGGTTGTGGGAAAGATCCAATTGTAGATAAAGTTTTGCAGCAAGATGCACAAGCACGATGCATAATCTACAAGAATATTCATCATGGTGATATGAAGAGACTAGTGGGTTTGAAACGTGCCAAAGATATGTGGGACAAGATAGTATCCATTTTTGGAGATGGCACCAATAGTAATAAAGAAAATGAGAAGAAGATAAATAACAAAAATAACAAAAAGAAAGAGCCTCAAGAAATAAGAATATTAGCCACAAGAGTCTCATTCTTCCAATGCACACTGTTAGTGTCCCGTGATTTAGCAGATTGGTAGACCAAATGAACAGGGTAACATCAAACCAGTCTTTGGAGTCCTAGGACCTAGCCTTCATAGACTCAGAGAGGAATCTCTCTATTTGTTTGCAAAGGATATGAACTTGTTTTCTTTATAAGGTTGATTTTAGGATAGTTATTAAGTGTGAGGTTTTGTTGTTTGGTTTTGGTTGGGTATGATGATCAAAGCAGCACGGGTAGAATGAATAAATCTCTAATTCATTGGGAAATGGATTCTAATGGAATTCATGATAAGCTCATCAATGGATCAAGGAGCATCATAGGGAAAATCTAACTTGGTCACTGGATCTTCAAGTTTTTAGGGGTAATGAGATGGACATCAATTGTAAGAATGGAAAGTAGGACAAAGGGTAATCAAGAATCCTTTATCATATGTACTTCTTAACAAAGGGACTTAAATATCATAACCATGAAGAGGAAATCAATAGACAGGGAAAACCATAAATTCTCTGATTCAACTAAAGCAGATGATAATTCAAGACAAACTTTTCCACTGAAATATAGAAGGTGAGAAACTCATTTAACTTCTAGATATTTCGCCTTCAAGGACAAAAAACACTTATGACACACATATAACTGTAATCATAGAATAGGAACTCCTAAACATCCTTTATTATAGTTATGAAGATCTCTAAAACAATTAGTTAAGAAAGTACAAAGGGTATAATCAAAACAAAACCTCTTTGGAAGACTTTAATGAATGGTACTTTAGAGAGAGACTTCAAAAACAATGTTTTAGTGGCATCAAATAAACAGGGCTAACCATAAATCATGATTGATACCAACTGTATTCAACTATTTATGAAATAAACAAGCTTAGGGGGTCTAGAGAGAAATTATGAATTCTCTAAAATGTCCTAGCAGAATAAAACATTAAGGAAGTGAAGAATAAACATAATTAAGGTGCTTTCAGAAGACATTTCTTAGTCTAAATATTTTATTCTACTGTAACATAGAAAGGTGGAAAAATAATGAAACAGGAAATAACAATAACGGATTAGAAGCACTTCACCAACAACCAAGCTCAGGGATCCAGTGATCTAGCCTCCTCCATCAACAAACAAATTAGGGCATCCACAAGTTCCAAGACATCATTTTCTTTTCAACTTCCAAGATACTATGTATTACTTCAAAGAGTCATCAAATGCCAACGTGATAATGAATTTAGATGCAGTATTTATCTGCAAATGAGGAGGTGAAGCTAAGCTAGGGTTTGAGTTTCATTTATTACAGAGTTAATGAATTCCTAACCTTGAATACCATGCAAAGTTCCAGACAGGAATATCTGCATATATTTCTCTGTTTAATAACTTCTATCTTGACTAAGGAAAAATAGGTGAAATGTTTGACTTTAAGGCCTATTCATAACTTTTACAATAATTTTTTGACAGTTTATAAATATATTTGACTCAGTTCAATAACTGCCTAGTGCTTTATTGAAGGAAACAAAGCACTAGGTCGCAAAAATATCCTTTGAGAGGAGTAACCGCCATAGGTTGAGTCATTCAAATTTCCTTTGTGTAAATCCGCCTTTTGTTCTATCTTTAACCTTTGTTTTGAGGCCTTAAATTCTGTCTTTGTGCTTTGACTACCTGTTTTTATCATACCTTTTATTTAATCTGTTTGATATTTCTGTTTTGTTCCTTTAATCATTTTGATTCATTATTTTGATCTTTTACCTTTATTCTTCATTATGTTCATTGTCTTCTTTTCTTTCTTTGACTTCTTCTTTGATTGGCTAATCCTTTTGTTTTTAGATTTTGATTAGGATTAGCCACCTTTAATCCTTCTGGCTTCTTTTCTTCACTGTTTCTTTGTCTGCTTCTGTTTTCTCTGTGCAGGGGAGGCATTCTCCATGGCTGAAGGGTTCCTTTGATCAGTCGATGATCATCTTCATCGATTCCAATCATTGAGACAAACCCTCTGGCCATTAACGATCCTTTATGAGCTCTTGGATCGTCATCCAGACCCTCATTCATTTTAATTTGGCCATGTGAAGTATGTTCATTCATGTCCACCATTAAAACGTACAAAAAACATAAACAATTAGTTAATAAGCCTGCGGGAGGATTTCACTGCATTTCTCGGGGTTTTGAATCGTCAGCGGTTGTTTGCAGAGGTGGAGAGGGTGTAGGAGGAAAGGTTCCAAAGGTGGAACCAAGAGGAATTTTGAATGGGAGCGAAATTTTTTGAAAAACGGCGCGAAGGGAGGCGGTATTGGAAACTGGGGTGGTTTATTGCGCGGAGAATATGCGGTTAGTGGTTTTAGGAGGGAGGTGCGCGATATGTCTCAGGATGAGACACATGGCAGGGAAAAGCCACCAATTTCGCGTGGGTCACGAAAAACTAATCCAGTCGCAACTTTATTTTCAATATGTGATAATGGTTGTCTGATCTCAGGATGGGAGATCGACGGCTGTCGCACATCGGGGAGGGGTGAACAGTCGGTTGGGCTAGCAGAAGTGGAGGATAGGTGGCGGGTTGCAATTGGATGGCGGGGTTAAATGGAGGATGGGGCCCGAGGCCTTTAAGTGGTGAAGTTAAGGGAAGATGTCGGGTATAGCGGGATGGCGGGGCCCATTGTTTTAATTTACCAAAGGTTTGAGGGAATTTTTATAAGGTTTGGGGGGCAATTTAATAAAATAAAAGGCCAGAGGTTTATTTGTATGGGGAGAAGGGCTTAGGATAGCGGAGGCCTAGGTCTTATGAAGGTAAAGGGGGTTGGGGCTTGAGAAGGAAAGCGCTTAAGGCCTATATTTTGCAAAAGGGTGGGTTTTATACATAAAACATGGTTTTATAATAAATTTAAAGGACCCGATAGGCTAAAACTTAGCTTTAAACAATGTAAAAGAGGGAGTTTTTAAATTTTTTAATATGTTAGAGGAAAAATCATGAATGAAGGGGTTTTTATGAGGGTTTTGAGGAGAGGAAGAAATTGGTTTTTTAGAGGAAGAGGGTCATGGATGAGTGTGAGGGTGAGGTAGTGAAATGAGGCAAGCATGCCCAACAATGAAGTCCTTTTTATAGCAGTGGGGTAAAAAATTTTAAGAAGGCAAAGAGGGAGAAGTCTAGTTAAGCATGTTGACATAGGGTAATCAAGGTAGTGAGATTTCTGAAACTCACAATATTTCTCAAATTTTGTTTTAAGAAATTTAGGATCATAACTTAGTCATCTTTTGATATCTGCAAAAATTATTGATGAATAATAGTGGCTCCACTTGGGGAGGGCAGCTCCTTTTTCGGGAGGTGTCCAGAACATGGAAAATTTTAGGGGCTAAGATTCGCAGGTGGGCTAATTTTCCATGGTTTTTGCAAAAAAAGAGTCGCCAATTTCCAGTTTTTTATAAAAGTGATTCGCCTAAATTTTACAATGTAAAATTATTTTAACTTAAAAATCGCCAAAATTATATAGACAATATATATAATATCATTATAAATTTGAATAATTTTACAAATACATCAATAAAAAACTTATATTTTTCATATTAGGGACTAGTAAGATTCACCAATTTTTTAAAATTCAAAATAATTTTCCATCCTTAAAATTTTCCCTGGTCCAGAACTTTAAGCTTATCAAATCTCTAACTTTTGAAGACCAGTGCCTCTCCCATTGGGCATATTTCCCTTCTTTTCACTTGCTGATATTTCTTTTGAAGTGATAATCTTAATATCTGCAACATATGATTCTTTCAATAGCATCTCTACCTACCCAACCTTCTTGTGCTAACATTTTTTATTCCTTGAGTGCACTTGAACTAGCAAACTCTTGGCATTTTTATTTTGAAAACAGAAATAAACTATCTACTTCTACCCTTATTTCTTCCAAGAGTTCAGATTAAGCTAGTGAACTCTTTTATTGTCTACCTAGACTATTTTACTGCCAAGTTTAAGCTGTTTGGCAGTCTTGATTCTCTAAACTATTGACATAAAATTTAAAGCATGGTTCAAATCAGGATTAGGCAGTCTAACTTACCATGGTTTGTGGCATTGGAACAAGCTGTACACAAACATTATTTTGCATAAAAAGTAACTTTAGAAATATATGGTTGTGATCTATAATTTGCAATGCATCCTTATCTTTCCCTTGGTTCTGTTTTGAGCATGCGGAACCATTATCTTTTATTCCCTAATCTATCTTTCTTGATAAGGCAAGTTTGAATAGATTTGACAATCATTGTTTTCACTAACTTATCAACATAAATTTAAAGCATGTTCAGCCATGATTAAGCTAGATGACTAAACAAGATATTATTTTTGAATCAGTAGTGGCATTTAGGCTTGCACACTTTCAGTTGTACTGTTTTTGGGGTATGGGGTTGTACCTCTTTTGAATCTACCCTCTTTTTACTTTATTTCATTGTTTTTTGTATTTTTCTGTGATTTTCTCATGCAATTTTTATGTACAATGAATGGAAATTTTATACTAAGGGCTTTTACAACAATGGTACTTGAGCATCCTCTCTTCAAAAGGATCTCCTAGCATTCTTTCTCCATACAGCTTTTGTAGACAAACATCATAGTTACCTCTATTTGAAAGCATTGGTATAAAGTTTTTTCCAAAAAATTTCAAACAATCCATGCTCTCCTTGATATTTCTTTGAATTTTTCTTCCCAAATTTGTTTATGCCGAAGGTCCTCCTTAGGTGGAAAAGGTATTATTTATCAGCTTCAAAACAGATGATCATGTCACCAATGTATATCATAGTGAAGAAGTTGAAATCAGGGGCTATGACTCCTTGGAAGGTATTTTCGGTACTTCTTATCCCTGGAAGCATTTGGTCAAACATGCAGCTTTTCCAAGGAATCTTGAAAATGTCTTTATGTTGATTGATCTAAAATGGTACCATCTGATGGTAACCTGAATCACTATTATGACATGACATTTTGTTAGAAATTTCTACCCTTGGTATATGATGATTTATCTTGGAGAAAGGGTATTTGGACTTCATGGAGGCTCTGCCTAGGTACCTAAAGCCTATGCACCACTTGTATCCTTTAGTTTTCTTTATTAATGACACAATTTGCTCAAGGGTTTCATGGTATTTCTTTGAAGGTGGCCCTTCTTGAATAATGTCATGGTTACAAGGCTTTAAGCTTTGATTTCTACATAGTAAAGTATCTTCAAACTTCTTGTATAGTCTTATGTATTTCAGCTTTGTGTGTAATGACAAGGTTCTAGATAACTTAATCATTTTTGGTTTTCATAGGTTGCCTAAATTATACTCCTTTATGTCAGTTTCAATAAATACTTATTTAGGGTTCATAACAACATTTGTGGGAAAAACTTCTTCTGCAGGGACAAAACTTTTTGATGATGAGGTATCTATGTAAGGCAAAAACACAAGACTCTTTTGATCCAGATGTCCAAAGATTTTTGTTCTGTAAGGGTATCTTAGCACTTCTGGATTAGAAAAAGGGAAAAGTTTTGTTTTTTATGTGTGTCCTTCATTTGAGCAACCTGATTCATTTTCTATATTGATTTTAGGTTTTCAAATTTCATTTTCAGTTTGCAGAAAATCAAGTCTAGTTTTTTCATTATGGGTTTTTTTAGAGCTGCTATAGTTTTGTGAGGGTTGGGGAGGGTCTTTCTTATTTCCCCACTTGCTCATGAATGTCTGGTAGAGGGATAGGATATTACGTATTCTTTTGGGATTCAAGTTTTCTAACCATCTTCTGGCTTCTCCTTCTAATATTTAGGACAAAATCCTCATTTCTATGGCATCTTCTTTAATTTCCATGAGGTCAAAGGCATCATCCATTTTATCTACATTTTGTTGGGTAGTAGTAGATTCAATTCCAGTGAAATGGGGAATTTTGGATTGATAATCATTTGGTAAAGGAACCAGAGGTTGTGGTAACACTAAGGGAGCATACCATGCTGCCATGATGGGAGTAAATGGAAGATTTACAAGAGGTGGCTTTGTGAGAGGGAATGTGGGATGGAAGGGATTGTTTTGAACAGTGGATGTGTGGATGGGTGTGGTGGAAGTACTTGGACCAGCAAACTGATTTTGATCAGATTTGTTATGGAAGAAGCTAAAGTGATCAAGAAGTTGAAAATAGGGAGGAGTGGAAGGAGATGCTTCTCTGCTAAAAATCTGTTGCAAATTTGTGGGATCAAGGTTAGTCTGGTCAATATCACTATATGACTTGGTTCTAAATAGGTTCTTTGAATGGTGCAAGTAAAATTGAGGATCTTTAAAGACTGTAAGGTGTTCAAGGACCGATATTTTTCTTTGGATAGTCCTACCAGTAGTTAAGTTCCCAGTTCTAGAAGTTTCCAACAAAATATTTTCTGGATCATCAACTATAGTAGGAGGATTAGGGTCTGGATGAGATCTGGTATTGATCCTATATGAAGCCAGATTTCAAACTAAAAATTTGGAGAGGCCGAAATTTTTAGGACTGTTTTCGAAAGGTTTACCTCTCACAGTGCTTGGTAAACATCTAAAATATGGGACGAGGCTTCTAAACTTCTTAAGGTTGATTTGACACGATCCTAAGGGAGTCTAAAGAGAATTAGTGAAGTAATAGGCCTACTGGGGCTAGTGGAGTTGCCAAGTGGAAATTTTTAGTTGTTTTGAAGGTAAATGTGTATGGTCCACCACCAATAATTGACAAAAACCAATCTAGGGATGCTTTTGGGGTTTTATGAGTTTTTATGTAGTCCTAAGGTTTGTAAGAGTGTTCTACACTTGTGTCATCATTTAGCTAAGATGATGAAACAATAAAGTCTACTCTATGGCTGGAAATTTGAATTCTTAAGCTTAACTGAGGGTCAAATGTGTTTATAAGAGTTTCTGAAGTCCTAAGGTATACTTAGGTTGTCACTAACTTAGAAGGTCTCATCATGATCATTATTTTGTTAGTAATTATTGTGAAGTGGCTATGAATGGATGGATACTAATGGATACAAAATATTTTAGCTTAATATTTAATCAAAAGGTCCCACCATGATCTCCATTATGTTAGTGTCCTGTGATTTAGTAGATTGGTAGACCAAATGCATAGGTTAACATCAAACCAAATTTTGCAGTCCTAGGACCTAGCCTTCCTGAACTCAAAGAGGGATCTCTCTATTTGTTTGCAAAGGATATGAACTTGTTTTCTTTATAGGATTGATTTTAGGCTAGTTATTAAGTGTGAGGTTTTGTTGCTTGGTTTTGGTTGGGTGTGATGATCAAAGTAGCATGGGTAGAATGAGGAAATATCAAAGTCATTGGGAAATGGAGTCTAATGGAAGTCATGATAAGTTCATCAATGGATCGGAGAGCATCATAGGGAAAATCTAACTTGGTCAGTGGATCTTCAAGTTTTTAGGGGTAATGAGATCGACATCAATTCTAAGAATGAAAAGTAGGATAAACGAAAATCAAGAATCCTTTATCATATGTAGTTCTCAACAAAGGGACTTAAATATCATAAGCATGAATAGGCAATCAATAGACAGGTAAAACCATAAACTATTTGATTCAACTAAAGCAGATGATAATTCAATACAAACTTTCCAATGAAATATAGAAGGCGAGAAACTCATTTAACTTTATTTATTTCACCTTTAAGGACAGAAAACACTTAATACACACATATAACTATAATTAGAGAAGAGGGAACTCCTAAACATCCTTGATTATAGTTATGAATATCTCTAAAACAATTAGTTAATCAAGTAAAAAGGGTATGATCAAGACAAAACCTGTTTGGTAGACTTCAAAGAACGGTGCTTTAGAGAGAGACTTCAAAAACAGTGTTTTAGTGGCATCAAATAAGCAGGGTTTTCCATAAAAAATACTTGATACCAACTATATTCAACTATTTATGAAATAAACAATCTTAGGGGGTCTAGAGAGCAACTAAGTATTCTCTAAAATGTCCTAGCAGAAGAAAACATCAAGGCAATGAAGAATAAACAGAACTAAGGTGCTTTCAGAAGACATTTCTTAGTCTAAATTTTTTATTATATTGCAACATAGAAAGGTGGAAACATAATGAAACAGGAAATAACAATAACATATTAGAAGCACTTCACCAACAACCAAGCTCAGGGATCCAGTGATCTAGCCTCCTCCATCAACAAACAAATCAGGGCATCCACAAGTTCCAAGACATCAATTTCTTTTCAACTTCTAAGAGACTATGTATTACTTCAAAGGGTCACCAAATGCCAACATGATAATGATTTCAGATGTAGTATTTATCTACAAATGAGGAGGTGAATCTAAGCTAGGGTTTGAGTGTCATTTATTACAGAGTTAATGAATTCCTAACCTTGAAGACCATGCAAGGTTCAAGGTAGGAATATCTGTAGATATTTCTCTGTTTAATAACTTCTAGCTTAACTCCTAAGGAAAAATAGGTGAAATCTTTGACTTTAAGGCCTATTAATAAATTTTAGAATAACTGTTTAACAGTTTATAAATATCTCTGACTCGTTCAATAACTGCCTAGTGCTTTATTGAAGGAAACAAAGCACTAGGTGGCAAAAATATCTCTTGAGAGGAGTAACTGCCATAGGCTGAGTCATTTGAATTTTCTTTGGGTAAATATGCCTTTTGTTTTCCCTTTACTCTCTGTTTTGAGGCCTTAAATTTTGTCCTTATGCTTTGAATATTTTTTTTTATGATATTTTTTCTTTATTCTATTTGATATTTATGTTATGTTCCTCTAATTTTTTTGATTCATTCTTTTGATCTTGCCTTTATTGTTTATTTTGTTCACTCTCTGATTTTCTTTCTTTGACTTCTTCTTTGACTCGCTAATCCTTTTGTTTCTAGCTTTTGATTAGGATTAGCCACCTTTAATCCTTCTGACTTATTTTCTTCACTGTTTCTTTGATTGCTTCTATTTTGTCTGTGCAGGGGAGGATTTATCCATGGCTGAAGGGTTCCTTTGATCAGTCGATGATCATGTTTCATCGATTCCAATCATTGACACAAACCCTTTGGCTATTAACGATCCTTTATGAGCTACTAGATCATCATCTAGACCCTCATTTGTTTTAATTTGGACTTGTGAAGTTTGTTCATTCATGTTCGCCATTAAAACCTGCAAAAAACATAAACAATTAGTTAAAAATCTTGTGGGAGGATTTCACTGTGTTTTTCGGGGTTTTGAACCGTCGAGGGTTGTTTGCAAAGGAGGACAGGGTGTAGGAGGAAAGGTTCCAAAGGCGGAACCAAGAGGAAGTTTGAACGAGAGTGGGAAAAATTTTGAAAAACGGCACGGAAGGAGGCAGTATTGGAAAACTGGGGTGGTTTATTGCATGGAGGATAAGTGGTTAGTGGTTTTAGGAGGGAGGTGTGTGATATGTCTCAGGATGAGACACATGGCAGGGAAAAACCACTGATTTCGAGTGGGTCATGAAAAACTAATCCAATCGCAACTTTATTTACGATATCTTATAATGGCCGTCGGATCTCGGGATGGGAGATCGATGGCTGTCGCACATCTAAGAGGGGTGAACAGTCAGTTGGGATGGTGGAAGTGGAGGACAGTTGGCGGGTTGCAATTGGACAGCAGGGTTATGGAGAATGGGGCCCGGGGCCTTCAGACATTAACGAAAATGCGTTAAGTGGTAAGGTTAAGGGAAGATTCTGGGTATAGCAAGATGGAGGGGCCCATTGTATTAATTTTCCAAAGGTTTGAGGCCCTTTTTATAAGGTTTGGCGGGGGGGTTTAATAAAATAAAAGGGCGGAGGTTTATTTGAATGGGGAGAAGGGCTTAGGATAGTGGAGCTCGAGGTATTATGAAGGTAAAGGGGGTTGGGGCTTAAGAAGGAAATGGTTTAAGGCCTATCTTTTGCAAAAGGGCGGGTTTTATACATAAAACAGGGTTTTATAATAAATTTAAAGGACTCGATAGGCGAAAAATTAGCTTCAAAAAATGTAAAAAAGGAAGTTTTTCCATTGTTTAATACGTCAGAGGAAAAATGGTGAATGAAGGGGTTTTTATGAGGGTTTTGAGGAGAGGTATAAATGGGTTTTTTAGAGGAATAGGGTCATGGATGAGAGTGAGAGTGAGGTAGGGAAATGAGGCAAACAGGCCCAACAATGGAGTCGTTTTTATAGTAGTGGGGTAAAACTTTTTAAGAAGGCAAAGAGGGAGAAGTCCAGTGAAGCATGTTGACTTAGGATAATGAAGGCAATGAGATTTCTGAAACCCACAATATTTCTCTAATTTTGTTTTAAGAAATATAGGATCATAACTTATTCATCATTTGATATCAGCAAAAATTACTAATGACTAACAGTGGCTCCACTTGGGGAGGGCAACTCCTTTTTGGGGAGGTGTCCAGAACTTTCAACTTATCAAATCTCTGACTTTTGAAGACCACTACCTCTCCCATTGGGTAGATTTCCCTTTTTTTCACTTGCTGATATTTCTTTTGAAGTGATAATATTAATATCTGCAACATATGATTCTTTCAATAGCATCTCTACCTACGCAACCTTCTTGTCCTCACATTTTTTCTTCCTTGAGTACAGTTGAACTGGCAAACTCTTGGCACTTTTATTTTGAAAATAGAAATAAACTATCTACTTCTACCCTTATTTCTTCTAAGAGTTTAGATTAAGCTAGTGAACTCTTTTATTCTCTACCTAGACTATTTGACTGCCAAGTTTAAGCTGTTTGGAAGTCTTGATTCTCTAAACTATTGACATAAAATTTAAAGAATGGTTCAAATCAGGATTAGGCAGTCTCACTTACAATGGTTTGTGTCATTGGAACAAGTTGCACACAAACATTATTTTGCATAAAAAATAACTTTAGAAAGATAGGGATGTGATCTATCATTTGTAATGCATCCTTATCTTTCCATTTGGTTCTATTTTGAGCATGTGGAACCAGTATCTTTTATTCCCTAATCTATCTTTCTTGATAAGTCAAGTTTGAATAGATTTGACAATCATTGTTTTCACTAACTTATCAACATAAGTTTAAAGCATGTTCAACCATGATTAAGCTAGATAACTAAACAAGATCTTCTTTTTGAATCAGTATTGGCATTTAGGCTTGTACACTTTTAGTAGTACTGTTTTTTGGGTATGGGGCTATACCTCTTTTGAATCTTCCCTCTTTTTCCTTTCTTTCATTGTTTTTTGTATTTTTCTATGATTTTCTCATGCAATGTTTATGTACAATGAATGGAAATTGTATACTAAGGGCTTTTACAACAATGGTACTTGAGCATCCTGTCTTCAAAAGGATCTCCTAGCATTCTTTCTCCATTCATCTTTTGTAGACATACATCATAGTTACCTCTATTTGAAAGCATGGTATAAAGTTTTTTCCAAGAAAATTCAAACAATCCATGCTCTCATTAATATTTCTTTGAGTTTTTCTTCCCAAATTTGTTTTTGTCGAAGTTCCTCCTTAGTTGGAAAAGGTATTATTTATTAGCTTCAAAGCAGATGATGATGTCTCCAATGTATATCATAGTGAAGAAGTTAAAATGAGGGGTTATGACTCCTTGGAAGGTATTTTCAGTACTTCTTATCCCTGAAAGCATTTGGTCAAACATGCAGCTTTTCCAAGGAATCTTGAAAATGTCTTTATGTTGATTGATTTGAAATGGTACCATCTGATGGTAACCCGAAACACTACTATGACATGACATTTTGTTAGAAATTTCTACCCTTGGTATAGGATGATTTATCTTGGAAAAAGGGTATTTGGACTTCATGGAGGCTTTGCTTAGGTACCTAAAGTCTACACACCACCTGTATCCTTTGGTTTTATTTATTAATGACACAATTTTCTCAAGGGTTTCATGGTCTTTATTTCAAGGTGGCTCTTTTTTAATAATGTCAGGGTTACAAGGCTTTAAGCTTTGATTTCTACATACTAAAGTATATTGAAACTTCTCACACAGTCTTATGTATTTCAGCTTTGTGTAATGACAAGGTTCTAGATAACTTAATCATTTTTGGTTTTCCTAGGCTGCCTACATTATACTCCTTTTGTCAGTTTCAGTAAATACTTCTTTAGGGTTCATAACAACATTTGTGGGAAAAACTTCTTCTGAAGGGACAAAACTTTTTGATGATGAGGTATCTATGTAAGGCAAAAACTTAAGACTCTTTTGATCCATATGTCCAAATATTTTTGTTTTGTGAGGGTATCTCAACACTTTTGGACTGGAAAAAGGGAAAATTTGTGTTTTTGAGCTTTGTCCTTCATTTGAGCAACCTGATTCATTTTCTAAACTGATTTTAGGTTTTGAAATTTCATTTTCAGTTTGCAGAAAATCAATTCTAGTTTTATCATTATGAGGTTTTTCAGAGCTGCTATAGTTTTGTGAGGGTTGGGGAGGGTCTTTCTTATTTCCCACTTTTTCATGAATGTCTCGTAGAGGGATAGGAGATTACATATGCTTTTGGGAGTCAATTTTTTGAACCATATTCTAGCTTCTCCTTCTAAGATTTGGGAAAAAATCCTCATTTCTATGTCATCTTCTTTAATTTTCATGAGGTCAAAGGCATCATCCATTTTATCTACATGTTGTTGGGAAGTAGTAGATTCAGTTCCAGTGAAATGGGGAATTCGGGATTGATAATCATTTGTTAAAGGAACCAGAGGTTGTGGTAAGACTAAGGGAGCATGCCATGCTCCCACGATGGGAGTAAATGGAAGATTTACAAGAGGTGGGTTTGTGAGAGGGAATGTGGGATGGAAGGGAGTGTTTTGAACAGTGGATGTGTGGATGGGTGTGGTGGAAGTATTTGTACTAGAAACCTGATTTCGATCAGATTTGTTATGGAAGAAGCTAAAGTGATGGAGAAGCTGAAAATCAGGAGGAGTGGAAGGAGATGCATCTCTACTGAAACTCTGCTGCAAATCTATGGGCTCGAGGTTATTTTGGTCAATATCACTATATGACTTGGTTCTAAATAGGTTCTTTGAATGGTGCAAGTCAAAGTGAGTATATTTCAAGACTATAAGGTGTTTAGGGACATATCTTGTTCTTCGGATAGTCCTACCAGTAGTTAAGTTCCCAGTTGTAGAAGTTTTTCACAAAATATTTTCTGGATCATCAACTATAGTAGGAGGATTAGGGTCTAGATGAGATTGAGGTATTGATCCTATATGAAGCCAAATTTCAAACTCAAAAGTTGGAGAGGCCGAAAGTTTTAGGACTATTTTCTAAAGGTTGACCTCTCACATTTCTTGGTAAACATCTAAAATATCGAACTAGGCTTATAAACTTCTTAAGGATGATTTTACAAAATCCTAAGAGATTCTAAAGAGAAATATTGAAGTAATAGGCCTACTGGGTCTAGTGGAGTCGCCAGGTGGAATTTTTTAGTTGTTTTGAAGGTAAATGTGTATGGTCCACCAACAATAATTCACAAAACTCAATCTAGGGATTTTTTTGGAGTTTTCTGAGTTTTTATGTAGTCTGAAGGTTCGTAAGAGTGTTCTACACCTGAGTCATCATTTAGCTAAGATGATGAAACAACAAAGTCTACTCTATGGCTAACAATTTGAATTATTACGCTTAATTGAGGGTCAAATGGGTCTATAAGAGTTTCTGAAGTCCTAAGGTATACCTAGGTTGTCACTCACTCAGAAGGTCTCACCATGATCACTATTGTGTAAGTAATGGTTGTGAAGTGGCTATGAATGGATGGATATTAATGGATACAAAATGTTTTAGCTTAAGATTTACTCCAAAGGTCCCACCGTGATCACCATTATGTTAGTGTCCCATGATTTAGTATATTGGTAGACCAAATGCATAGGGTAACATCAAAACAGTCTTTGGAGTCTTAGGACCTAGCCTTCTTGGACTCAGAGAGGGATCTCTCTATTCGTTTGCAAAGGATATGAACTTGTTTGCTTTATAGGGTTGATTTTAGGCTAGTTATTAAGTGTGAGGTTTTTTTGTTTGGTTTTGGTTGGGTATGATGATCAAAGAAGCATGGGTAGAATAAGGAAATCTCTAATCATAGAGCAATGGAGTCTAATGGAAGTCATGATAAGTTCATCAATGGGTCAGGGAACATCATAGGGAAAATATAACTTGGTTAGTGGATCTTCAAGTTTTTAGGGGTACTGAGATGTACATCAATTGTAAGAATGAAAAGTAGGACCACTAGAAAATTTGGCGGAAATTCCGACGGCCAATTCGTCGCTATTCCGACACATAGTCGTCGCAAGAGCGACAGTTCGAGGGAGGGAAAAACATCGTTTACCATACCGTCGCAGTTCCGACACAATTAAAAACTGTCGCACTATCAACACTTTTTCCATCGCTTCCAAACAAGTGTCACTCTTCTGACGTTTCCCAATCCGTCACACTTCCGACCTTGTAAACTGTCACACTTCCGACGAAATGTGGTCCGATGTTTTGAACGTCGCTCTTCCGACGTCTGTAAACTCTCACAATTACGACGAAATGTGGTCCGAAGTTTTGAACGTCGCTCTTCCGACGTTTGTAAATTGTCGCAATTCCGACGCAGTGTGGTCCAACATTTTGGACGTTGCTCTTCCGACGGTTGTAAACTGCCACAATTCTGACGAAATGTGGTCCGATGTTTTGGACGTCGCTCTTCCGACGTTTTTAAACTGTCGCAATTCCGACGAAATGTGGTCCGATGTTTTGAACGTCGCTCGTCCGACGTTCTTATACTATCGCGCTTCCGACATTTCTAATCTGTCGCAATGCTAACGCTTACAAGGCGTCGGTATAGCGACGACAGGTTCAATTTAAAAAAAAAAAAATGAAACTTTAAAAGAGGAAAAACGTTGTTTTGAATATATTATATGAAGTAAAACAGTCCATGAAGTCATTACATTTTCACATCTGAAGATTGGAACCCAAATATCCATCCAGAAAAGTGGAAGTCCCACCCCAGACAATGATAGAAAAGTACCCCATGTCACATACAGGCACATGATATAAAACCCAGTAACGGTCCACATGGAGATTATCGACAATCTGAGAAAGCATCCAAATATGCCCGAGGCATCTATAAGAAAGTGAAATAGCAGTATGTAGAATAGTAAAGCAACAGATAGAGTATCGGCGTCCATTGTTCCAAATACAAATTAAAGTACCCAAAATCCTTGAACAGAGAAAAACGCTAATCATGTGAGGAGTGTGATATGTCCAAAATATAAAAAGACCATTAGACCATATCAATAAACCAGCAACATAGACCAACATAGCTAGTTTTGAAGGCAGAGTGATAAACATTAATCATTTTTTTTTCACAAGAGAAAAAACGTTGTTTTGAATATATTATATGAAGTAAAACAGTCCAGGAAGTCATTACATTTTCACATCTGAAGATTGGAACCCAAATATCCATCCAGAAAGGTGGAAGTCCCACCCCAGACGGTGATAGAAAAACACCCCATGTCACATACAGGGACTTGATATAAAACCCAGTAACGGTCCACATGGAGATTATCGCCAAATCTGAGAAAGCATCCAAATATGCCCGAGGCATCTATAAGAAAGTGAAATAGCAGTATGTAGAATAGTAAAACAATAGATAGAGTACCAACGTTCATTGTTCCAAATACAAATTAAAGTACCCAAAATCCTTGAACAGAGAAAAACGCTAATCATGTGAGGAGTGTGATATGTCCCAAATATAAAAATACCATGAGACCATATCAATAAACCAGCAACATAGACCATCATCGCTATTTTTGAAGGCAGAGTGATAAACATTAATCATTTTTTTTTCACAAGAGAAAAAACGTTGTTTTGAATATATTATATGAAGTAAAACAGTCCATGAAGTCATTACATTTTCACATCTGAAGATTGGAACCCAAATATCCATCCAGAAAAGTGGAAGTCCCACCCCAGACATTGATAGAAAAATACCCCATGTCACATATAGGGACTTGATATAAAACCCAGTAACGGTCCACATGGAGATTATCGACAATCTGAGAAAGCATCCAAATATGCCCGAGGCATCTATAAGAAAGTGAAATAGCAGTATGTAGAATAGTAAAGCAGCAGATAGAGTACTGACGTCCATTGTTCCAAATACAAATTAAAGTACCCAAAATCCTTGAACAGAGAAAAACGCTAATCATGTGAGTGTGATATGTCCAAAATATAAAAAGACCATCGGACCATATCAATAAACCAGCAACATAGACCAGCATCGCTAGTTTTGAAGGCAGAGTGATAAACATTAATCATTTTTTTTCACAAGAGAAAAAACGTTGTTTTGAATATATTATATGTTAAGAAGACTTCCCTCATACGGGGAAACCAGTCTTGAACGTTTAATTTACAGAATTCAAAAATATTACAAAGGTCCAACACAGTAAAATAATCTAAAAGCAGCCCAGTTAAGTGGGCCTGCGAAGCAAGAAAAACAAATTAACCAAAATACTCCTCCGATGGCTCCTCCACGATTCGGCACCATCCTTCGAAAGGTCCAGGATTGCTAGGTGCTACCTCCACATGCATGCCACGGCTCCCCTCCTGAAGGCCCGAATGCTGGCCGTCTTTTTCTGAGCTCAGACCCGCCGTACGGGTGCATTCTTCCTCCGTTTGGGCCTCCTCGTGGAAGACCACAGTGACTAAAGCCGTGATTCACGGGCGGTTGAGAGAGCAATTAAAGGAAAATTGCGTAGTGCGCGTCGTGGGAGAAGGTGAACTAGCTGTGGGGAAATGAGGAGCAGGGGAATCCATACGGTGGCCAGATCCTACAACCCGACCCCGCCCACTCCTATTATTTGGATATCGACCTGCGTAATAATCACTGGACTGGCCGGAAGTCGACTATGTTGAGGGGCTGGAGGGAGCGCGCAGGGGTTGACCTCTAGTGCTCCCCCTTCGGCAACACATCCTATGATGCACGTGAGGCATGGGTTCAGTCTCAGGCGCAGTGGGTAGAAGAGGAGATGGAGAAGCAGAATTCCAAGAAACAGAGGAAGACAGACACAGACAAAACCGAGAGAAATGCAGATATGCAACAAGGTCTAAGCAGCAGTTCAGCGGGCTTAGCAGGCAGTGTAATCCAGCAACCGGCTCGTCTGAAAAACCATAGCGAAATGCCATTTTGTTGACTCGACTGCAATGCAATCAAAGGACGCCCGTCATAATTAATCTCTGATCATTAATGACAGCCGAAGGCCGGATCATATTGGAGCATGCGGAATTGCTCACAGGAGTGGAGGTCCGATCTTGAACAGTGTTAAAACTTAATTAATGCGAATTTGATGTGAAAACTTAATTGAACAGCATTAAATGTTAATGCGATTGATATGAAATTTCCACATCCATGTCCCATCGCCTTAAACGCCATCAAATGCACCCGCAGCTGGGAGCAGGGCAAGTTTTGATTGAGGACATGTGGCAAAAATTGATTGGAGCGGATCTTTGTTTGGGCCACTCGCATAGTGGAAATCCGGACTCAAAAAATATTAGGGCGAATTTGATAAGAAATTCACGTCAAAACTCTCCCTCCGTACGCCAGCCCAACTTCGGACCCAAAAAATATTAGGGCGGAATTCATTTGGTTTTCGCGTCAAAAAATGGGCCGACGTCAGTAGGCTATTTTGGAACGCGAATTTGGTTTGAATTATGGTTTATAGCCGTTTGAAGTCTGGCGGGCTCGACTTAAGAACAATTTTGTTTGATCCCATCTTATAAAATTTGTGTTGGTTTTCTTTGATAATACACATATTTATAATAAATCATGGGAATTCCACACTAAACATGTGGAAAAGTTATATAAATAATTATTGAGAACAATCATTTTTATGTAAAAATATCCAAATGTGCTTTTGGGAAATAAGAATTCGAGTATTTGGTTCATATTGTTTTAAAGGAAGGAGTGAAGTTGAAGCCTCAAAAGATGCAAGCTATTACAAAATGACCTATTCCTAAGAAAATCAAGGTTCTTAGAAGATTTTTTAGACTTACATGATATTATTGATCATTTGTTAAGAATTATGCATGTATTTCAAGTCCACTCACA